>FR990059.1:1200000-1726188 GCA_905404095.1 Glaucopsyche alexis
TGTCGGGAGTATCAAAAGCTATTGAGATCGAACTGATTCGATTCTCGATTGTGTCGGGAGTAAGGGGGCTGATCACACCGAAACGAGATGATAAGCCACACGGTGCTGCATTTTTAAGATAGCGATGCAAAATTGAAATTTATTCATTACACAAAAATAATAAAGATACACGTTTCTTGGGACATTAGTGAACCGCGGTGCAACCTGACTTTCGAACTCTTACAATGAAACGTGTCTTCTTATGTAATGAATTATTCAATATTGAAAAGCTTTCTTAATGCACCGTCGCGTAGCATGTTGTTTCGTTTCGCGAAGAGCCACTCGTAAAATATAAAAATAATATTATTTTATGATTTCAAAACCGCATACACATTGTAAAACTATATTAAATTACATCCATTTATGGGGCCGTCCATTAATCACGTGATGTTGTGAACAACTTTTTAGACCCCTCCCCTCCCCCTGGTGATACGTGGTGAGGTTTTATACTACCCCCCCCCCCCCCCTCCACCTAAGATCACATGTATTTTTTTTACATAGTAAGCAGGTCATGTATGAAGAAAAACTTTAACATAAAAAACAGTTAAATCGAATAATTTATGCAATTAAAAACTATACGAGTCATTTGTCTTGTAAGTATTTAAACAACACTACGAATCTACAACCGATAAAAATTTCGGTACGCATAGACTAGATTCGAAAATTAATACACGTGATGTCTCCTTATACCCCCTCCTCCCCTTGGTGCTACTTGGTGATTTTTTTTCGGACCCCCGTTAGGCATCACGTGATTAATGTACGACCCCTATATAAAACTAGATGTTGCACGCGACTTCGTGCGCGCAAAAGGAAATCCCGCAGTAACCGTACATTTTGCCGCAATAAAAAGTAGCCTATGTCGTTCCCCGTGGTCTAATCTATATATGTACAAAATTTCATCGAAATCGGTCCAGTAGTTTAAAAAAAAAAAAAGATTCGATGTAAACAAACAAACAAACTTATCCTCTTTATTATATTATTAGTATAGATATAGACTTTTAAAAAAGCTTTGAGGGCAGACAGACAGACAGATAGAAACCTTTCCTTCCAAGAGAGAAGAGACTTCCAACGAGAAAACAGCGTTCCTTAAGTACTACGGAACACCAAATTACAAAGTCCATCCTCAAAATAGCAATCAATATAATATTAGATGCCTCAATATAAGATATATTAATTGCTAGAGCTTAGAGCAGAGGTCGACCACCTTTTGGCAGACGTGGGCCGCATAGTGAAACAGATGACGTGTCGCACTTGTCAGATAATTTTGTACTTAATAGATGTCGACCTAGTAGTACTAAAAGTGATTTGCCGAGCGCCGGTTAAGGGATATCGGGTATGAATAAATTTATGAGGACAAATAGTTTCCACATTTCAAAAGTCAAATGGCTTGAGAATTACTACGTGATCGAAGTTTTAATATAGACGATATCAGAATAACTACAGCGTTAACGTATAGGCGCTCAATCCGAAGGTTGCAGGTTCGAATCCCGCCACAAACAAATTTTCTGTGTCTCTGGGTCATGGATGTGTATATTACAATACAATAAAAATCTTAAATATAATTATAGTATGTACAAAAAGAATTAAATACATATATTGTAATTCCGTTGTCTGGTACCCGTAACACAAGTTCTTCGAGAACTTACCACGGGACTAAATTTACGTGGTGTGGTAGCGTTATTATTTTATTATTATGTTTTACTTGCTGTTTAAATACATATTTAACTAAATATAAAAAAAGGAAATACATATATAACTAAATATAAAATAAAGAAAAACATTGTTATAATTTACTTTAGTTTATTGAGATTAAATATTAGAAACGAAATTGGGGGTTTGTTAACCGCTCTTTAAAAAAGTCGCGACTAGAAACCAAAATACATTTAGTTTGAACAATTTTGATTCGCTTTAAATTTTCCGTAAATATTTAGATCCATGGAGAAGTGGAGATAATCAATACATTGTCAACAATATATTTTTTTATAATTTTTGTTAAAATAAGTTAAAAATATTACAGTATTTACCCCATCTCTTGCAGGTCTGTGAACTATGGTCGTTGTAATCTAGACGCAATAACGTTTACATCTACAATTATTATAAATAATATTATAACTTAAGCTTTTAACTTATTCACCGTGTTATAAATAATTATGACGACACATTAATTTGGTACTACTTATTCATTTTGTATACGTTTAGATTCAATTGGATGGACAGTGTATCGTTAATTGGTTAAGTATATATTGCACGCCACCTCCTATGATTCGGGCCAAACGCTACATAAGCTCACGCGTGTTGGACTTTATTGCTATTCAAATTTTGCGCCCTGCATAGCCGTCATCCGCCATTTTGTTTTATTTTCATTATTAATAGCGTTTAATTGGTATAGCCTGTTGAGTTATCCTATAAGGCAACTACATAACGATTTTTTATACAAACTCCGAGGTAAATTAACTTAAAACGCATTATAATCACAGAGTAAAAATATAAAATTATTGCGTCAGTCACATCATCATATTTGTTCCTTGATAACCTCTTTGTGTAATGTGTATATTTAGAATTTTCCGCTTCGCGTTACTTTCATAAGTTACAATTATTGTTAACTAGCTGTTGCCCGCGACTTCGTCCGCGTCAATTTCTGTTATTATGATCGCGATTAAGAAGTTTTTCTAAGAATTTATTTTAAAGTAGGTATTTCTAAGTAGCAAGTCTAGCAAGTCTGCAAGCACTGCCTCCCCCTCGCCCGCCGCGCCTGGCCAGCGCAGCGCGTGTGAATTTTGTTGCGGAGTTATTTTAAAACTGTAGTATCTTCTAAGATAAAGAAGAGAAGAGGCCCGCAACGCCGCTATACGTGTCCCGCCTGCACTGGTCCACGACAGTAGAGGACACACACATTTAATTGGATAAGGATTAAGATAAAACTCTGGCAAATAATTGGCAATAATGCGTTAATTTCGACCAATTACCATTAAAAAGTTATAGTGAGACAATCTTAAAAGATAGGCATATACATACTGTCGCGAACATTTTTTAGATCATTTAAATAGGAATAATTCTTTCATACATATTTTTGGGTAACTTGAACCGTTAACTATGAATAATTTTCCCCGTTTTTTCCGCCTTTTTTCACTGATTTTTCGCTCCTATTGGTCGCAGCGTGATGTTATATAGCCTAAACCCTTCCTCGATAAATGGACTATCCAACACAAAAATAATTTTTCAATTCGAACCATTAGTTCCTGTGATTACCGCGTTCAAACAAACAAACTCTTCAGCTTTATAATTTAAGTATAGATTGTTATTATTTGAGTCTATGTTTTAAATGAATTTATAATATTTTACTAAACGGTAGTCTTTATTGGTCTTTTTCTGCAAGGCCAAGGTGTCACCTCGGTCGACTTATACCTTGCGTATCCCTCTTGTTAGTCTAAAACCACTACTTATCTACGTTAGTTATCTAAATATTAATATTTTAAAGAGGAAAAGTTTGTTAGTTTGCATTGAATAGGCTCCAAAACTACTGGGCCGATTTCGATGAAATTTGGCAGCGATAAAGAAATAAAGAGAGATACTTTTTATCGCGGAAACATGTACGGTTGCAGCAAGGGTTTTTGCGTGCACGAAGTCGTAAACAACATCTAGTAAAATATTATACAAACATTTTATACGTAATATTCTATCGACATTTAAGTATAAAGTTATATTATATTAACTGTGGGAAAGCCACGCTTCGGCATGAATGGGCCGGCTTGACCGGATAAATATCACGACCTCACAGAAAACCGACGTAAAATAACGACGTTGTGTTTCGCCGAGTAAGTGAGGTTACCGGAGGCCCAGGGGGAATTGGGGATTTTAAGGACCAGGGTCTCTAGTCAAGATGCATTCGATAATTTCCACGTCGAACTACGAAATCAAAAATGTATGAGATTTGACATAAGGCATCGCTAAGTGTCATGTCGCTTGCGATGCCTTATGTCAAATCCCATACATTTTTGTTGAAAAAAGAGCTTTTAAAAATTATTATTTTGTAAAATTACTGATTATTAATAACAGTGGCGTACGAATAATTGATTAAATTAATTTATTCTAATATCAACAGCGATATCAGAATGCTATTATGTGAGTTTTAACCACATTTTGTTGTTCATAGTCGGAAATTCTCTTGCGTTACGTTGTCTAAATTTTATCATAACATAGGAATAAAAATTTGAAAGCCCATTGAAATCGATATAGATATTTTCCGCAATTAAGGAGCTCATTATTAGAGGTTTTTTAAAACAAAATCCACATTATTACGGTAATAACTGGACTTTGCAAGTCCCCTGCGTTACTATAGTAATTTAAGGAGTCGTATTTTTCGAATATTTATTATTTTGTTAGGATTTGGCTTAAACATTAAATATCTATAACAGGGGAAAGTTAATACGATTTTAACTCACTGAGTCATATCCATCAAAAACGATACTGGTAAACAAAAAAACTAAAATATAGTAGAATTTGTTTCTATCGAGGACAAGGAAATTGGCCTCGTAAACGTTGATTCGCCCTTCGTCACACACACACACACACACACACTCAAATGCTATACTGTTGTTTGAGAAGTGTCAGTCTTATAATTAGAATTACAAATCCCGTGGGAACCGGACATTTTAGCGGAATAAAAAGTAGCTATGTCCTTTCTCCATAGGAATATTCTATATCTGTGCCAAATTTAATCAAAAACCATCCAGTAGTTTCGGAGCCTTTTCAATGCAAACAAACATATTAAAATAATACCCAAGTATTTCCTCTTTTTATTATTTGAAGTATATATTACAGAACACACTTGTATGAATAAGTTGTTTTACGAAGTGGCCTGTCTACGGCTAACTTTTATACCGTACAAAACGCAAGTCGTCTGAACGTGTCTTATCTGAGTTTGTGCAGCTCACGAGCCAGATATATCGAGATTTTAACGTTATAAGGGCTATAAAAGTTCAGGTTATTCCGAAATGTCGCCGATATTTCATCATAAATCATCATCAGCGACCAGCGACGTCCCCACTGCTGGGGCCCGGGAAACCTATCAATACATGGTTAGCAGGAGCGAAGGCTGGTTCTTCAAGAAAGGGAAGCCTTTAAAGGCTTCCCTTTGTTGAAGAACTGGACTGATATCGATCAAATTTGGCACAGACATAGAGTAGACCACGGGAAAGGACATAGGAAATTTTTTTTACGGTTTCTGAGAAATTAACTTTTGCGAACGAAGTTGCGGGCAACATCTAGTCTATAATCTATGTGCTCAAATTAGTTCTGAAACTGATCTTACGTCATGGGATACTCATCCCAACTTACCTGTCCAGTAGTTGTGGTATAGTATACGGGTATGCGGCCCCGGCTTCCCTAGCTATTACTGTCCTATCCCTTGCCCTCCTGGGCGGTAATATCCTATATTTCCTATTTCCCACTCTAACTTACCAATCTTCCTTTCCACACCATCTATCCTTCCCTTTCCCTATTCCTACCCTCTCCACCAATCCGTGGGAACGCAATGGATAATCATAAAAATAATAATTATCCAAAATGGCGGCGATGTGGTTCGCCACCCATCACGTCTCGTTTCTCGCGGAGGCGAAAAGTGGCCCATGGAGAGCCGCTTTGCTACGTTGAATGTAAGAGGAGGAATGGATGGTAAGAATGAAAGTGAACGAAGCGAAACAAGTATGTAAGGATCGTAGCAAGTGGAAAGAAGTGGTCTCTGCCTACCCCTACGGGAAAAAGGCGTGATTATATGTATGTATGTATGTACTGATCTTACGTCTATAGGCTAGGTGAAAACCTACTTACACATTAAAAACATAAATAATACAAATTTTGAAAGAAACACAAAGACACAACATCGCTGATTGACATTTCGGACAAAACTCGACTTAATATTATGCTTTCTGCAGTTTAATTGACATCTTCTGAAATCAAGATGGCGTAATTTTTTCTTGTTTGAAGATATTTTCTGTCAAAAAATCAATTGTGTCATAATAAAGACCGGATTGATTGAAAGTACCAATCCGGTGTCTATAAAATCGATTGTCCTGAATGCGATAGTGTATACGTAGGTCAAACTGGACGTAACTTTGAGACTCGGTACAAAGAACACATCGCGGCTTATAGAAATGGTCATCGTGATAAATCACATTTTGCTAAACACCTTTTAGATAGTGGTCATAGTGTACCCGATGGCCATTCCTATAAAGTATTACATAAATGTGACAAAGGCTTTCGACTGAGCGTGTTGGAACAATTAGAAATAATTAAAGAAAAGAACAACAATAGACTTGCATTGTTGAATGACCAAACTTGCTTGACTACGTCACCGCTCATTAACCTGTTTGGTGGGGGTACTAGTAGCCAGTAGTCTATATAAGGTGGCGGTCTAGTTGGCAGTTTTACTAACGAACTTTGTTCGCAGGTCCACTTCCTGAGGATGCTCCGGGTTCGGGGCGAAACGCGCGTCGAGTTTTGCAACCTGCATGGTGGTGTGGGGCTTTGCACGATCTTGCCGACATTGTTGCTTGTGTGGTGGTGGTGTTTGCACGATCTTGCATCTGAGTGCACGCATAAGCAGTGTGGGAGGAGGGAGGTGCGTTACGCATGCTTATGCGTGCACTCACACATTTGCTTGCAGGTTGTGGGTATTATTTAGCGGAAAAACTGCTATAAACATAATATTAATTAATTTTAAACTTCAATACTGCTAATAATACCAGCTGTCGCCATTTTGCTTACGTTTTTTTGTTAGCGCTATTTTCCACGGAAAACAGCCATTATGTCACTGTATTTCTTTACTGCACGCTAAATATGTGACGTTAAACTTGGTAGGATTATAGCCGGCCATATTGGGTTTTGTTCACATAATTTACGTTGAATCGGAACCAAGTATAACGTCAAATCGAATTCTTTTTGTTTGACGCCTGAAAACTCACGCCTAAAAGGTCACTACACGTTGACTGCGAATGCGTACGCACAATGCGAAATCCCGGGTAACCGTAAATTTTCCAGATCCAGAGTCTAAACTACTACCATACGAAATTTGATAAAAAAGGCAACATGTATTTATTTAAAATCAGCAAAATTTTTCTATTTTTCGAAAGGTGGCATAAATATGGACCGAAAAAATAACAGGACTATGAAGGGCAAAAAACGTCAATGTTGTTTGCTATTTTTGAAAAACGAAAATTACCTACTTTTCAAATCCATAAGTTATTTTGATTCTGATTGAGAGCAGACGTGTCGTGATTTAATAATAACAAAAATATACAAACTTTAATGCGCTGACTTGTGACCTCGTTACTGTGACAATTTTTATCATACATAATTAACAACTATGTACAGTGTCTCAGTTTGTGAATAAGTGAGAAAAATATAATTAAATATAGCATAATGACGGACAGTCCTTTCGGCCGTAGCAGTAGAACGGCCCGGACCCCACCATCTACACCCGGGCCTGCAGCTCACAGTTCTGGGCAAGAAGCGATCGAAATTCTTAGCACACCGGAAATCCAGAACTGGCTGTCCACCATAGACCAGAGCTAAAGCGAAATATGCTCTATTGCAGCCGAAGGAAAACTGAACTCGGACCAAAAACTACGCATCAACTCCATGTGCAGAAGAGTGAGCCACTGTGCTGGACAGATGGCACTACTTTATCAGTCCGTCAAGCAGAAGACCATCCAAGCCCAATGTTCTCTTCGTGTTCTCCGTGACCAGCAAGATCTGGAGCAAGACCTGCAAGACATAAAAGCAATGCTAAAAGAACCGCCCAAAGCAGCCACAGGATTTTCATTTGCGGATATGGTGAAGAAAGGTAACAATTACATTCAGCCCTCTAACTTAAGCTCAGTAGCTATTTATCCCAACGATAAACAAAAAACAAGCACAGACACTAAATCCTTGGTACAAAAAATTATATGCCCTGAACAACTAAAGCTGCATGTGCGGGCCCTACGGAAGACAAGAAACGGTGGTGTCGTAATAAGCACGGAGTCCAAAGAAGACATTGAGAAAATTAAACAATCTACACATAACAGTGATGCAGGCCTAACTGTTGATGAGCCGCGTAAGCGCAAGCCTAGAATCGTCGTTATTGGGGTGCCCTCATCTATGACGGAAAGAGAATTACTTACTTGCATGTACAATCAAAACTTAGCCGAAAAAATAAAAGATCTTGATATCGAATCTTTCCTTAGATCTAGTAGGCTAAGTCACAAATCGGGCAAAAGAGATGCAGAGACCTGCAACTTCATCCTTGAAGTACCAGCTACCATACGTAAAGTCCTTATCTCCAATGGCCGAGTTTTCGTGAACTGGTCGTCGTGCCCTGTGAAGGATTTCACCATTGTAACACGATGCTTCAAGTGTCAACAGTATGGCCATGCAGCGAAGACCTGTCGGGAGGCCAACTACACATGCAGTCATTGTGGTGAACAAGGGCACTCAATAAAAGAGTGCCCCAAAAAAGAACTAGATCCGAAGTGCGCAACGTGCCTGCGCTTCAAAAAACCGTGCAATCACAGTACGGGTTCTGCTGACTGTCTTGCCAAAGTAATGTCCGAAAAAAGGTACATAAATTCGGTAGACTATGAAGGCGCCTAAGAGCGCCACACCTTAGGTTATTTTTCGACCTCTTATTGTACAGTTTTCTTTTATATTCTACGTTTCTTTTTCATTTTTATTTTTTTGCATAATATACTAAGTTTAAAATGAATAATATAATACAAGAAATAGATGATTTCAATGTATCAGAATCAAAAGTATGTGAAGCAGAAAATTGTAAACGTTATCTTTCTGGCTTTACTAATCCGCTTACCATCTTAACACAAAACATTCGCAGTATATATAAGAACTTTAACGAAGTAAATATTTTGCAACAAAGATTGGATTTAACATGTGACGTCATTGTCCTAACTGAATGTTGGCTAGCTAAGCAGTATAACATACCGATGCTGACGGGCTACAATATGTACATGACTCGAAATAATCACAATCAAAACGATGGAGTTGTGGTATATGTTAATAAACAGTTAAATGTTACTGTAGAAGAGCCGGTTATACAGGACTGTAGTGCATTACTATTAAAAATTGGAACTGAATATGCTTTCTTATGTATTTATAGATCTCCATCCTTCAGAAACACGTCAAACTTTATTAATAACTTAAATAATATTTTATTACATTTATCACATTACAAAAACATCGTTTTGATTGGAGATATTAATATAAATATCCTTCCAGGAAGCACTGATGTGGATGCTTTGGACTACCTTAACTTGTGTGCTTATCACGGCTTACTCCCCGCTCACAGGCTCCCTACTCACCAAAGTGGATCCTGCTTAGACCACGTAATGCTTAAATCAAATTATCAATCATTGACTTTAATTTCAAACTCGGCTATAACAGATCACAATGCAGTCCTACTAACATTGAATTGCTGCTTACCTAGGCTAAATAATAAGCGTGTAATTTATAAATTAAATATAAATAAACTTGAGGAAGATTTATGCAATATTGACTTTACTCCAATTTATAGTTCTGCCGACACAGAGTTTTGCATGATGTACGTGATACAAAATGTACAAAATACACAATATGGTGTCCCACAAGGAAGTATTTTAGGGCCAACATTGTTCCTAATCTACATTAATGATTTGTGTGAACTAACCCTAGACCACGGCATAACCATATCATACGCTGATGATACTGCACTAATTTTTTCAGCTGACTCATACAATAAAGTATTCGAGTATGCGCAACACGGGTTCAACATTGTTAACGTATGGCTTCGGACTCATTTATTAACTTTGAATCCAGAAAAAACGAAATATATAAAGTTCTCAATGCGCAAATCCACCTTAGCTCCTACTAACCAAACACTGTATGCCCACTACTGCAAAACTCTCTCCACTAGTAGCGAATGCACAATATGTCCTAACATTGGAATAATAAACGAAGTTAAGTATTTAGGCATAACTTTAGATGAAAATCTGTCTTTCAAACATCACATTGATACACTATGTAATAAGATGCGTAAGCTGATATTTATTTTCAAAAAGATTCGTCATATATCAGACAAACAGCTTATCAAGCAAGTTTATTTTGCTTTATGCCAATCCTTAATAGCTTACTGTATTACATCTTGGGGAGGAGTGGGTAAAACACTGTTATTAACCGTTGAAAGAGCACAGAGGGCAATCATCAAAGTATGTAACTTCCGTCCATTCCTTTTCCCAATTTTCCCAACCAACCTGCTTTATGATTCATTTAAAGTACTAACAGTTCGTCAATTGTTCATATTAAATACAGTTCTAAAGCAGCACACATCCCTACCCTATTGCTCGGATTTCATTAATAAAAGGCGGAAAGATATCGTTTGTCCATTCAAAGCAGATACAAAACATGCTTTTACTGCAAAATTTTATATATTTTTAGGCCCACTTCTTTACAATAGAATTAATGCTTTATTCAAAATATATGCCCTTAACTATTACAATTGCAAAATTAACCTAAAGAACTCACTTCAAAAATTGACGTATGAGGAAACAGAAAATTTGTTACTAGTCTTAAAATAGCGTTAATGTATAAAAAATATATATATTTATTACTGTAATTTATAAGTGTACTGTAATATTTTATTGCATACCAAAATCAATCCTAAGTAATACATAGTTTTAAGCCTTTTTATTTTATGCCATAAGTTTGTAGTATTAATGTTAGTGTAATTAGCACTTGTTTTTGCCTGAAACACAGGTTTATCCTAGTTCAGGCGCTATTGTTAACTTTATGTAGATTAAGTATAAATTGTTACCTACTTTTGACCTACCTGTAATTTACAATATTGTATTTTTACTGAATAAAAATTTATTATTAAATTTATTTATTATTATTTGTGACATATTTTGTTAAAACAATGATACACATAAAAGCAGTATTTAAATTAATAAAATCAATTTTGTATTTATATCTTCGTAAAGAAGATGTAGTGACAAAAATTGATAAAGGTATGCTGAGATGGTTTAGCCATGTTGAGAGAATGAATGAAGAACGACTGACGAAAAAAGTGTATAATGCGAGTGTGAATGTTGGAAAGTGTTGGAAGGGGTAGACCTAGGCAGACGTTCCAAGACCAAATCGGGGACGTCTTGATAAAAGGCCAGGTCAAGAGTAGGTACCCTAAGCCGAAGAGCATGTATGAAGGGAATAATGAAAGTGGATGAAGCAAAACAAGTATCTAAGGATCGTAGCAATTGGAAAGAAGTGGTCTCTGCCTACCCCTACGGGAAAGTGGCGTGATTATATGTATGTATGTATATCTTCATACATTCTTCTTACATTATATGTCGTAACGTCACTCGTGCATATTTTTTTTTAGATGTACTTAGAGTATTTTTAATGCTCTCCGACGATCTCACTTTTGTGATGACTGTATCGAGAGATATATGCCATTACAAAGACAATATTCCTTGGCTTATTATGTACAATTCGAAAAGACAATAAAAACTACGCATGTTTACAATTATGTATGTGTGTTATGTTTAGTAGTTTCTACGTGAAAGAGTAACAAATATCCATACATTCTGACAAACTTTCGCGTTTACAATATACTAGATGATGCCCACGACTTCATGCGCGCAAAACGATATCACACGTTTAATACGTGGTAGAGCCATGCTTCGGCACGAATGGGCCGGCTCGACCGGAGAAATACCACGGGCTCACAGAAAACCGGCGTGAAACAGCGTTTGCGCTGTGTTTCGCCGAGTGAGTGAGTTTACCGGAGGCCCAATCCCCTACCCTATTCCCTTCCCTACCCTCCCCTATTACCCTATTCCCTCTTAAAAGGCCGGCAACGCACTTGCAGCTCTTCTGATGCTGCGAGTGTCCATGGGCGACGGAAGTTGCTTTCCATCAGGTGACCCGTTTGCTCGTTTGCCCCCTTATTTCATAAAAAAAAAAAAAAAACACGGGAAAACCTGTGGTCTACTCTATATCTGTACCAAATTTTATCAAAATCGGTCCAGTAGTTTCGGAGCCTATACAATGCAAACAAAAAATAATATTATATAAAATAATAAACAAATATTAATATTAGTATAGAATTAAGGAGACTCTGATAAGCTGACCGCAACCATACGTCAGTTCGGCATAGTTTTCCCATTTTGGCATTTTGGTTTTCCCCCGCGCCGCGATAAGGGAATGCTTAAGAGACTAGTTGTCGCCAGCGACTTTGTTCTCGTAATACGACAGTTTGTTCGGCCGTCCTAGTACAATAGTAATTGGGATCCTCTTCTTTCGCATAATTTTATTTGTCATAATTTCATTTGGCATACCTCACTTGGCATAATTTTACTACGCATAATAATGTGTGTACGTGTGTAATGTGTCGAACTCGCGAACGGACGCGCTCCGCGTTATACACATGCAGCAAATATTAATTATTTAATTAATATTTTCGCGAATCGCGCGGCTGATTGCCGCTGCACGTGATCATGGCGCTCGTGGCCAATGAGTTGCTGGCGTTTATCCAGCATGCCATCGACACCATGGACGAAGTCAGCATAATGCAGATCTGCAAGTCTTCTTTCACCAGCGAGGAGATTTGCGAAGGCAAGCACTTGCTGTACGAGACGCTCGGCCAGAGCGCGAACATTCCATCGCGACGGAGAGATGGAACCGAAAGAAGCGTGCAGGACATCATCTCCCTGCTGAAGCAGACGGATCCGGATGAGGTGCCAGCTTTTGTAGCGAAAAATCTGCATAAGCTGCCGCCTGTGACACTGGACCACGTCGACGTCATCAGCCTACTGAAGGACATCAAGTTCCTGAAGGAAGAACTGGCCGGAGTTCGAGGTAGATTGCAGGCATCAGAGTCCACCATAAGTGATCTACGTAGTGAATTATCACAGCTAAAAAGTGTTAATTCAATATGTAGGTCACCTGATGCAGCAAACGTCACTCGTCGTCGAGGCGCGCAGGCGGTCACGTTTAGCCCGTCAGCATTATCCGACGGGTCAACGAACATCGTTGCTGCCGCCCCCGCTGCCCGCTCCCCGCCCGCTAAGGAGCCGGTGCCGAGTTACGCAAGTGTCGCCGCTAGCGAACCCCCGCCACCTCCCCCGCGTTCGAAAAACAAAGGGAAGAAGGAGGCCCCTTCAAAAGAGCGTCCTCTTTCTAAAAAGGACCGAACGTGCGATGATGACGGGTTCATCAAGGTCGAGAGGAAGAAGAAGAAACCCGTCGTCCGCAACCATCGCGGCACCGCACCCGGAGGACCCGAGCAGCTGTTGCGGTGTGAGACTCCCGCGACACCGCTGTACGTGTCTCGGCTGCATTGGTCTACGACGGTCGAGCAGGTCGTGGACTACATCAGGAGCAGAACCAACTTCGCCTTGAGGGTCGAGCGGTTGGAATCTCGTCATAGAGTGAATTTTAGTTCTTTTGTGGTGAGAGTTCCAACCTATCATTTACCGACCTTCGAGAAGGAGGAGTTCTGGCCGATTGGAGTCGCCTACAGAAGATTCAGAGGACGACTCCCGAACACTTTGCGCCCCACGTCGCAGACAATACGTGTTTAGTGTTAGTGTTAGTTATATAATATAATATAGTAATATGTATGTTAGTCTATAAGGTATTTATAATATGGGCCTATGCAGCCCGAAATAAATGGTATTTAAAAATTAATTTAAATAATACTTTGGCATAATGGTTTCTTGGCATACTACATCAGTAGGCATAAATATCATTTAGAATTTTAGACTAATATTGTTTGTCCTAATTTAATAAAGCATAACTCGTAAGGCATAATTTTTCTTGTCATAATAATACTTTGGCATAATTGTTTTTCGGCATAAACTCGTTAGGCATATTTTTTGTCATAATAAATTCAAGGCATTCTGTCACAAGGCACAAATATGCATAAAATGGAACGACATAATGAAAACATGGTTAAGGTTATTAAACGCATATTTATGAAACATTAAAAGCAGGTATTAGACTCATATACCTAGTATAACATGTGTAACAGTAGGTTAAATTGCGGCGGGGTGGCCCTTGGGCCACCCGTAAGCCGCTAACATATTTTAAATAATTAGCTTGGCATGCAGTGTTGCCAACCTCAGGAAACCAAATAGCAGTAAATGGTACTTGAAAAAACAGCAGAAAACAGTAAAATTGTAATTTCAAAAACATCAAATCTACTGTCCGACATAACATTCGGAGAATTGATAAAAAGTTATACAACTACTGTTAGATTCACCACAAATTGAATCTAATTAAAGAATTTCTGAATTGTGAAGTAAATAAAGTCAAAATTTAATTTAAAATAATTTTCCAAATACAAGTAAAGCACAGCTATTCTTGTTCCACATAATATTATACTACAAATGTAGCTATCCTGTTTTACTGTAAGTCAAAAAGATTGCCTCCGTAAAGGCGGGATCCCCTATGCTACAGCGTGCAAGAGGCCCGCTATTAATACCAATTCACAATTGTAAAAAGGCGCGTGACCGACGCATACGCAATAAAACCAGTTCTGTTTTTATTGCTTTCTCTAAAAGTTTATTCCGGTTTGACCTATTGGTTATGACTTATTTCCATTTGGAATTAATTATTATTTTAAAAACAGTAGAAATACGAACTAAAACAGAAAACAGGGATGTCAGGCCAAAAACAGTAAATCTACTGTTAAAACAGTAGGGTTGGCAACACTGTTGGCATGTTCTTAGATAGCAGTTCGTGTTTTTTGTCCGAGTTTTATTTCGTAATCAGTCGAAAATTACAATTATAATTCTTATTTCGTCTTAACTCGCATACCCAGTAGAATTTATCATTCATTAGTATGTGAAAAAAAAAAATGCTACAAAGATGTATGCGTAAATATAATAGTATGCTTAAATATCATTATGCGTAAATATATTTATGCTTTTAAATATTATGCATAAAAATATTATTCTTAATGAATATTATGCGTAAAAAAATATATGCCTTACAATAAGTATGCCTAACAATTATTATGCTTTTAGTAATTATGCGAAAAAAATTATGCTAAGAAAGTTATGACAAATGAATATTATGCGAAACTATTATTAGGTCAAATGAAATTATGCCAAGTAAATTATGACATATGATTTTATGCGAAAAAATAGGGAACCACAATAATTATATGCTTGATGCGACGGGATGTATCTCGCTATCTCGCACCCATAGCGAGACTTGTCGCGAAGCATGTCTACACGCAATTGTGCTAGGAATTCCACGTCAGTATAAAGTAGCCTATGTCCAGGATAGTAGTTACTAAGTTTTACTACGGTTTAAATGGGGCGTAGTGATGTAAAACATCATAAATCATAACGTCTGTCAAAAGAATTTGTATAAAATACGACACAAAACTAGTCGATATACCATAGTTTACATAAATAAATCGTTTAAATCCCTTTTAGAAAGAACCAAATACGAATAAAAATAAATTATACTGCTTATAATGTTACTAATAAATATCAGATCAGTAGTTTAGGCGCTACGATAGAATAAAAATACATACAATATATTAAAATACATACATGGACTACCAAAATCATCGGTAAAAAGTGGGCATGTGAAGCCGCGGACAAAGGCTAGTAACATTTTAGGGAAAACAAATAACTACAACCGCAGTATTTATCAGTGTATAGCAACTCCAGTAAGTAATAATATGATTACTGGTCATCCTCGCCTGTGAGTCAGCTGGGCGGTATATGAGGCAGGTGGCGGCTCAGGGCTTCACAGTACTCGCGTCCGCCATGCAGACCACACCATGCCTCGTCCTGCTGCTCGCGGCCGTGCTGCCTGGTGCGTTATCGCTACATGTGTCTTCAACAAATTGCCCAAACGGTCATGTCAAACGAGGTTCTTCTTGTATTAAGAAGACACACATTGAAAGTGTAAGGAGAGATGGAGGAGAGATTTCACCCTCATCATGTCCACCAGGTTATATAAGACATGGTGCTATTTGTAGACCAACTGAAAACCATCTGAGTTCAACTTCCGAAGTGCACACTAATGAAAAAAGAGTAACGAGAGGTTCAGTTGGTACCACATCATGTCCACAAGGTTTGACAAGACATGGTTCTATTTGCAAACCAACTGAAAACTATCTGAGTTCAACTCCTGAAGAGCACACTAATCAGAAAAGAGTAAGGAGAGGTGCATTTGAACCCAAATGTCCACCAGGTTTTACAAGACGTCGTGCTTATTGTATACCAACTAAAAAATATCTGCGTTCAACTCCCGAAGTGCACACTAATGAAAAAAGAGTAAGGAGAGATGCAATTAAACCCATATCATGTCTACCAGGTTTTATAAGACGTGGTGCTTATTGTATACCAACTAAAAAATATCTGCGTTCAACTCCCGAAGTGCACACTAATGAAAAAAGAGTAAGGAGAGATGCAATTAAACCCATATTATGTCCACCAGGTTTTACAAGACGTCGTGCTTATTGTATACCAACTACAAAATATCTGCGTTCAACTCCCGAAGTGCACACTAATGAAAAAAGAGTAAGGAGAGATTTAATTAAAGCCATATGTCCACCAGGTTTTACAAGACGTGGTGCTTATTGTATACCAACTAAAAAGCATCTGCGTTCAACTCCCGAAGTGCACACTAATGAAAAAAGAGTCAGGAGAAGTTTTTTAGGTGAACCCACTTGTCCATTTGGCTTGACCAGACGAATGAATATGTGTGTACCTTTACACATAAAAGGCGCAGAGGGGCGCTCAGCTACTGAGGTGCCCTCCCTTGACTCAGAAGTGGAAACTTGTCCTGATGGACACATGGAAATTGCCTTACTTGGTAGTAATGAGAAGATATGCTGGCCTGTTTTGGATGATGAAAAAGAGAAAAACGAAGAAATATTAAGCGATTATAATAATTATGATACTTTAAACGATAGTGATTTAAAACAGGGTATGAAAGATGTAGATTTTAGTGATGAAAACGAATCGGAAGGAAAAAATAGCAATCAAGTTTTAGAAGAAGAAAATAAAGATAAATCTCAAAGAAGAGAAGATATCCAAATAGAACTAGATGTAGCTGAATAGTCCAAAACGATAAGAAGTAAAGAAGACTTATAGGTGACTGTCCCAATAGATACATTGGAATAAGAATTTACTGTATCATTAAATTGAAGGTTGTCACCCAAATGAGTCACAAAAGACAGTATAATAATAATGTAATGAATAAATACATTTGACTATGGAACAAATACTTTCCACGGCGACCAAAGATAAAATTAGGTTAAATATAAGAAGTAAGTGTAATTGCATCTGGATTTCATCGCCATACCTAAGTGATAGCTTCCACATATCTGCAGGAAGTCTCCCACCTACTATAAATACTCTCTTGTGATAATTTAACTCATCTCAACGAACATTCGTATTGTATAAATATGATTAACAATTAAATTATAAATCAGCCCAACCTCTTCATTGATCTGAATTTAAATTATTACGGGAAATAAATTGTGTTTTTTTTTTTTCAATCTAATAGTATTTTGTTTAGTGGTTGCGACTTTTTTAAAGAGTGTGTGAAAAAACTCCCAATGTCTTTTGTAATATTTAATCTCAATAAAACTATGTAAGTAAAAACAATGTTGTTTTTATTTTATATTGTACATACTTATATTTCTTTATTTTTAAAACAGCGGGTAAAACTCCTAATGCTTTTTGTAATATTTCTATAATGTATATAATAATATGTGAAAGATTGTGAAGTTGTTGGTTGAAGTTGGTTGGATAGTTGTTTTTTACTCTTTCACGCGATTATACGAAATTTGGTACGATAGTAGTTTGCTCTAGATAGGCTCCTTTTTATCCTGAAAAAGTACAGTGTAGGATAATGGACTTCTCGGCCGGAGCCGCGGGCAAAAGCTTGTTATTTGAATAAAACTATTTTGATTATGTTGTAAATATTTTACTTATTCCTTATCCCTGAATATGTTACAGTTAAAACCCGTTTTTCGTTATAACTCGTTTTCCCTAGTTAAAACTAGGTTTTACTAAATACCTATGTTAAAACTAGAATTTGCTACTAATATATTTGATTTTCAGATCAAACTAGTCGTAACTCTGACTTTTAGTTAAAACGAGCACTAGGGAAACTAATTTGGGATTTAAAGCTAGATATACTCGTAGTTTTAAAAATATTTATTATGAGATTTAAGACAGAGTTATATACTTACCTAGTAAAATTAATAATCTTACACAAAATAAACAGTTTAGGGAACATCGAGTAGTAGTTGCTAAGGTGACAATCCACACTAATATTTATTATAAATGGGAAAGTGTGTGTGTTTGTCCGTCTTTAACGCTAAAGTTACTGAACTGATTTAAATGAAATTTATGTCAATAACATTTTTGAGAAAGGACATATTATGCTACTTTTTTTTGCTGGGATATTTACGGTTCCCATAGGATATTTTATTTACAGTTTTACGTAAAAACTATTAAACCGATTATCATAAAATTTGGCACAGAGTATGCACAGTGCGCGAACACCGACCGCTTTGTCGAATCAGGGCCTCTAGTCAAGATGCATTCGATAATTTCGACAGCGAAGTTCGAAATCAAAAATGTAGAAGTTCGCCGTCGAAATTATCGATTGCATCTTGACTAGAGAACCTTGTGACGTCTCGCGACCAATCAGTATACGACCATCCGATGAACTTTGACCTCGGTTGGAACAGTTTTAACTGCTACTCTTTGGAAAAAGCGTGTAACAAATGTTACAGTTAAAACAAGTTTTTACTAAACACCTTTGTTAAAACTAGAATTAACTAATGCTCAAAATTTAATATCAGTTAAAACTAGTTTTTACTAGTCAAAACGCGTTTTTCCAAAGATTCGCAGTTAAAACTGATCCAACCGCGGTCAAAGTTCACGGATGTTCTCTGATTGGTCGCGAACTCGCGACTCGCGAGACGTCACAAGGTTCTCTAGTCAAGATGCAATCGATAATTTCGACGGCGAACTTCAAAATGAAAAATGTATGGAACTTAACACAAGTCATCTGTTAAATGAAACATCGCTTGCGATGCCTCATGTCAAATCTCATACATTTTGTCACGAAGTATAGATACCAGGAATCTGAACGTAATGTTACAATAATGGTTTCAATTACGGGGACAGATTTTTTGCCGGTAGAGGGCGCCACAATAAAAGAAGCACTCGTTTGAAATTACGCGGGAAGTTATGTTGCTATTGACAGCTCTGGAAAAAAATATTATGAGAAACGTGGATTTAAATCTAATGAAATAAAAGTTTTAGAAAATTCTTAGAAACTGTTCTCGAAGTATAGATACCGTAGAACACGGTAATTGCCTAACGGTAATTTAAAAATATTTTGGCCGGTAGAGGGCGCGACATAAACAATCCGAATACTTAACACAGGTTTTGGGCCCAGTTAGTGAAACATATACAGTTTTGTGGACAATTATAAGAACTTGCTGTGATTTTAGTGGCGTAAACAAACGTGCTTAACCTTAACCGGGCGCGTCATGTACTTTTGCATATTAGTTTCGTATTTTTTATTTCGTTGCTGTTATTGTGTGTTGCGTGTTGTGCCGAGTGAAAATCAAAAACTATTTCGATATGTCTGCTTCTATAAAGATTGATCAGTTAACCGGGGACAATTATGATACGTGGAAAATTCATATGCGTGCCATTTTGAAGAAAAATTACTTATGGGAATATGTATCGGGTGCATTACCGGCGCCGGCGTGTACAGATCCTAAGTATGCGAGTTGGGCGACAATGGACGGTAAGGCAGAATCAGATATATTATTAGCTGTCAGTCCAAGCGAATTAGCTACGTTGGACGGCTTGGCAACATCTAAAGAATTAATATGGGATAAACTGCAATCTACATATCAATCAAGTGGGCCGGCTAAGAAAGCTTCTTTGTTGAAAAAACTTGTGTTGACACGCATGCAGGAAGATGATGACCTGCGTAAGCACATTTCAGATTTCTTTGAAGCCGCTAAGAAGCTTAAAGAAATTGGTCTGATTTTTATAGATGAATTGTTAGCTATATTATTACTATATAGTCTTCCGGATTCCTTTGGTATGTTTCGGGCGGCAATGGAGTCGCGAGATGACTTGCCATCAACCGAAGTGCTAAAGGTGAAGATTATTGAAGACTATGAAGGTCGTAAATCCAAAACAGCTGACCAGGGTGCTTTGTTTGTTAAACGCAACAATAACAGTAATAGTGCAAATGTTCAGCATAAGAAGAATTTTGATCACCAGAAGCTTAAAGGTGACATTGAATGTTACAGATGAGGACGTCGTGGATATTTTGCACGAGATTGCAGAGTCAAATATGTAAAGAAGCATAAGCAGAGTGTATGACATTTAGAACGGAGTAATGATAATGAGCGGAAGACAACAATGTTGTTAAGATCATTGATCGGCGCGAGACTCAGATTTCACGAAAAACGCTACTTTTCAAATGCGTCTATATCTAACAAAAACTGGTTATTCTGATTTTTACATGTAAAAAAACACTAGAAAATATTGTATTCTAATTTTTCACTTATCATTTATTTTAAAATAATTTAAAATTTTTGAATAAAACTGACAAAACTAACCAGAAGTTTTTACAACTTTAGGTTCAGGGGCAATTTCAAAACATATAATGGCTAAAACCGCTTACATTTTTTAAAAACAAAAAATCTTTACAAACTTGTTGGATCCTCTTCTAGATTATCTGTTTGTCAGATTATTTTTATATACGTTTCTATCTCATAAAAATAAAATTTAATGAATGCGAAATTATCAGGAATTATAGTTATTTAAAATGATGATATTTATGTATTTTACTTGCTCCTTTTGTTTCTTACTTACATAATCTATGAGAAGAACCTTTTATCTTTAATATGCTATTTAAATTTTTAACTAAATTAGTTTGACGAATTTTATATGAATTTTTAAAACTACTATATAAATCGAGGCGCACGAGCGTTTACAAATACTGTTGTAAACGCTGTGTAAATACTGTGTAAAAGGAGCAAGTAAAATACATAAATATCATCATTTTAAATAACTATAATTCCTGATAATTTCGCATTCTTTAAATTTTATTTTTATGAGATAGAAACGTATATAAAAATAATCTGACAAACAGATAATCTAGAAGAGGATCCAACAAGTTTGTAAAGATTTTTTGTTTTTAAAAAGTGTAAGCGGTTTTAGCTATTATATGTTTTGAAATTGCCCCTGAACCTAAAGTTGTAAAAACTTCTGGTTAGTTTTGTCAGTTTTATTCAAAAGTTTGAAATTATTTTAAAATAAATAATAAGTGAAAAATTAGAATACAATATTTTCTAGTGTTTTTCTATATGTAAAAATCAGAATAACCAGTTTTTGTTAGATATAGATGCATTTGAAAAGTAGCGTTTTTCGTGAAATCTGAGTCGCGCGCCAATCAATGCTCTTAAGTAGCACCGAAGAGGTTCTATTGAGTGAACAGGAAAATTCTGTTTGGTGTATTGATAGTGGTTGCACAGGTCATATGTGCAATATGAAAGAAATTATTATAGATTTTACAAGGTTGAATTCAGAGTTAAATTTAGCAAATAGTGAAAGAACACAAATTACTGGTGCAGGAAAAGTTAGCATTTCAGTAGACACAGGCTGCGAAGAGCGCCAAGTAGATATAGAAAATGTATTCTATGTGTCAGACCTACGGACCAATTTATTGTCAGTAGCAAAAATGACAGATCGTGGGTTTGAGGTACGTTTTAGAAGAAAAGATGCAATTGTGATTGATGGAAATGATAAGATTCACATACGTGCAGACCGTGTTGGTAATTTGTATCATGTTCGGATGAGTAACAAAGTGGTCAATAATGTTGAAAAGGTTAAAAATTCAATAGATAAATGGCATGAACGCCTAGGACATCTCAATGAACGCGATTTGAAGAAAATGGCAAAAGATAACATAGTTCATGATTTGACATACAAGGATAGTGAAAAACTGTTGTTAAACACGAGTGTGAGATTTGTATAAGTGAAAAACAAGCTTGTACACCTTTTTCAAGGGCAGCATAGACCGCACAATTGAGCTACTAGAAATTGTGCATACAGATGTATGTGGTCTGATGAGGCATCAGTCTTTCAGTGGGAAGAAATATTTTGTTACCTTCATCGATGATAAGTCAAGATGGTGTGAAGTTTATTTTATTAGGAACAAAAGCGATGTTTTAAGTTTATTTAAAATTTATAAAGCATATGCAGAGAGATTTACTGGTAAAAAGATAAAACATCTTCAGTCTGATAATGGACGAGAATTTATTAATAAAGAGTTTGATGATTTTTTGAAGAAAGAAGGAATTACAAGGAGACTCACAGCGCCCTATACACCAGTTAGATATGTTATATATGTCTAATATTGAAAATAAACAGAAGGAAGATGATCAGATAGAATCAGTAGTTGATGACTTAAAATCGATGAGATTATTTGATGAAGATGATAACAGAAACAGAAATCAAAGAAAAAGAAAATCAACTGTTACATGGGAACAATAAATAAATCCCACAAAAAGAGCGCGAGGAAGGCCAAGAACAATTCGTACTAGTATGGTAGGAAGACCACGTAAAGAATATAAATTAAATACTATAAATGAACAAGAGGATGGAAATGAAATAGAAAATAGTAAAGATAATGAATTAATAGCAGGAATAGCGAATATTGAACCGATTACATGGAATGAAATAGAAGGAACCAACAATGAGAATACATGGAGAATTGCTCTAGAGGATGAGTATTTTGCGCACATTAAAAATGGAACAAAATCAAAATCTAAAAAGTTTTATTTCCATATGGGTTACAAAGTAACGCTTAAAGAAATGTCCCTACTTGATGCCTACCACCGGTTCGGGAACTAACCCGGCGAGAAGAACCGGCGTAAGAAACTCGCACGGGGCCATCTTTTAGCAAAAAGATGGAAAATTGTTCTTTTTTAAAAAAATGAAGTTGTTTACAATGTGAAAACTTAGGTCTATATAATATTGACAAAAGTCAGATACATATTATAGTACATAGAAGTAGCCTTGCAGGTGGTCATCCTATTCCCAAGGTGTGCGATCGTCAATAAAATCATTGACCTTATAACAGGCTTTTGCACACAAACGTTCTTTAACTACTTTTTAAATTTATTAATGGAAAGATTTTGAACGTCTTCTGGGATTCTATTGTATAGGCGTATACATTGACCTTTAAATGATTTGCTTACTTTACTTAGTCTGATCACCGGTATATCTAGCTTGTGCTTATTTCTAGTGTTTCTACAGTGATTGTCGCTTTTAGTTTTAAAATTACTAATATTCTTTCTAACATACAATACATTATCCTAAATGTATTGAGAAGCGACGGTCAGAATACCTATTTCTTTAAACTTTTCTCTCAGAGATTCAAAGGGGGACATTTTGTAAATTGAACGTATTGCTCGCTTCTGCAGCACAAATATCGTATTAATCTCTGCGGCACTTCCCCATAAAAGGATGCCGTAAGACATTCTACTATGAAAGAAACTAAAGTAAACAAGTCGCGCCGTGTCTTCGTCAGAAATTTCTCTAATTTTTCTGACTGCATATGCTGCAGAACTGAGCCTATCTGCAAGATTAGCAATATGAGGACCCCACTGTAAATTTACTATCTAGTGTTATACCTAGAAATACAGTGGTGTCTACAATATTCATTTTCTCATCATTTAACCCTAGAGTGGGCGCGTCAATCCGTGGAACGTCAGTGGGCGCGTGTAGAGCATTTTGCCGCCCCTTTTCACTGACCATTTTAAGTAGGATTACATCAATTAAATTAATTTATTTTTTCAGGACGTAAATAATACACAAATAAGTACTGATAAATCAACATATTTACTAAACTATGTTTTATGAACTTTGATTTATGAAAGATTCAATTCAAGAAGTAATATTTTAGCAGATTTTTTAAAATTTATTCTATAAAATACTCTATAATACTGAAAAACTGTAAAAAATAAGATAATTATATGTTTTCTAAATCTACAGTATATGCTTTATCCAACAAGTCTTCACAAAAGTATGTACAATATTCACTGCACAGTAATTTTGAGCATCTATAACACCCTTTTTTCGTGCACCTATTTTTCCTTTTTTAAACATATTTATGCATGTATTTGGCCTCCTTCTTTGAAGATAATGCTTTTTCTATAATGTACAAAGCAAGCAATTTGTGTCCTCAAATATTATATAAGTAATATTATTTAATGTATCAATAAAATACCTTTTCCGGCGTAATATCAAAATTTCATTGATTTTGTCGTCGTCATGCAAAGTTGACAACTAATCCTACAAATCAATTGATACTATTCTTACAAATTTAAACAGTTAAATCGTTTTTAGTTTTCACAATAAATTCACCATAAAATATAGCTAAATATCAATTTCGCAAAAAATAAGTGACACAATTTTTACTTACGTGAGTGGGCGCGCAGTGAGTAATTTGCCGCCTGGCGACACCTGATAGTAAAAACATCCTTCTCAAGCAGTACCCTCCGTTTTGATGGCGTCCAGCCTTTTGGTACGCGTTGCTTATAAAAATGGGGGCAGCTACTAATAAGCGCAAGCCTAACGGGCTATTGTTTTACGAATTATTAAAGTTTCTTTAGCGCGGGCGGCAAAATGCTCATAGCGCGCCCACTCTAGGGTTAATAGTATATTGGTTTGAACTTGCCTAACAAAGGGCAATGTAAACTTTAAACATTTTGTTTTTTTGGAATTCAAAAGTAAGTTATTAACATTAAACCAATGTACTATTTTTGAGAGAGCACTATTTACCTCGTCGTAGTCTGACTGCTGTCACTTCACATTAAAAATTAGTGAAGTGTCATCGGCAAAAAGTACTATCTCGTTATCATTATCTTTAACAAGATAAGGTAAATCATTTATATAGATGAGAAAAAGAAACGGGCCCAAAATAGATCCCTGTGGGACACCTAATTCTATTTTGGTCCCAGTGGACTTTTTACTATTTATCTCCACCCTTTGAGTTCTATTGTTAAGGTAAGAACTCAAAAGTTTGAGTGCAGAGTCCCGAATAGTGGTGCAATTTTTTTATCAATGTAGCATGCTCAACACAATCAAAGGCCTTGGAGAGATCGCAAAACACACCTAATGCATCCTGTAACCCCTCCCAAGCTTCAAAGATACTACAAAGGAGACCTATACCAGCATCCGTTGTGGATCGACATTAGTAAAACCGTATTGATTATTATGTAATAATTTGTTTAAATTAAAATGCACTAATAACTGTCTTAAAATATATTTTTTTAAATATTTTACTAAGAGTCGGCAGAATTGATATAGGCCTGTAGTTTGTCGGATCAGATTTATTTCCTGCTTTGAATAAGGGTATTACCTTGCTATGCTTCATTAAATCAGGGAATACACCACTTTTTATACATTCATTGAATATTGTCGCTAGATAAGGAGCTACGATGTCAATTATTGATTTAATAACTTTTGTAGACATGCCTCTGGGGCATGTATTAGCAGTATTTTTAATATTCAACAATTTAAATGTGTTAATAATATCTCTGGAGTCAATTTCTTTAAACTTAAAATTGACATCACATTCCTTTATATTATCTCTGAGTAGTTTTTCAGCAGCTGCAGGTGAGGAATTTAAATTTCTTGTAGTTGAGACCGGAATGTCAGCAAAAAACTTTTCAAAGACCGTCGCAACTTCCAAATCAGTAGTATTTTTTTTATTTTCATAATAAAGTTCAAATTCAGAGCTACGACAGGTGACGTTTCCAGTCTCACCAGCTATTACCTTCCATGTAGTTTTAATTTTATTTTTAGAATATTTAATTTTATTCTTTATATAAAGAGCCTACCGGTTCCGGTATCCATAAGTGAAATACGTGTTCATTGTCGCTCCGCATTTAACTACATTATTCTGTGAAAAAAGTGTTTGGACTCGTAGTAAAACGTGTTAAAAATCAGTATAAACTGCTGCTAAATATCCATAACAACCGAAAAGTGTAAATTAAGTGCAAAAACTGAGTGTAATCGATCTAAAACAATCCGACAAAAATATTTGAGGTTATAATTAAAAACTTCAAAGTGTCAACTCAGTACCTACTCTTATCTATGGTGTCAACTGTCAAACCATAAAGAAATGCTTTTCTCCAACACTCCATCCAATCCAACATCCAACAACCAAGATTACCAACAACAATAAAGTTGGGCCCAGAAATATTATCCGGTGTTTAGTTTCTACACAATGAATTCAAATATGTCACCTGAGATGGCGCTGCTTTTTTCTAACCTTAAAATAGAACTTGAAAAGCAAACGAAAGTAATATCGGAAAATGTTACAGCATGTGTTATGTCTAGCCTAGAAGAAAAAGTAAAACCATTGATCGAAGAGAATAAATTGCTAAAATCCGAAATCGAAGTAATGAGGAATAAGTTAAACAGTTACGAATCCAATGAAAAACGGAACAATGTCATCATACATGGAGTGAAAGAAACCGAAGAAAATTCACGAGATTTAATCGACATCACAATGAAAACATTGGAAGACATTGGCGTGCATATACAAAAATTCGAAATAGCAAAAGTGAACCGCATAGGAAGAAAAGATGAAGAAAAAACAAGACCAATCCTACTATCAACTACTAATGTGAGCAGGAAGATAGACATACTTAGAAACAAGAAAAAGATGGCTGATAATACATATATAACTCAAGACTACACTAAAGAAAAATTAGAAGAAAGAAAACAATTGCGTGCACAATTAAAGCAAGAAATTGAAAAAGGCAACAAAGCTTATATACGCAGAAACCAAGTAATAATCGAAAAAAACAGACCTAGTGAGAATGAGAAGAGGAGACGGTCAGAAACTATCTCGCCAAAGGAACAAACAAACAGAGTAAACAAAGAGGAAGAACAAACTGCAAAAATACACAAAACAAACGCATTCGATTACATGAAGGCACGAGCATACTCGATGTCTGAGAAGAATACATACTTAAAGGACTAGGATACGGAACCGGCCGGGAAAACAATTAAACAAAAAACCACAACAACAACAAATAAACACACATTCCCCAACCCGGCTGGTCCCCGTGGGGAAATAGACCATCACCCTCCAACGACAACAATACAACAACAACATGATAAAAACAATATAGAACCTACTCTACCCAAAAGAAATACTACCATTGAGATTTTAACAAACAAACAGACAAAAATATATATTGCCTCGCTCAATGTACTAACACTAAGATCAGAAGAGAGCTTATCGGAACTGACACTCGCATTACAAAACATGCACTGGGATATTCTCGGCATGAGTGAAGTACGAAGAATGGGAGAAAACATTGTCGCATATCCAAACTTCATATTCTATCATAAAGGGGAAACTCCAGGAAAACACGGCGTGGGTTTTTTGGTAAAAACATATCTAGCAAAACACATAGATGGATTTTATGGTGTATCAGAACGAATAGCATTACTAAACCTAAAACTACCAGGTTACAAAGAACCATGGACCATTATCCAGGCTTATTCACCCACAGAACAAGCAGAAACCGAAACAATGGACCAGTTTTACCAGGAATTAAACAGAACTCTACAGACACATCATAAAAACGTAATTCTTATGGGCGACTATAATGGTCAAATTGGAGAACGTCAATGGGATGAAGAGGCAATTATAGGACCCTATACATATAGTGGAAAAACTAGAAGCAGAAATGGAAAAATGCTGGTAAACTTTGCAACAGAAAACAACCTGACCATACTAAACACCATGTTTAAGAAAAATAAGAATAGAATGTGGACATGGTTGTCACCTGATGGCAAATCAAAAAATCAAATTGATTTCATAATGACCAACAAACCTAAATATTTCCTAAACATGAATGTTATAAATAATTTTAACTTCAACACTAACCACCGCATGGTCAGAGCTGAACTAAGTTCATCTCAACCCAAAAACCCCAGACCAAAAATAAATCCTGGAAACACAAAACCTACCAATTTTCTAGTTGAAGAAATGGCCCACTCATTAAACTCCAAACTTAAAGATTACAAAAGAGAAACAAAATATGCAGACATACAGGAAAAATATAACTGGTTAGAACGCACAATCAAGAACACCGTCAACGAGCATAGTACCATGAAAGAAAATCAAAAAAATTGGATGACAGAAAAAACTATCAGACTTCTCGACCAAAGAGCCGTCCTAATAAGTGCGAAATCTACAGACAGTAACAGACAGAAAATAACAAAAATCAACAAAGAAATAAAAGAAAACATAAGAAAAGACAGAAGACAACGACGAATGGAAACAATAGAGAGGCATTTGAGACAATCAGGAGGAATAAAGAAGGCGTACAAGGAATTAAACAATAAAAAAGAATGGATTGTAAAGATTGAAAACAGCAGCGGGATCAAGAAGAATGGAAGACAAGAAATACTGAAAACCGCTACAGATTACTATACTAAGCTATATCAAAATAACATAAATGAAAGAGAAATAGACTTAACAGAGAATGAAACAGTACCATACATTATGCAAGAAGAAACAGAAAAAGCTATCAACACCCAAAAAAGGGACAAAACTCCGGGACCAGATGGCATAAGCAAGGAAATATTAAAGCAATCTAAGGAAGTTATAACGCCAATACTTACAGAAATCTTTAACATAGTGATCAATACAGAAATCATCCCAAAACAATGGACTGAATCCAGTATAATCCTTTTGTTCAAGAAAGGGAATCACTGCGATATTGGGAACTACCGACCCATTAATCTAATGTCCAATATTTACAAGATCTTTGCAAAGATTATTCTGAAAAGAATAGAAAGGAAACTAGATGAGCAGCAGCCAATAGAACAAGCAGGATTCCGCAAGGGTTTCTCAGTACTAGACCACATCCATACTGTAAGGCAAGTTTTAGAAAAATATGCTGAATACCAGCTCACATACTACATAGCCTTCATTGATTATAGTAAAGCTTTTGATTCACTACTGCATTTTAAAATCTGGGAAGCCTTAAAGGTACAGGGCATAGAACACAAATATATAAGGATTATAAGAAACGTTTACAGGCACAGTTCAGCATGTATCCAGTTAGAGAAGAAAGGAAACATGTTCCAAATACAAAAAGGCGTGAGACAGGGGGACCCCCTCTCACCAAAACTCTTTCTGGCTGTTCTGGAAATGATCTTTAGGTATCTGGAATGGAAAGATTTAGGCATATCTATTGATGGCTGGATGCTTACGCACTTACGATTCGCAGACGACATTGTGCTATTCGCAAAGACACCAAAAGATCTAAGTAAGATGATCAATGATCTAGCAACAGAAAGTGCAAAGGCAGGTCTGAAGTTAAATCCGGAAAAAACGAAAATCATGACCAATGGCCCCAAAGATCCTATAACAGTTGGAACAACTGAAATCCTCTATGTTGATGAATACATATACCTCGGCCAACTGATGTCTCCAAGAGATAACATAAATAAGGAAATTGAAAGAAGGATTGTGAACAGCTGGAAGAAATACTGGAGTCTGAAAGAAATTATGAAGGATAAGAACTTACACATATCAACCAAAAGCAAACTATTCAACACATGCATATTACCTATATTGACATATGGGAGTGAAACATGGACTTTAACCAGAAACGTAACAAACAGACTTCTCATATGCCAGCATGCCATGGAAAGGAGTATGATAGGGATCAAAAGAAAAGACAAAGTAAGAAACATCAGCATCAGAAATAAGACCAAGGTACATGACATAACTCGAAAAATAAGAAGACAAAAGTGGAAATGGGCAGGCCACATGACCAGGGGGAAAGACAAATGGAGTAAAACAATCACACAATGGTACCCAAGAGATGGAAAAAGAAAAAGAGGTAGACCACAAAAAAGATGGGATGCCGACATTAGACAGGTCGCAGGAATAACTTGGGGTAGAGTAGCTACTGAAAGGCCAGAATGGAGAAGATTGGGGGAGGCCTTTGCCACTTGGCAAACGGACACGCAAAAATGGAAAAAAATAGAAATATATGAATAGAAACTGTCTTGTCCGAAGAAGGCTTATATAATATAATAAATATAAAGAGCCTTAGCAGCTTTACATACTTTTTTGAAGGTTTTTGAATAGTTTTTAACATATGTTTTAAATGTTTCATTATTATTAATACTTTTTTCAGCATATAATTCATATATTCTTTGCCTGCTAATTTTATTTCCTGCAGTTGCCCATTCAATAAAGTTACTTTTTTTCTTACAATTTCTAACCGTTTTAGTTGTAAATACTGAATCAAATTGGGTTCTTATTACCTTAACCTCTTGAGCGTCCCGCGCGGTGTGACCGTTTTGACAGTTATCGCGCAAGTGTCCAAGACGGTGTGACCGCACGCGAATTAGGGTGACTTTGTATGTTGTTTATTTTAAATTCTCTCAAGCATTGCGTGCCGACGGGTGGCAATTTATTTTCTACTGACTTAAGCCCTGGCTTCTGCAGTTTTACTTTTGGGATGTACATTCGAAAAATTGAAAAAAAAAAGCTTCTAATCTAGGACTAATTAGTTGTCATTTGCAATCCTCTCAAGGGTCGCATGCCGACTGGCGGGAAGTGATATTTTATATACAGATCTCGAAACTTTTTATATAAATCGTTATTAAAACATATATTTAACTTATTAAATAGTAAATTTGGTGTGTGTGTTAGATTTTCGTCATAATTTTGCTTCAAAACCTCCAAAAATTACATACAAGTATTTTGTGTTCACATCGAGATTGCTTTTATTCCTTCAGTTTCTTTTTAATTCCAGTTACATGATCTTATAGAGAATTTACTCTAGTTTCTAAATATATATAACATGCATAGGTTTTAGCAACAATTTATCAATATAATCCATAAAAAATAAAAGGCGGGCATTTTCACGCGCTCACGCGCGGGGACACGTGACATACCCCGGACGCTTGCGCCATTTGCTTATTTGCGGCCGGACGCTCGAGAGGTTAAACAATTTACTAAAAGCTTCATCTGAGCTATTTGACCCATCCAATAATTGAATATTTGTACTTAAATTATTTCTAAATTTCTCAATATGTTTTGTATTCACAGGAATAAACACAAACTCTTCCTTTTGGTTACGGTCATAATTAATATTAAAACAAGCTAACTGTCAACAGTGATCAGAACTGAGCTTATTAATTATTTCTTTTTACATGGAGTAATATTCGTGAAAATGTTATCGATACAAGTAGCAGTTGTGTCACACACTCTTGTCGGTTCAAGACATAAATTAAAGAGGTTATACGATTTAAATAAAGATGTGAATCTAACAGTTGTGGAGTTTAAATCTAATAAATTTATATTAAAATCGACACATATAATAACTTTTTTGTTAGATGCACATATTTTTGACAATACTTGTTCCATAGTTTGTTCAAATGAATCGTATAACCCTGATGGAGGCCTGTATACGCTTACAATAATAAGTTGACTCAACTCTATGGAAGCTACTTCAACAATTCGCTCAGTTGAGAGGCTCACGACATCTTTGCGTTCCTTGAATTTCGATTTTTTTCTAATTCATATTAAAGAGCCACCTCTAATGGCATTTTCTCTACTGAACGAACTTGCTAACTGGTGATCATTAAAATTGAAAATGAGTTCATGTTGTCTGAACCAATGTTCAGATATACAAATAATGTCAACATTAAATTCATTTAAAAATAACTCAATTTCAAGTTCTTTACCATTCCTTGTAAATTTTGATGCACTAGGTTAATCACAGAAGATTTATTATAATTTAAAACATTTTTTATGTTAGGATTTTGTACATTTAAACTTATCTTATTTCTGCAAGAGACGTCCTCCATTGTCTTATTATCTAATTTAAATAAGAATTTGGAACATATTCCAATTCGTTAATACTACTAGTACTAGTATTCTGCTCAATAAAAGCAGTAGTCGAAGAAGCCAAATCCTTGGCTGGTTTTAAAAATAAAAAGTTTAATAGCACCCTAGCTATATGTCGCTTACAGAAGTAAGCGATAAGAAATACTTATCTAATCTCATATTACATAAATTTAAATTGTTTATGTCCACAATCTGACATTTTTGTTCATGTGTGTCATTTAAAACTTTACAATTATTATTAACAGCGCTATACATTAGGCTGTTAAGCTTATATCTATTAGAATTCTCTTCTCTATTTCTTTTTGGCAACATTTGTATATAGGGAAAAGTAAGCAATATTATATTTTTAACATTTTCAATATTAAATATTTTTTCAAGACATTCAGTCATCTGTTTTCTGTTTAATTTTCCTTTCCTCCCGACTAGAAGTATAAATGTGGTATTCGGACAATATGTCAATGTTAAAGCCCTATTTACTATCTCTTTATAATTAGCTCCGGGCATACAAAAATTAGAAATTGATTGTCCGATACACATTCTATTTAGATATATACCTAAATCCTTACCTAACTCATCACTGAATAATGTAATATTTTTTGGGCTTTCAATATGAGCCTTCTTACTGGAACACATATCTGGTATACTTTTAAAAACAGAATGATTGACTCTGTCTGAGGAATTGTTCACTCTCAATAAAGAGTAAACACGTTCCTCGTTGTAACGAGACACTTCAAGCAAATCATCCATTGTTGATATGTGTTCCTGTATTTCATTTTGTGACAATTCATACTTTTTCTTTAAATTGTCCAAACAGTAATGCAAAATAGAAATTTCTGCCTGAAGGCTACATACATCGGCCTCATAGTCGCACTTAATTTGTTCCAACTCACGGGTACAATTTAGAAAATTACTATTTAACAACTTATTTTCCTTAACAGCTTTTGATAATATACCCAGATATTTTTTATTTTTCAGTGATAGTTTACAATACTTTTTAATTTTAATATATTTCTTTAATTTTTTATTACTGCTCATTAGACACACTAGTAATGTATCCTCACCTGTTAAATCAATGGTACTAATGTCAATATCCGATTTTGTGTTAGAAACTGAACTGTTTTTATTTGAGACTAGTTTATTAAACAAAATTTGCGTTTGGGTGGAGTTTTCAGTATGCAATTATTCTTCTAATTGTAATATATATTCCTCAGCATTATTCAATTTGATTTTGAGGTTAGCTGAGTTCTTGAGTGTGTCTTCATACTCTTCTCTGCACTGATCAAAACCGTCGACAATTGCTTGTAATTACAATTTTTGTTGGAGAATGTCCTCATAGTCCAAAGTTAGTTTATTTAATTCTATCTTCAAGTTCTTACCTTTTTGTAATACAGACAACATCAGCTCTTGTTCATTGTCATCTCTTTCCCTTAGCAGTGTTTGGCATTGATCTTTATAATCCTATAACTCTATGAGGGCCATACGAAGTTGTTCCTCGGTACGGCGGGCCACGGCTGAGCGAGTCATCATTTTGCTATTTATTCCCGAGCACTGAAAACAATTATATTGGTTTATTGGCTTTACTAGTTATATGTAGGTAGTGAAGTCACCTTTTACTTTAAAAGCAAAAGCCAGCCTCAATACAATATGTACAGTTATTGGTTACCGTGGAAAAGTTAGCAAAGTGATATGAGAAAGGTTATAGAATTGAAATATAAAATGAATAATTAAACAGTTTTTAGAGAGAGTATAGAAGTAGAAGACAGTATAGACAGATCAAGTAGTGGTTACCAAACCTGTGTATAACTGTACAATAAAAGCTTTGCAAACTTAAATTCTGAACTTAAATTCTAAACGTTTTTGAGGATGTCTCTGTGCTTGTGTGATGTGTGCACAGTATTCTAGTGTTATGTATGTCTGGGCTTGTTGTTTTTATCCTCAACTTCGCTTCCACAATTTGTCAAGCCAGAGAGAAATAACTTTGCCAAGTGTGATTTTGGACGTATCTCACATGAGTGAGCGGTGTGTAGTGGAGTTGTTATTGTTATATAGTAAAATATGACTAATTAGAACAAAATAAAACACAATACTCCCCGGGATTAAGCAGTCCTCAGGAATAATACAGCTCCAATTTGAATTCGTCCAGTCGTTGACAGTTGGCACTTGACTTGAATTTTCGTTAGTTCAATAGAACGATTTTACGCAAACACTGCCGTTGGTAAATAGAAACAAACAATAACAAGAGTTATGGGTATCGTTTCTAACACTTTTTATTTGATTATTAGCTAAAAATATATTTTAAATGAATTAAATAGTCGGGAGGTTACAATTGTACGTGTAGCTACAAATGTTGCCAGTACATGGGAAATAGTTCCTCGACCGAAGCACAGAAGGGTGATTGGCAATCGGTTTGTTTTTAATACTAAAAGTACTGGTAAAAAAATAATACTTGTCGCAAAAGGATGTTCACAACGGCCAGGAGAGGATTTTCATGAGACGTCATCTCCTGTTGTGAGATCATCATCTATAAGAGTTATAGCTGCTGTATCAGCAGAATTGGGGTTAGAGATGCATCAAATGGATGTGGTTACAGCTTATTTAAATGGAACATTAGAAGAAGAAGTTTTCATGGAAGTACCCGATAAGCTACAAGACGTACTCAACAAAGTTATTAAAAACCAAAAGATTGGTACACAAAAACATGTAACAGAAAGGAATATACTTGAAACGGCTAAACGCTGGAGCATAGCTTTGAATGAATATGTTGATTGTGTATGTTTGTTAAAGAAGTCTTTGTATGGCTTACGTCAGTTAGGTTTACAGTGGCATAAAGAATTAGTTAGGAAATTGAAAGATATAGGATTTGAAGCAATACCACAGGATCCATGTGTGTTTGTAGCACGTAAGAATGAAGAAATAATGTTGATTGCGATTTATATTGATGACATTATTTTAGCCACGAGTGATAATGCATGGATGAGTGATGTGAAAGTACATTTATCGAATACATACTAGAGATAATGAAAATAGAGTGTTTTTAAGTCAAAAATCATATATAAATAAAGTTTTAGATCGTTTTGGGATGAATGAATGTAAGCCCACAATGACTCCTATAGATGTAAGTTTAAAGTTAGAGAAACCTGCATGTGTCGATAATCATATTATAATGAATCAGTATCCATATCAAAGTCTGATAGGAGCCTTGATGTATTTGTCTGTATCTACTAGACCAGATATAGCTTCTGCAATTAATTATTTAAGTCAGTTTAATACTAATTACAATGTTGAGCACTGGAAGGCGGCTAAACGCGTGTTGAGATATCTGAAAGGTACATTGGAATATGGTTTAATGTATGAAAGAACTGGTCTACCATTTTTCTGTGTTGCTGATGCAGACTGGGGGTCAAATGCTATAGATCGTAGATCTTATTCTGGTTTTGCACTTATTTTAGCAGGCGCTCCTGTAAGTTGGGAAGCTCGAAAACAGCGTAACATTGCATTGTCAAGCACAGAGGCCGAGTATGTGGCCCTTTCTGAAGCTACTAAGGAGGCCATATATATGCGTGATGTACTGAATAATGTTGGACTGGAGTGTGATTGTGTGACATTGTTTAATGACAATCAAGGTGCAATTAAACTTGCTCAGTGTAAAAATTATCGTTCTCGTACTAAACACATTGATATGTATGATATGTACAGACCGTATGCCTGCTGATGTTGTGACCAAGGGTTTAGGTAGAATGAAGCATCATGAATGTTTACGAAATTTAGGTATGATTGATTTGTGTGAGAATTAGAGAATTATATAATTGCTCACAACTTCGAGAGGGGCTGTTAGGAGTTACGAAGTGTCGTGAGCAAACGCCATCTCTATAAAATCTGTGGTACTAGTTACGTCACATCTATTTTTCTATAATACTTTTTTATCTATGTTTTTTGATCGCCGACATTGTCATATTATTGCATTGTTGTGCTCATTTGTTAATCTAATAAACTCTGTTTACTCGGCCTTATTCGTGCTTAATTGTTAGTTCCCATCATGACTCTATGTCTTACCCAAATCTTATAATAAATATTTAAAAACTGTATATTGCTTTAAATCCCAAATTAGTTTCCCTAGTGCTCGTTTTAACTAAAAGTCCTCTAACTTTTAGTTACAACTAGTTTTATCTGAAAATCAAATATATTAGTAGTAAATTCTTGTTTTGACTAGGTATTTCTAGTTTTAACAAAGGCATTTAGTAAGACCTAGTTTTAACTAGGGAAAACGAGTTGTAACGAAAAACGGGTTTTAACTGTAACGTATATATTGCGTCAGTCACGTCGTCGCCATATTTGTTTCTAGATTACCTCTTTGTGTAATGTTTATATTTAGAATTTTCCGCTTCGCGTTTTGTATCAAAGTTACAATTATTGTCAATTATTATTATTATTATTATTATATTAATTGAGTCTGTTTATATATGACTTTACAATATTTTGCTGAATGCCAGTGTTCATTGATTAATTTTCTGAGATACTAAGGTGTCACTCCGGTCGAGTTCTTAGCCTTAGAGACTAACAAAAGGGATACGTAAGGAATAAGTCCTTGAGTACCTATATCCCTTTTGTTAGTCTAAAGGTACTCCCTCACATGGAGCATTCGCGTGTGATGTAACGTTACGTATTTGAGCATTACATCAGTGTAGGAGGGTAACCGAGCATTATAATGTGCACCTTGTAATGATACAATGTGTAGTATCTACACTAATATTATAAAGAGGAAAAATTTGTATGTTTGTTTGTTTGTTTGTTTGGTTGTAATGAATAGGCTCAAAAAGTACTGGACCGATTTCAAAAATTCTTTCACCATTCGAAAGCTACATTTCCGTTTCAGCCTGGTGACGTCCACTGCAGGACATAGGCCTCCCCCATAGATTTCCAGTGCGACCGGTCGCTCGCGGCCTGTATCCACCGACTTCCTGCGACTTTTCTCAGGTCATCTGTCCACCTGGTGGAAGGCCGTCCTACGCTTCGGCGTCCATTTCGTGGTCTCCACTCAAGAACCTTTCGGCCCCAGCGGGCATCGGTTCTACGGGCTATATGTCCAGCCCATTGCCACTTTAACTTGCTAATGCGCTGGGCTATGTCGGTAACTTTAGTTCTGCTACGGATTTCCTCATTTCTGATTCTATCACGTAGAGAGACTCCAAGCATAGCCCTCTCCATAGCTCTTTGAGCGACACGAAGCTTTTGGATAAGCCCCGTTGTGAATGACCACGTTTCGGCTCCATATGTCATCACCGGTAACACACACTGCTCGAAAACTTTTGTCTTCAGGCACTGAGGAATTTTTGACGAGAAGATGTTTCTGAGTTTCCCGAACGCTGCCCAGCCGAGCTGGATTCGACGGTTGACCTCTTTTTCCAAGTTGGACCTACCTAACTGGACTTTGTGCCCTAGGTATATATAGTCGTCAACAACTTCGAGCGTAGAATTTCCAACGGTCACTTGGGTGGGTACAACATGGGCATTAACCATAATTTTCGTCTTATCCATGTTCATACTAAGTCCCACCTGTTGTCCTACGGAGGTCTTCTAGCATAGTATTAAGGTCTTTCAGAGTTTCTGCCATAACCACGATGTCATCGGCAAATCGAAGGTGAGTGATGTAGTCACCATTTATATTGATCCCAAGTCCTTGCCAGTCCAGGAGTTTGAACGCATCCTCCAATGCAGCGGAAAACAGTTTCGGAGAGATGACGTCTCCCTGTCTGACGCCGCGCTGCAATGGAATCGCCTTTGTGCTATGCTCCTGTACTCGCACGGACATGGTGGCTTTACTATATAAACACCTCAACACTTCGATATACCGGTAGTCGATCCGGCATCTCTGAAGAGACTGTAACACCGCCCAGGTCTCAATCGAATCAAAAGCTTTCTCATAGTCCACAAACGCCAAGCATAGTGGCAGATTATACTCCTCGGTTTTCTGTATAACCTGCCGTAGCGTATGTATGTGGTCTATGGTACTAAAGCCTCTTCGGAAACCGACTTGTTCGGGAGGCTGGAAGTCATCAAGCTTCCGTTCGAGACGATTCGTTATGACTCTTGAAAACAGCTTATAGACATGGCTCAGCAGCGTAATGGGTCTGTAATTCTTCAGCAAAGTCTTATCTCCTTTTTTGAAGAACAAGACTGCCACGCCCCTGCTCCATGCCTCTGGCGTTTTGCCCTCGAACAAGGCGGAATTAAAAAGTCTCTGGAGCATTTTGAGTGTTGGTGTTCCACCAGACCTCAGCAGCTCCGAGGTGATCCCATCCTCGCCCGGCGCCCTGTTGTTTTTAAGCTGTTTAAGAGCCATACTAATCTCGTACAGGCTGATGTCCGGGATATCTTCCGTGTGATGTCGGGTTAGTCTAGCTCTATGATCTTCAGCCAGATTAACGACAGGCTTGGCAACTGAGGTGTAAAGTTGCTCATAGAAACTCTCGACCACTGCGAGCACCTCGGGCCCGGCCGACACAACTTTCCCATCCTCTGTCTTCAGCTTCGTCAACCGGCTCTGCCCAACAGACGTGTCTCTTGCAAACACTTTTGAGCCCTTGTTTCGCTGTATCATGTCCTCAATACTTCTAGTATTAAAGAGACGTATATCGTGCCGCAAAGACTTTGATATCTGTCTGTTAAGCTGCCTATAAGACTTAGCATCGTCAGAGGTTTGAAGAGTAAGGGTGCGACGCCTAGCCATTAGTGTAAACGTGTGGTCGGAGATTTTATGTGGCTTACCTCTACGGCGGGTTTCACAGTACTTTGACCCAACCGCATGGATAGTCTCTGTGAACCTGTTATTGATTTCGTCCACTGACGCGTAGTTTTCCAGGCTAGCAAAGCGGTTATGTAGCTCGAGTTGAAAGCTTTCGGGGTTTTTAATTCCGGTTTGAGACGGTCGGAGCGTAGACTTTACCAAGCGAGCTCTTTCGAGTTTGATATTTAGGTTTAATGTGCCTCGCACCATTCGGTGATCGCTGCCGATTTTCACTTGGTGTATCACGGAGACATCCTTAAATATCTGTCTCTGGGTGCTCATGATAAAGTCTATCTCATTTTTTGTCTCTCCGTCAGGGCTCATCCAGGTCCATTTCCTGTGAGGTGGCTTCTGGAAGAAGGAATTCATCATAAATAGTTCTTCCTTTTCCAGAAAATCGGCCAACCTTTGGCCCCTGGGATTCCTCTGACCAAAACCAAACTTTCCCACTTTCAGCTCGTTTTCACCTCGCTTTCCCAACTTTGCGTTAAAGTCTCCCATAACAACATTGAAGTGAGTTTTCGAGTTATGTATGGCTTTAGATATGTCCTCATACATAACCTCTACTTCTTCATCTGGGTGAGACGAGGTAGGTGCGTAAACTTGTATGACCTTCAACGAATATCTTTGAGATATTCTGAGTATAAGGTACGCAACCCTACTCGACACACTTTCGATGGCCATGATGTTGTTAACAAGAGACTTGTGGACGAAACACCCGATTCCACCTTGGGACTGTTGGTCGCCTTCCCGGTAGAAGAACAAGTTACCGGATGCCAGGGTCATCGTGTCTTCTCCCTTTCTTCGGACTTCCGATAAACCAACTATATCCCAGCGTAACTTGCTCAATTCTTCTTCCAGCTCTATTATCTTCTCGTCTTTCCTCAATGTACGTGCGTTGTATGTTACCAGGGCCAGAGGTCGTCGTCGGGAGTGGTAGCCGGATCTCTGCCGGAGATTCTTAGCACCCCCTGCCCCACCGTTTCCATGACCGCTACCGTAGCCAAGACTAGCGGGGCTGCCGGGGACTAGGGGCCTGGTCTCATATCTGGTCCTCATATAGGGGGAAAAATGCCATACTCACCGCGCTTGGCAAACGTGTTGGCGAGCGCAGTATTATTTAAAAATGATAAAGTTCGCGGAAACGCTGCTGCCCATTTCCGGTATGTATTTCCCTTAGTCGCCTCTTACGACACCCACGGGAAGAGATGGTTAATGGGGAGGTGCAATTCTTACTCCGGCACCACACGGCAAAGCTACATTATCCACGAGTAACATAGGCTAAATTTTATTTTGGAAAAAATGAGGGTTCCGTAAGATATTTGGGGTTTTCGAACACAAGGTGTAAAAAATCAACCAGAAAAGTTACTTATTTTGAGTACGCTGCCTAAACTATAAAAGATAGAACCATAAAATGTTCTAATTAATTGTAGATCTTATAAATATCTACAAAAACGTCCGCGACACACTATACCTATCTATGTCGAGTGAGGCACAACAACAATTTTTTTATTTAGAAATCTTGATTTTTTTTTTTGATTACATTTAAACGCATTTATTTTACTCGTGCTATTAATCTTTATCAAAATAAATTATTCTATCACTAAGTACAGTTTATGTAGATAATATTTGGTCTTTGAATGATTAAAATTGAACGTTTGGTTTTGAAGTTATGGCGAAATTAAAATATTACGATTTCTGCTCCACGGCCCGTTGTGAAGTAGGCGTCACCAAGGCGGGGGTGTGCGTGCGGAAGGGCAGTTAAGATCTATGAGGTAGCCGCAGTATTAGTATCAGTATTGTACCCATAGATTATACAGATATATACATTGTACCCGTGCGAAGCCGGGGCGGGTCGCTAGTCTTCTTATAATGTTACATTATATTATACGCGAACGCTCGTCAGTCAGGGTAGTATTTTATTGTAATGCTCAAAGTCGAATCTATAATGGCGAACACTTTAGGCTAAGAACTCACAGGTGGCTAAAATTGCAGTTCCATGATCGCGACGGGAGCGACTGAAAATCGCTCCATGAGTTCTTAGCCTTAAATCAATAGTTATCTACGTTTGTTATAAAATATATATTGGTTGCTATAATTACACTTCGCCTTAATTTTATTTAGAAAAAATTTGATACGTAACATTTTATCGAGATTTAGGTATTATGTAGGGTTAAGTATTATAATGAGCGATGGAAGTTTCAATATTTTCGGGCGATTCGGCATCATATCGGCTAGTGTTCGTTTGATGGTTATGGCCCAGAACTTTTACCCATAATTCGAAATAATTGGTTATTCGGTTACTAATGTTAATATAGTTTGTGTTCGCGCAAAAGAGGAAATTAAACTATTCCGGGAACCGTGTAAAATAATATAAACGTTTCCGTTTCCGGTAGTCAAACTGTGAACACTATAGTGATAAGCTCCAGCAGAAAACAAGGAAAAAAATTGTTACCTGTGATCTAAAGATATAAAATCGTTACTAATCATTTGAAGAATCCTCTGTAAAGTGTTTATAAATTACCAGTTTTACGTGATTAACGGAGATTGCCGACAAATTAGAAGGAATTATCACCTCAATTTAAGGTTAGAAAACAAATCTGACACTAATCATTTGCATTTCAAACGTCAACATCAATTGACATTTGACAAGTTGTCAGTGACAAGGGACAACACTTTGAGTCAACACAACCCAACAGTGTTGCCAACCACGTAAATAAGTTCTACCGTTACGTTCCAATATACGCAAACCTAAACTATAATGGAAAGTCAATTTCAAATGTTATTTGATAAAATGAAAATCGAAATGAATAATCAAACAGCTGAGTTGAAAGATTCTATTACAAAAAGTATTATGGATAAAATAGAGGAGAAATTAGTTCCATTAGCAGAAGAAAATAAAAACCTAAAAATTAAAGTTAATAAACTGGAAAAAGAAATAGAGTACCTAAAAAGAGGGGAGAGGAACAATAATATTATAGTTTTCGGTCTAGAAGAAAAAGAAACCTCAACTTTTGAACTAATGCAAGAATTGAAAGAAAACCTGATAAATGATCTAAATATTCATATAGAAGACCATGAAATCAACAAAATACATCGTTTAGGAGCTAAAAACAAAGAAAACAACAAGCCTAGGCCTATACTATGCTCTTTCATAAGCAATTGGAAAAAGAACGAAATTATGAAAAATAAGAAGAACTTGAAGAAAATTAACATTAGCGAAGATTACTCAAAAGAAGTTTTAGAAAAGAGAAAAAAGCTGTGGGCAGAGCTAGTTGAAGAGAGGAAAAAGGGAAATTTAGCATTTTTGAAATACGACAAACTAATAGTCAAAGAGAACATAAATACACAAGAGAAAAGGAAAAGGGAATTATCTGCTTCACCCTCTGATTTCTACAGTCAATCTAAAAAACAGCAAACTGTTACTCCACTCAAGTCGACAAATGCTTTTGATGTAATGAGGGCAAGATCGAACTCTCTTTCTAATGTATATAACAAAAATCAATAACAATTAACAATCGGCAAACGGAAACCAAACCCAACCAAAAGAACTAACCATAGAACTAATATATACCAAACTCCCCCAAGCCGACTGGTCCTCGTGGGGGATAGAGACCACAACCCTCCAACAATAAACAACATTTATGACGACGACAATAAAATTGATAAACACATAATACACATCGCAGCTCTTAATGTACTTACCCTAAAAAACGAGGAGAATATTATAGAACTAATGTATGCACTGAAACAAATAAAATGGGATATCGTGGGCCTGAGCGAAGTGAGAAGAATTGGCGAAAATATCATATCCTATCCAGACTATCTGTTTTACCATATAGGCGAGACGCCGGGCTTACATGGGGTCGGATTCATTGTCAAAAAATATTTAGCAAACTACGTGGAAGGATTTGTAGGTATATCGGAACGTATTGCGATGTTGAATATTAAACTACCTGGATATAAAGATCCTTGGTCTATCGTACAAATATATTCCCCAACGGAGCAATCAAACCTACAAACAATGAACGAATTCTACATCGATATAAACAGTGCAATACAAGAGCATGGCCATAAAAACCTGATTATAATGGGAGACTTTAATGGTCAAACTGGGGAAAGGCGTCCAGGAGAAGAAAAAATAATGGGACCATACACATACAGTGACAAAACTAGAAGTAGAAATGGAGAACTCATAACGAACCTTGCACTAGAAAACAACTTAACCATCCTAAATACTAAGTTCATGAAAAACAAGAAAAACATGTGGACCTGGATCTCACCGGACGGCAAAACAAAGAACCAAATTGACTTTATAATGACTAACAAACATAACTACTTCACAAACTTTTCCGTAATCAGCAAATTAAACTTTAACACCAACCATAGACTAATTAGAACAGAACTAATAGCAAATCAAATAAAAAAGCCTAGGCCAAAACGAGAACTAGAAAAGGTTAAGCTCGGAAAACACCAATTAGAAAAAATAGCAATCACTTTAAAGGACAAACTCAATAACTTTCAAAGGAAAACAAAGGATTTGGATACTCAAGAAAAATACAACTGGATAGAAAATATCTTAAAAACTACAATTGAACTTACTGCAAATACCAAAATGGAACCCAAAACGTGGCTTACTACAAACACTATAAAACTACTGGACGAAAGAAATCACTTAATCAGCGCTAGAGATATAAAAGACAGAAGAAAACAGATAACGAAGATAAGTAAAGAAATTAAGGAACATATAAGAAAAGACAGAAAACAAAGCAGAATGGAAAGTTTAGAAATGTATATAAGTAAAACAGGTGGAGTCAGGAAAGCATACAAAGAGTTGAAGAATTCTATGGACTGGATCGTTAAAGTTAAAAATGAGAAAGGAAGATTTAAGCAATGCAGAACAGATATCCTGGGAATAGCCACATCATATTATAAGAAACTGTATGAAAGCAATTCAACAGAAGGGGAAGTCAATATGTCGGACACCTCAAGTATTCCTAGCATTCTCCAAAATGAAGTTGAGGCAGCTATAGATAGTCAAAAACTCGATAAAACACCGGGACCAGATGGTATACACAACGAACTTCTAAAACACCACAAGACAGTCTTAATACCTATCCTCACAGATTTATTTAACACCATCGTAGACACTGAAATAATACCCGAGCAATGGACGGAATCGACCATTATCCTTTTGTATAAAAAAGGAGATAAACACGAAATTGGAAACTATCGACCTATCAGTCTTATGTCCAATGTTTACAAAATCTTCGCTAAAATCATTTTAAAACGAATTGAAAGGAAACTGGACGAACATCAACCCATTGAGCAGGCTGGATTTCGCAAAGACTACTCTGTGATTGACCACATTCAGGTAGTTCGCCAAGTCTTGGAGAAATACAACGAATATCAGCTTACATACTATATTGCTTTTGTCGATTATAGTAAAGCATTCGACTCTCATGACAAGCAAACTAGCAACTTGCCAACACGCTATGGAGAGGAGTATGCTTAATGTCAAAAGAACAGATAAAATAAAAAACTGTGTCATCAGGAGTAAAACAAAAACCATAGATGTTATACAAAAAATTAGAAGACTCAAATGGCGGTGGGCAGGTCACATGAGTAGAGGCGTTGATAAATGGAGTAAGAAAGTGACAAGATGGTATCCCAGGGATGGTAAAAGGAAAAGAGGTAGACCGCAAAAAAGATGGAACGACGATATAAGGAAAATAGCAGGAGTAATGTGGAATAGAGTGGCAGAAGATAGAATAGAATGGAAAAGGTTGGAGGAGGCCTTTGCCGATTGGCAAACAGATCTTCAAATAATAAAGAAACACCAAATACTAGATTAATTTGTATTTTTTGTTTTGATTTTTAAGTTGATTTTAGAATATTGTTAGTAGAATAAGTTGATCTGAATAAAGGCTATATTATTATTATTATTATTATTATTATATGTGTTCAACCGGAATCACAATTATCGTAATTAACTTACACGTTATTGCATTTTATTGCATTTTTGGGCCATATTTATGTTGCCTATCGGAAAATAAAAAAAAATTGCGTTACTAAATTAAAAAGTTACAGGACTTAACTAAATTTCGTATTCTGCCTCTGGTATGCTTGTACAAGTACAAACATTAGGCATATTTGTACTTTTATAAAACTAAATTCACAGTACTTTCCCAAAAATTCTGACATTAATGATAGAAGTGCTACACCAAGACACAAGTATAAACTATATCTGCCTCAGAGAAAGAATAAAAAATGTGTACATCAATGCCATTACTGTATATAACAAGCTACCTGACCATTTCAAAACCTTAAACCTCTAATAATTTTAAAAGACAATTAACTAGATGGCTGTTGAATAATTGATTTTATACATATGAATGAATGACATTTAAAGAAACATAAATAAATATCAAGATTAATATCACTTAAATTTATAAAAATCACATTAGATATCTAATTTTTACTTTTTACATGACATTATAAAGATTTTATTAATGAATTTATTTGATTTTTTGATGATTATGAATTATGAATATTATTTTAAAATTTACAAAATTACATTAGATATCTTATTTTTACTTTTATGACATAAAAATGATTTCGATATAATATTTTACTAATGAATTTATTTGTTTTATACACAACTTATTTAATATTTTAAGACATTATACCACATTATTGCAATAAAGGATTGATTAATTGACATTTTTTGGTTAAACAATGATAAACATAAACTTTAATTAAGTCAATTTTGTATTTATATTCATACATTTTCAACTGCTGCGCTGTGACGTCACTCATACATAATTTTACGGGCGTTGTAAATTATAATTATACTGGCAAGTCAATAGGGGATCGGACTACATTTGAAATATTTAGTTTCATTATTATATTCAGAAATATTGAGGCATTACTAGTTGGTAAATGTAAAAAAAGATATTATTTTATGTGTAGTTTACTAATTAAATACATTTAAAAAGTACCAAAAAAAAATTTTTTTTTGCGAAATTGGTAAACAAAACCTACATCATTAGTTTACTTACATCATATACATAAACATTCATTACGGTAAGTATGGACTTAAACGCACAAATATCGGAGATATTTACAAATATGTTCCTGCGGCCATATACTTCATACGGGATCCTCTTCTTTCGCATAATTTTATTTGTCATAATTTCATTTGGCATACCATCTTGGCATAATTTTACTACGCATAATAATACTTTGGCATAATGGTTTCTTAGCATACTACATCATTAGGCATAAATATCATTAAGACTAATATTGTTTGTCCTAATTTAATAAGGCATAACTCGTAAGGCATAATTTTTCTTGTCATAATAATACTTTGGCATATTTGTTTTTCGGCATAAACTCGTTAGGCATATTTTTTGTCATAATAAATTCAAGGCATTCTGTCACAAGGCACAAATATGCATAAAATGGAACGACATAATGAAAACATGGTTAAGGTTATTAAACGCATATTTATGAAACATTAAAAGCAGGTATTAGACTCATATACCTAGTATAACATGTGTAACAGTAGGTTAAATTGCGGCGGGGTGGCCCTTGGGCCACCCGTAAGCCGCTAACATATTTTAAATAATTAGATTGGCATGTTCTTAAATAGCAGTTCGTGTTTTTTGTCCGAGTTTTATTTCGTAATCAGTCGAAAATTACAATTATAATTCTTATTTCGTCTTAACTCGCATACCCAGTAGAATTTATCATTCATTAGTATGTGAAAAAAAAAATGCTACAAAGATGTATGCGTAAATATAATAGTATGCTTAAATATCATTATGCGTAAATATATTTATGCTTTTAAATATTATGCATAAAAATATTATTCTTAATGAATATTATGCGTAAAAAAATATATGCCTTACAATAAGTATGCCTAACAATTATTATGCTTTTAGTAATTATGCGAAAAAAATTATGCTAAGAAAGTTATGACAAATGAATATTATGCGAAACTATTATTAGGTCAAATGAAATTATGCCAAGTAAATTATGACGTATGATTTTATGCGAAAAAATAGGGAACCGTAGGTCATGTAAGTAACAAAATATAACATTTTATAAAAATATAAGTCATATAGTAACAACCTCTAATGCATACAAAGTTACCAAAAAAATACTGGACCCGCCTACGCTAGTAAAAATATGAAGTAGAAAAGGCAAGCGGAGTGTTTTTTTTTTATTGCATAAAAGAATAGTACTCTTAAATAGGAGTAACTTCTCAGAAAAAACCGTATATCAAAACTTAATATTTTCAAAGGTACAGCGATTTGTATACAAAATTTCGCAAGTCTTGTAAAAACGCTCCATACTGAAGTCGAACTACAAATGACGTCACTTGTAGGTTATGGTGTATGAAGTGGTTCACTATTTTTTCGCATAAAATCATATGTCATAATTTTACTTGGTATAATTTCATTTGACGTAATAGTAGTTTCGCATAATATTCATTTGTCATAACTTTCTTAGCATAATTTTTTTTCGCATAATTACTTAAAGCGTAATAATTGTTAGGCATACTTATTGTAAGGCATATATTTTTTATAGTACTCTTAAATAGGAGTAACTTCTCAGAAAAAACCGTATATCAAAACTTAATATTTTCAAAGGTACAGCGATTTGTATACAAAATTTCGCAAGTCTTGTAAAAACGCTCCATACTGAAGTCGAACTACAAATGACGTCACTTGTAGGTTATGGTGTATGAAGTGGTTCACTATTTTTTCGCATAACATCATATGTCATAATTTTACTTGGTATAATTTCATTTGACGTAATAGTAGTTTCGCATAATATTCATTTGTCATAACTTTCTTAGCATAATTTTTTTTCGCATAATTACTTAAAGCGTAATAATTGTTAGGCATACTTATTGTAAGGCATATATTTTTTACGCATAATACTCATTAAGAATAATACTTTTATGCATAATATTAAAAAGCATAAATATATTTACGCATACATCTTTGTAGCATTTTTTTTTTCACATACTAATGAATGATAAATTCTACTGATGCAAGTTAAGACGAAATAAGAATTATAATTGTAATTTTCGACTGATTACGAAATTAATCTCGGACAAAAAACACGAACTGCTGTCTAAAAACATGCCAAGCTAATTATTTTAAACATGTTAGCGGCTTACGGGTGGCCCAAGGGCCACCCCGCCGCAACTTAACCTACTGTTACACATGTTATACTAGGTATATGAGTGTAATACCTGCTTTTAATGTTTCATAAATATGCGTTTAATTACCTTAACCGTGTTTTCATTATGTCGTTCCATTTTATGCATATTTGTGCCTTGTGACAGAATGCCTTGAATTTATTATGACAAAAAATATGCCTAACGAGTTTATGCCGAAAAACAATTATGCCAAAGTATTATTATGACAAGAAAAATTATGCCTTACGAGTTATGCCTTATTAAATTAGGACAAACAATATTAGTCTTAATGATATTTATGCCTAATGATGTAGTATGCTAAGAAACCATTATGCCAAAGTATTATTATGCGTAGTAAAATTATGCCAAGATGGTATGCCAAATGAAATTATGACAAATAAAATTATGCGAAAGAAGAGGATCCCTGACCTACACTAGGCAAATATCCACCGATGCATTTGTAACGTTAGGCGACTATCCGCTATAGGAGGCAACTATCCCCTCATTTAGAGGTCAAGTGAAAATGGATTTACTCAAAACTCGTATTAATTATATTATATATTATATGGGTGGTTCTTCAAAATTTGGTTAACTTATGACCTAATTTTGATAAAGGTATTTTTTGAAGGTTATCAGTAAATTTCTTATTCTATACTGAGGGTTTAATATCTACTTTATTGCATCTAAAAGGTCCAGTCACTTTACTAAGTATTTTAAGAGATTTTTAAGTTTTTTTTTAAATTAGTGATCTAGGGACTGACGACGAGACATGATAGGGCAGTCTCTATCATGTCAGGCGTCAGTACCAAAGACGGTTAGTATGTTGAATCACATTTTTATTGCAAAATTAACTTTCACAAATCAGAATAACTTACTTACATATTATTAAGAATCATTGTAAAAAAACAGTCAATAACGTCTGGACAATATCGCCAAATAATGCTTTTTTATAAATTCTGCTTTTTGATTTTTGAGGGTCGTTAGCTATGGATTCAATTTCACTTTTTGGAGTAAATGCTTTCTTATTTTTCGTCATTCTATGTTTTAGTCTTCTGTTTCTGTAGTTCACTGGCAAGTTTTTTCTTAAAATTATTAATATACTCATAAGTCTTTCCTTTTCATTATACTAGGTATTTCTTTTTTCCGTTGAACGATACTCCTTCTTTTAGCTTCAGCTCTTCTTTTATTGTTTATAATATGAATTCATTAATTTTATTAAAAATAAATTAGCAATGACTAGGTTAATAATGTAATAATAAACGTGTTTAAGACGAATTAAATGAAAGTTTATGAAGAGAATTAGAATAACAGTGACAATTTTGTTTATTTTGGGGGATTTTGTTTCATGGCTAGGGACTGATATTTGGAGTACGAAAAAGCGATTTTCGGAAATAAAAAATATGACATGAATCAAAGTGAGTGACCAAATTACGTGAACTTTATATTATCGCTTAGTAGGTAGTTGCAAATATTGGATAAAATTGATATAAATATGTGAAAATTGCTGCTAACACCAAGTTAACCAAATTATGAAGAACCACCCATATAACGTAGATTAAAGACCTATATTGAGTACTAGAAACCTAGAAGATGCTGTATCTTTCTTCTATGACAGTATCGGTGTAATTCAGAGTAAATATATCCCGCTAAAGAGAGTAAAGCAAAGTTCGTATCCAATCAGGTTTACCCCATCACTTAAACGCCTTATTAGACAAAAGTATAATTTCTCTAAAAAATTTAAAATATATGGTAGGATATCGGACTAATTAACTTTAAAATTACTACGTGATAGGGTCAAAAAACTGGAAGCCGAATGTTACCAAAATTACTTACAAACTACCGAATCTGCTATTGAAAAAAATCCCAAACATTTTTGGAATTACATTAAGCACATAACTAAGTCTAATATGCTCCCTAGTAACCTCATTTATAATGGAGACACAGTTTCAACAGGTGAGTCTGTTTGTGAAGCATTTTCTGATCATTTTCAATCATCCTTCCTTAACATAATATGTAATCATAGTAATAATAATATTCTATCCTCATCATGCTCCAACCTTAGTAATTCCACTTCGCACCTTAACTCAATTGAAGTCAACCTTGAATCTGTTAAATATCTTTTAAAACATCTTGATCCATGATAATCTTTCTGCTATGTTTCTCATTCGATGCTACGAAACCTTAGCATTACCAGTATCTTTGTTATTCACAAAATCGCTTTCATATTGCACATTTCCTAAAGTTTGGAAATTGGCTTATATCACTCCCGTGCATAAAAAGGGAGCAAAAACGGAAATCGTAAATTATAGACCAATTTCCAAATTATGCACTTTGGCTAAGGTCTTCGAACGAATCATTTATAGACAAGCTTATGGGTCACTAAGCAAGGATTTCAGTCCATCACAACATGGTTTTTTATCAGGTAGATCTACTGTTACAAATCTTGTGCTTTTGAATGATTTCTTGACACAGAAGATGGATGAAAATAAACAAGTAGACGTAGTCTACACTGATTATAGTAAGGCGTTCGATCGTATTGATCATAATATTCTTAAAACTAAACTATATCACATTGGCATCAAGGGTGATCTCTTTAGGTGGTTCTGTTCTTACCTTGATAACCGCTCTCAAGCTGTTGTTGTCAATAACTACATGTCCAGTTGGGTTCCCGTTCCAAGCGGTGTCCCGCAAGGCTCCTTGTTAGGCCCTCTTCTGTTTATAATTTTTATCAATGACATCGATACTTGTTTCAAAAATTCTTTCTCGCTATACTTTGCTGACGACATGAAGATTTTCTACCCTATTTCCTCGATTAAGGATGCTTATGCACTTCAGGTGGATTTAATTAGTCTAGATAGATACTGCAGGGAAAATAATTTAGACCTCAACCCCAAGAAATGCCAATTAATCACCTACAGTAGAAAAACTAATATCATCCCGACTACATACTATCTAAAAGGTCTTGAAATCCAAAAAACTGACGCTGTGTGCGACTTGGGTGTCTATCATGATTCTAGGCTGATTTTTGATACTCACGTTGACCATATTATTGCAAAAGCCTCAAGAGCCTTGGGATTTATTATGAGACTAAGCTCCCCCTTCAAACATGCGAAAACCCTTAAAATACTATACTGCACGTATGTTAGAAGTCACTTAGAATACGCCTGTCAGATTTGGAATCCCTGTTATGATAAGTATATTACTCAAATCGAAAACATTCAAAAGCGTTTTATTCGTTTTCTATGCTACCGTCTAAAAATAACGTACAGTTCTAATAATTATCTGTCTCTATGCAAGAAATTTCACACTCAACCCTTGTTTATTAGCCGACATTTTGCCGATTTTATATTTATACTAAAAATAATTAATAATGAAATAGACTGTTCAGATCTTCTTATTAAAATAAACTTTTATGTACCTATTAGGCAACGCCGATTTAATCAGCCACTGGTTATTCCACGCTACAACTCCAACTACAAACGTAACTCCTGCCTGGTGCGAGCTAGCATTGAATTTAATGATGTATGCAAAAAAATATCTTTTGATACACACACAATGAATAGCAAGAATGCAAGAGATAAGCTAAACTTTAACTTCTTTAAAAATAAACTTTGTTAGATTTATATAATATTAACTTTGATTTTCAATGTTCTGTTGCTAATACCTAATTGTTTGCTTGTTTGTACTATTCTTTAATCACTAATTGTGGAAACCTGTAATTGGCTTCGCTACTTCTATTCCTGTGTTATTTTTATAAAATTTGTAAGCTGTTGGTTTTCTAAATAATAAAATAAAATAAATAAAATAAAATAAAAACGTCATAAGCTTAAATTCCACGTATTTTCGATTTTCACAAGTAGCTATGTACTGATATTTTTTAACGCTTACATTTTTCAACTTGAAATAATATGATAATTTTATTAAAAATAAATTAGCAATGACTAGGTTAATAATGTAATAATAAACGTGTTTAAGACGAATTAAATGAAAGTTTATGAAGAGAATTAGAATAACAGTGAAATTTTTGTTTATTTTGGGGGATTTTGTTTCATGGCTAGGGACTGATATTTGAAGTACGAAAAAGCGATTTTCGGAAATAAAAAATATGACATGAATCAAAGTGAGTGACCAAATTACATGAACTTTATATTAATAATAATAATAATAACTTTATATTATCGCTTAGTAGGTAGTTGCAAATATTGGATAAAATTGATATAAATATGTGAAAATTGCTGCTAACACCAAGTTAACCAAATTATGAAGAACCACCCATATAACGTAGATTAAATAACTATATTTGGATGAACACGTTGAATTACTCTCAATAGGGAATATGCATGAAAATTTAATTTGCCTGAAATATTTTTTCCCTGTTCTTTATTGTCGTCACAGTATAACTAAAAGGATTTTTTTAAATTTAGTTTTTATTTAAACCGAAAAAAATATATATAAAAAATGCAAAATCTGCCCGGGATATTTAAAATTGCGAAATGCGTCACCATTGGTCGCAAGTCGCGACCAATTGCAATGGTGACGCGCGTCTGTGACGTCACACTACACGACGCTGTCTTTCATGACAATGACATGACTGACGTTTATTGAATTCTATGCTCTGACTCATCTATGATTTTTACTGTCAAATGTCTTTTTCGTGTACGATGACGTCACAACCCAAGCCCGCGAAAATGGCGTGTTTAAACCGCGCAAAAATTATGGTGATTTTTAAACATTTTTTCCAGCTTAATGGATAATATTATGGATGTTTTATATATATTTTTGGTAATGTAATGTTATTAAAAATACATGCATATTCCCTATTAGTATAATTTTACTAAGTACAACGTTTGTTTAAAAAGCGGGGCTAGTTGCCCGGGCCCCGCTTTTACCCTAGATGTTGCCCGCGACTTCATACACGCGAAAAGAAATCATACGGGAATCGTAAATTTTGACGCGATAAAAAGTATAGCCCTGTCCTACATAGTCTACTCTATATCTGTACCAAATTTCATCAAAATCGGTCCAGTAGTTTTGGAGCCTATTCAATGCAATAAAAACTAACACCCCTTACTAATAAACGCTGTATAAGTTTGAATAGTTATATAATATTTTGTTCACGTCACACAAGTGACATTTTTAATTCGATAGAAGGAGACAAAACACTGTATAACTATTCAAAGCTTATACAGCGATTATTAGTAAGGGTAACATAGTTTTCCTCTATAATAAGTCTAGCCTTAAATACTGTTACATACTTAGGTTACATATTAACTTTTCATTTTTTCAACTTTTTAATTATTTTGAATTTGGAACTCTTATATTATTTTAAAAAATTCTATCGATTTTGCGCCATTTCACATATTTTTTCGTGTTTATTATCAAATTACAATATGGAATGGGGTGTTAAGGAAAATAGGATTGCAGTGATCGCCTTGCACAAAGTGGGTATGGAGCCGTCGGTCATATTCCAGACACTTCAAAAGCTTGGTATCAGCCGTTCATATATCGTACTATCAACAGATATAACAACACTTACTCTGTCGAAGACCAGAAAAGATCCTGGGCCCCGATTCTCGTGCTTCGAATATCGGTTCGATTGTCAGTCTGTCCCGCTCGCGCACGCATGATTTGACGCATGTCTGAATGAGTAAGCGCGAGAATCGAACCGAGATTCGAGGTACGAGAATTGGGGCCCAGGGCGGTCGCGTGCTGTCAGAATCCGTCGAAACCCTGATTAGGAAGCAAAAAATATTTTCGCGAGAAATAAAGATTCCCGCTATGACTTTGTCGCGTATTAAAACAAGGCCTGAAGGTCGGTGCTTATCATCGATATACAAGACATGCCCTAAATCAATATTTACAGTGAATTGAAAAAAACGCTCATAATAATAATAATAACTCCCCACACCGATATCGGTGACGGTGGCCGGTTTCATTGAAACCAGGCCAGTTACGCAGGAGTAATTTTATAGTGCCCAAGTGTGTGCGAAGTACACAGGAGCACTCTCTTTTCCTTTACTCTGATAACCCAGTGGAACGGATAACCGACACGACTGACGAGAGATGAGATGTAGGTCCAACTTTTTACATGCCCATACGACGCATGGATCATCTTTCTTGTCAGACAATCAGGTGATCAGCCTGCATTGTCGCAACCAAACCTGGAAACAACATCTTTTGTTGTTCCAATTCGGGAATCGAACCCACGTCCTCCGAGTCGAGAGCTAATGCTCTAACCACTAGACCACGGAGGCTCATAATAATAATTGAGAAAGTCCGCAGAGTGTTCTAAGTCCGTAACTAACTTTAGATAAACCTTTTTATATTTTGTACTCTATACTTTGTTTTTTTTTAATACTTGTTTATTGGTTTACCTTTTGAAGGTTTTATTTTATTTTCCTATATTCAACCAAGTTTGTACTCGTATCATCGAAGCTCCCAAACGGATGAACGGATTTTTATATTGTTATTTTGTTTGAGATGTGACGTAATCGAGAAGGTTCTTAGCTGTACCTAAGACTATGTCCAGAAACTGCGTATTCTTACGCACGCACACCCTTATTAATAAAAATATTTACACCATGGATAAGCAAATCCAAATCGCTCTCTTTGTCTATCAAGTGACTGTTCCAAAGTATCTGACAGAGACAGCCATGTTGGATTAGCTAATCCGTGGTGTAAATAATTTTATTAATAAGACCGGCAAGGTCTACGCACGTAGTCGAGGTACTAGGGCCCCATGACATTGCGTCCAGAAGCTACGTGCGTATTATTTTAGCTATGCGCGTATCGTACAAAATTGACCTATTAAACCGCTTTGGTTGATTCAGGCACGGATCCAGCTCTCAAAAGAAGATGTGGCCCGAAAATTTTGATTTTATTATTTCCTTCATAACATGGTTATTAGAATTTTTAAAAAGAGTTGTATTATTTTCTTTATAATACTATGTTAATTAAAAGCTAACGCGCGGAGTGAGCGAGAAAATTTTTCGCTTATTTAGCAAAAAAATTATTTTGTTTGGTAAAAAAAATAAGCTTTCAATACCTTAAACCTTAAACAAATTAACATCAACTAAGATTATAAATTAATTAAATAACAAAATATATGCATATATAGTATAGAAACATACACAAATTATAGATTATATAACATCGGCAGGAGTAATTCCTATCGGTTCAAACAAAGTATTATTTTTTCTTAAATCTGTTGGTTAGTAAATAAAAAAGGGTCGAAAATTTATGGAGAGGTGACAAATTTTGCGCTTTCTTCAATCTACCTGACTAAAGGTCCGCTTAACACTAAATCCACTACTATAAATATGTATTTTAACAATAATGTAAGTATGACCAGCAGGTAAAAAGCACCAGATAAGACTCAAAAGGTTAACAATACCAATACAACTACCCACTGAACCTATTTTGATTATAAATTTATAGACCTTGAAAGTATGCACTCACAAGGCTGTTGGGATTGTGGGTATGCCCATACTACACGTATAGGTACTCCGCTCCTGACTCAAATAGGAGCAGAAATTACGTAGTGATACGCAGCTACCTCGAGTACGCGCGAGACACAAAGTGAAAGAAAAATGTTTTTCTCGCTCCGATTGTATGATTCAGAGTGAGACAGAAGTATTCAGTTCATTCGTTACACAGCATTCACATCGGTTGACACTGTTGGCATTTTGCTTTACAGAGTGTTCCGAAATTTTGTGCTGTCAATGTTTTGTCAAAACCAATTATTTCTGAATACACTTTATATTAAAACCTTCAACACACAATTGACATCGATTTGAAATAGTCAAAAGTGTCATCCCCTGTATTTTGGAGTGCAATGAAAGCGTAGTAAGATCGAGTTGCCAAGTTTCAAAAAATATTTCTCCCTAAAACAAATAGTACGGTTCCCGTGGATTTTACCTAGCATGCGAATACTCTCAAATATAATTATTAAAGTACTTATGCCTCATCGAAACTTCATAAAGTTACATAATACGATAAAATATATAGGTACCGTTAAAAATCAAAAAAGTTACATACCAAATATGTAAGTATTACCTTTTTAGAAAAACATATCTATAAAGATACTTTATACAGTAAAACTACTTTGCTAATATCTTTCGGAAGTCCCACACATGCTTTCCAACATCCGTCATTTCCGTAGAAAAAAAAAAAACGATGATTGCCGAAGGCATTAGTTAGTTGCACTGTACGCAGCACATTGAATGACGCGGTCGCGTCCTATTCGTGTCATATAAAGTCTATACTTTAGCCTATTCACGTTATGAAGGCAGTGAATCATGCGTATCTACATACTATTGACGACCTCTGTGGCTCAGTTGGTTGAGCATGTTGGTGCTCAAACCGGAGGTCGCGGGTTCAAATCCCGCCGAAGGAACAAAAAAGTTTTTCTGTGTTCCTGGGTCATGGATGTGTATTAAATATGTGTATAATATAATAAAAATCTTAAATATGTGTATAGTATAAAAGTATTAAATATATTTCCGTTGTCTGGTACCCGTAACACAAGTTCTTCGAGAACTTACCACGGGATCAGATTGACGTAGTGTGAAGCGTCCATATATATTATATTATTATAATTATTATATTATATGTCAAAATGGCTTACTTTAATAGGTAAATTAATGTTATCACAGCTAATGCGTCAATTTTGACATTTGTATGCATGATTCACTGCTTTTTTTAACACTTACAGACTATAAGTTATTTCGTAGATATCTAGAGGGTAAAAACTGTATGTCTGTCACCAGGCTATGTCTTATGAGATCATAATCCTTGATAGCTAGACAGTTAAAATTTTTATATAACCTTTACTAAAAATAGTCGATTTCGTAATCAAAAGGAACTCTTATAGTTTTGCTCTGTCCCTCTGTCTGTCTGTCTGTCCACGCCTCTAGCTTCTGTAATTATGAATATAAATGGATGAAATTTGGTATAGTTTTTTGTATATTATATTATCTCGGATTTAGCATCGTAAAATAATAATAATTTTATATTTTGAGGGTGGCTCTCCATACATAAGAAGTGGGGATGAAAAATATTTTTTCATTGTACCCCGTTGTATTGCATAACGTTGAATAGCGCTTTAAAATAGAGTCAAGATTTCATACATGACATTTTTTCAAAATTTTCGAGTAGTTGTAGAGTAGTTTTCTAAATTATAGGTTAAACTTGTAAGTTTCCATGCTGATATATGTATAATGCTTAAAACTAAGGGAAAATTATTTTGAACCAAACCGGACTGTGACTTTTGAAGTAATTTGAAAAACGTATTACGCGTTGATAGTAACGGAACCCTCCTTGGACACAACAAACGTGAATTTTTGACGTTTTTGGCGTGATTCTTTAATGGCAAGTTGGCAACAGGTAGACGCTTGCAATAAGAATTTTGGTTTTTTATACAATACATTTTTTATACCAATAAGTGATAGGTCAGCTGTAATTAAATAATAATAGTATATTATATAACTTATCGTCAAGCAAATCAATTGCATATTTAAATAAAACAAGCATAAAACCCCCCCTAATAACCCCTTCAGATACCTTTTCTCCCTAAATTTAGGGAAAAAGTCCCAAGTTGGCATCACAGATAGACCGGCAGAAATTTTGTTGTGATAAGATAAGAATCTCTACGTGCGTAGGTTTACGCAGGCTTACGCACTTTCTGGACAGAGTCTAACTCATTATCATCGGCTCGTTGTATTCAACAGAGAACTTATAAGTGTGACATCTTCGGCTAACATCGTGTGACATCGTAGTATGACCGTCAGACATCGTGAATTCGATTTTACTCCCATATATTTTCATACCCGGTCATAGATATATAATATTAAAAAGAGGTAGATATGTTATAAACGCGTAAAAATGAAGACTCGAATTGGCCCGAGTCGGGCCAATTTTGGTTAGTGTGCTCTGCGAGTAATAGCGTGTTTTGTGTTACTATGCGACGTTGACACATTGACACGCGTCCCATGTCAGTGTGTGTCGTGGCACAGTAATATTGTCAGTTTTGTAAGGATATAACGTATCTATGTAATAATTAATCAAAGTACCCGGGCTAATATATGAAAATCGTTTCTAAAGGCTTAAACTGGAAAAAGTCGTCTTAATCCGTATTCGAAAGAACCAACCACGAAAAACACCAGCAGACGGCACCAACACTTAAAATATATTACATTTTATTTATAATTAACTATATATGTTATTTATAATCAAAAGTAAAAGACTATACCGACTACGGAAATTATACTGCTTAAGTTACCCGGGCTAATATTGCGAATTCATTGACATCTCACGCGTAAAAATCAGATCAGTACTTTAGGCGCTACGTTAGAACAAAAATACATACATACATATACTGCCAAAATCATTACCCTTTGGTAATGTGAAGTCGCGGAAAAGACTAGCAACATTTTAGGGAAAACAAACATCCACAACCGCAGTATTTATCACTGTATTCAACTCCAGTAAATAATATCAGTGAGTCAGCTGGGCGGTACATGAGGCGGGTGGCGGCTGGCGGCTCGGGGCTTCACAGTACTCGGGTCCGCCATGCAGACCGCACCTTGCCTCGTCCTGCTGCTCGCGGCCGTGCTGAATGGCGCGTTATCGGATGTATATCCTACATTCCATTGCCAAAATGGTCGTATCAGAGTAGCTTATAATTGTTTACTTCCTGTCACACGTTGCCCATATGGTCACATCAGACAAGATCCTTATTGTATACCCGCGGAGCCATATAAAGAGGTATTATATTTGTGCACCAGGTCAGACAATGATCCTTTATGTATACGTCTAATCAAAAGTATCCCGCTCTTAAATACTCCCGAATGGTACATTAATGACGGAAGGAGACCTATCGAAAACGCATTATGTCCAGCCGGTTTTACAAGACATGGTGAGTTTTGTAGACTAACTGAAAACCATTGGCCTTCAACACCCGAAGTGCACACTAATGGAATAAAAGTATGGAGATATTTAAATGAACCAGCATATCCATATTATATAGGATCGCTTTCATTTATTCGCAGTAAAAAATGCCCATGGGGTACTATCAGACGAGGTTATTATTGTTTACCCGTTCATGGGTATAAGCATGTATAAGTAAAGAGTAAGGAGAGATTATATTTTACCATCATCATGTCCACCAGTTTTTACAAGAGATGATGCTTTTTGTAGACCAACTGAACACCATCTGCGTTTAACTCCCGAAGCGCACACTAATGGAAAAAGAGAAAAGACAGATTTAAGTGTACCCACAAAATCTCCACCAGGATAATTATATTAGACGTCTTAATATATTTTGTGTACGAAAGCCAATTATTTATGATAATTATAAAAGATGAGCATCTGGAAAGAGGTAGGAGAAGGATTATTCCTCGGCTCTCTTGTCCACGTGGCTTTATATGTGGTGGCGAAGAAATGAAATATAAAACTCAAAGTGGTGAAGATATCCAAATATAACTAGATGTTCCAGAATAGTAGGAAATATTACATTATAAATATGACAGTTGTGAGTACCTTTGTTTTTTAAAGTGTGAAAAGTAATCACTTAAATTCAAATAAAAATTATACAATTTTATCGTTATTTTATTTGCATATCCCTAAATTTTGCGGTTGAATAGATTTGTTGTTTTTTTTTTTACGTTTCTAATTATCTAAATTTCTAATTTTTAATTTTTTTTACGTTTCTAATGAATAATGATACAGTAATTTGGCAACAGGATGGTTCTTCCTGGTGGGTTACATTTGAACTTTGCTATTAACTATCATAAGCATTATTTATCTGTAAATATTTATGTTGTATAAATAATATTTGATGAATAAATCTATACATATAAAATCCTTTGTCCTGAATGACTGACGGATCAACGCCTAAACCGCTGATCGTAGAGAACTGAAACTTGCAGAGCTTGCTCTTTGTAACGCGTAGGCATCCGATAAGAAGGGATTTTTTGAAATTCGACTCCTAAAGGGGTGAAAAGGGGGAAAAAGTTTGTATGGGACAACGTGATTCCTTGGTCCAATCTACTTCATATTTTGCACAAACATTATGTAACAGAATTGATGGAATTCGTGTATCATAGTTTATTGAAATTCGTCCCCTAACGGGGCTTTTGATTTAAAGGTCCCACTCACAAGCGATCGATCGATTTAGTCTTTACAATGTCAAAGTCAAAAATTTTTATTCAATGTTGGTATTTTTATACACTTATTGAACGTCGGTATACATGATGCCTACCACCGGTTCGGGAACTAGCCCGGCGAGAAGAACCGGCGTAAGAAACTCGCGCGGGGCCATCTTTTACCAAAAAGATGGAAAATTGTTCTTTTAAAATAAAAAAATGTATAACAATGTTATGACTAAAACTATATAACTAGAATACAATAGTATATGGAAGTAGCCTTGCAGGGGGCCACCTCATTCCCAAGGTGTGCTATCATTCATGAAATCATTAAGTTTATAATAAGCTTTACTACACAAACGTTCTTTGATTACTTTTTTAAATTTATTGGTTGAAAAATTTTGAACGTTTTCTGGGATCCTATTGTATATACGTATACATTGGTCTTTAAACGAATTCTTTACTTTACTAAGTCTAGTCACTGGTACATCAAGCTTATTTTTATTTCGAGTATTTCTATTGTGGTTGTCACTTTTTTTTTTGAATAGGCTTACATTTTTTTTAACATATAGTACATTTGATAGAATATACTGAGAAGCTACAGTTAAGATCCCAGTTTCCTTAAACTTATCTCTTAATGTAGTGTTGGGGGCCAGCTTGTAGATTGCCCGAACAGCTCGCTTCTGCAGCACAAAGATAGTATTTATATCTGCAGCATTGCCCCATAGCAGAATGCCATAGGACATTATATTGTGGAAGTAACTAAAATACACAAGCCTTGCTGTGTTTTCGTCTGCAAAATGTCTTATTTTACTTACTGCAAATACTGCTGAACTAAGTCTGTCGGCCAATCCAGCAATATGAGGGCCCCACTGAAGTTTCGCGTCTAATGTAATACCTAAAAAGACGGCTGTATCTACTAGTTCCATACATTCCCCATTTAATAGCACATTGGTTTTAGTTTGCCTTACATTCGGCAACGTGAACTTTATACATTTAGTTTTTTTGCTATTTAACAAAAGATTATTGACACTAAACCAGTGTACTATTTTTAGAAGAGCATTATTTACTTCGTCATAACACGAGTTTTGGCGATTAATATTAAAAGTAAGTGACGTATCATCGGCAAATAATACTATTCCGTTTTTTTTCATTAATAAGGTATGGTAGGTCATTTATATAAATCAGAAAAAGAAAGGGTCCTAAAATTGACCCTTGTGGGACCCCCATCTCAATTTTAGTACCTGTGGATCTTTTTCCATTTATCACAACTCTCTGAATCCTATTTGATAAATAAGATTTTAGGAGAACGAGTGCTGGACCCCTTACTCCATAGTGGCACAATTTCCTGATCAATGTTGAGTGTTGCACACAATCAAATGCCTTAGAGAGATCGCAAAAGACTCCCAGAGCATCATGCGATCTCTCCCAAGCATCAAAAATATAACTAATTAGATCGACGCCTGCATCTGTTGTAGAGCGTCCCTTTGTAAATCCAAATTGTTTGTTATGTAAAATTTTATTTATATTGAAGTGTGCTAGCAACTGATTAAGTATTATTTTTTCATAAATTTTACTTAGTGTTGGTAAAATAGATATAGGTCGGAAGTTAGATGGATCCGACTTACTACCAGACTTAAAGAGAGGTAAAACTTTACTGTGTTTCATTAGATCAGGAAAGACGCCACGTTTTATACAATCATTAAAGATAGTTGCTAAGTAAGGTGCAATAATATCGATTATAGATTTAATAACTTTCATAGATAGGCCCCATAAATCTGAAGTATTCTTGATATTTAACAAATTAAAATGTTTAATAATGTCTTGAGGTCCTATTTCTTTAAATCTAAATTCGATTTCACACTCTTTTACGTTTTCTTTAAGTAGCAATTCAGCAGCAGCAGGAGAGGCGTTTAAATTTTTTGTGGTTGAAACTGGAATGTCAGCAAAGAATTTCTCAAAAGCAGTTGCAACTTCAATGTCGGATTTGATTATTTTACCATCTATATTTAATTTAAAAGATGAGTTGCGTCTGGTGACTCTTCCAGTTTCATTTGCAATTATTTGCCATGTTGTCTTAACCTTGTTTTTAGAATTCTTAATTTTATTTCTAATGTGAAGAGATTTTGCTGCTGAGCAAACTTGCTTAAATATTTTTGAATATAACCTTACATAACTTTTAAAATCTTCACTTTGATTCATTGTTCTTTCATTATAGAGTTCATACAATTTAAATCTACTTTTCAAAATACCTGCTGTTGCCCATTCACTGAATTTACTTTTGTTGTTTGTTCTCACTGTTTTAGAGGTGAAAATGGTATCAAAATTATGTTTAATTAATTTAAACAGTTTACCAAATGACATATCCGGGCTATTATGATACTCTAAATGTAAAATATTAGCTATAATTTCACCTCTAAACTTCTCAATACGTTTAACATTTATTGGTATACATGTGTTTCTGTCCCTGTGTAATTGTTTGCAATTATTATTATCTATAGGGAAAATAGCTTGCTGTCTACAGTGATCAGAGCTTAGTTTCTTAATTATTTCTTTATTTAATGGATCTACGTTGGTAAAAATATTATCGATGCATGTAGCAGAGCTGTCACTGATCCTTGTCGGTTCAAAAAATAAATAGGTTAGGTTATATGATTTTAACAATGAAGTAAATCTAACAGTGGTAGAGTTACTTTCTAAAATATTAATATTAAAATCACCACATAATAATATATGTTTGTTAGATGCACTTATCTTGGTTAATAACATTTCCATTGTTTTTTCAAATGAATCATATAACCCTAAAGGTGGCCTGTATACGCTTACAATAATAAAGTGTCCCACCTCTATACAGGCTATTTCGGTTATTCGTTCTGTAGAGAGATTCACTATGTCTTTTCGTTCTTTATATTTTAAACTATTCTTAATTAGTATAAGTGAGCCACCTCTCATGGCTTTTTCTCTGCAGAAAGAACTAGCCAGCTGGTGCATACTAAGATTTAACATTATTTCATTTTTCTTAAACCAATGTTCAGTTATACATAAAATGTCTATATTATTATTTAAAAACAACTCAATTTCTAATTCTTTACTAGACATACCTTGTATGTTTTGATGCACCAGCGTAAGTGTACATAATTTATTATGATTTATTGAAACTTTATTTTTGTGATTACTTATACCTACAATGCTAGAGACTTCCTCTGTTGTCTTACAGGCTAATTTAAATTATTATTATTTGGAACATTTTCCAAGCTGTTATAATCAGTCATATTATTATGACTAAACTGCTCAATAGAAGCAGTTGTTGTCTTACTAGCCAAATACTTGGCTGAGTTAAAATATAAAAAAGTTAATAGCGATCTTGCTATAAGTCTTGTATAATAAAAGGATAGATAATATCTATCTAATGTCAACTTACATTTATAATTTAAAATATTATTAATGTCAATTATATTTATTTTGTTGTCAAATTTATTTAATAATATACAATTATTATTAACAGCTGTATACAATTGGCTGTTAAGCTTATATCTAATTTTGTTTTCCTGTGGCAACCGTTTTATGTAAGGAAATGTGAAAAATATAACCTTATTAATATTTTGTAATTTGTTTAGTGACTCTAAATAATATTCTAATTGGTTACTATTCGCATTTCCCAGTCTCCCCACTAAAATGATTAGTGTTGTATTGGGACAGTGAGTTGTACCTAAAATCTTTTTTATTATTTGTGTAAATGTTGCACCTGGCATACAGGTGTTGTACACTGACTGTTCCCCATACAACTTACTCAATTGCACCCCGACTCCCCGACCAAGCTCATCACTATATATAGTGACCATGCCCGGACCCGAGGCCGATGGCACAATCAAGTTTTCATGAGAGGAGTTAGCATGAGCCTCCACACTTAAATTACAATTAATAATATTTGTTGAATCATTTACCAGACACTGACATGATGAGTTGTGTCTCAATAAAGACTTAACTCTATCTTCATTGTAACGGTAGTCGTCCAGTAAAATATTCAACGCTGATATATGACTGGATATTTCTAATTGGGCTAGTTCATATTTTTTTGTTATGGATCTTAAAGTGTAGATCAGTAATTTCAGTTTGGAGACTGCACACTTCTACCTTATAGACACAAGTGGTATTTTCTAACTCTTTAATACTGTCTAAGTATTTATTCTCAATAAGATTTTTTTGTTTTGTCAGCTTAGATATTTTAAAAATATTTTTTTTGTTTTTTATTAACAATTTACTTGTTTTCTTAATGTGTTTATTGACTTTAATGTATTTTTTAAACTTATTTTTACTTTGCAATGTATGGGAGGGCATAGTATTGTCACCAGTCAAGTCAATTATTGGTATGGTTTTTGTGACATCTTTTTCAAGAATGCTAGGAGCCCTGCCAAACATTTCTTGAAACAAGTTTTGTGTTTGTGAAGAATTATGCTCCTGTATTTGACATTCCAACATCTTGATTTGTGTATGGGCTTCCTCTAGTTTGTGCTTCCATATAGTACTATTTCTCAAGGCTTCCTCATACTCGTCCCTGCACCGGTCAAAGCTGTCTACAATGTCTTGTAAAACTTCATTTTTTTGGTACAATTCTTCACAACTCACATTTAACTTGTTTAGTTCAATTTTTAGGTCACTATTTTTGTGGATAATTTTCAACATTTCTTTTTCATTATCCTCACGTTCAGAAAGCAATAGTTCATTTTGTTTCTTGTATTCTTTAAGCTCCTGAAGGGTCAGACGGAGTTGTTCCTCAGTCTGACGAGCCAGGTTTCCTCTAGTCATCATAATTAATGTATAGAAAGTAGGAAACTATGAGATAATCAGTTAATTAATTGACTTATTTGTCTATCAATGAACCAACTACCTATTTAGCTTGCAGATCTAACACTTTCTGATACCTCCAAGTAGACCCAACCACTCTATATCTATAGATGGTGAGATATTTGCTCGGTGTAAAGGGGTCACGCAAGCTTGAGTGGGGTAAGTAAGATGGTAAAGAAGATATCAGTCTATGCCAAACCCACAAGCCAACCTATCAATCAATTTTATCTTGCAAAGTATAAAAGGAAATAAGTTTAAATTTCGAAATAAACTACAACTGCAGTGGAATCAACAATACCCCGTCCTCCTTAAATGATCCTATTACTCGATATCTATAGATGTTGAGATATTTTCTCGGTGTATAGGGGTCACGCAAGCTAGAGTAAGGTATATGAGTTGTTAAAAAGGAATAACAAGGTCCATTAATCCCACTGACCGGCCTAAGTAACCTTTATGTATTAATTAGCTATAAACAGCTGATCTATTGCTTCCCTACAACGTTTATTAACATAGCCTATCGTCAACCTTAATCAGCTTATGATGATTATTGACAATAATAATCTTTGCAGAGATTTGTTTGGAATTATATGCGTTTTTAATACAAAAATTTAAATTACCTTTAATTTAAACATTTACTGGATTCGTAGTTTAAATAAAAATTGAATATAGTCTGAGATCCTAGGACCACCTTACTACACTTTTTATATGAAACTCATATATATACGCGTAAATTTTGTTCCAACTTTTGACGCCCACCGCTAAAACTAGCTGGTAGATCTTACACTAATCATTTTGTGTAATAGTTTGTCGTTAGCAATTTAGTTTCAAATACAAATTAATTTCCAATTTGATCGAAGCAATGGATAGCCCGTGAGTGGGAGCTTTATTTTTATTTTGACATAATATATTGTCATCATGTTGAAAAATAAATCTGACAAGAATGCGAAAGTTTAATTTGATTAAAATATTACTCTTTGAAAAACTAGGCGCCTAATTATTTGCGATTGCTACATAAATTATATTCATAATACTTATTATACTCGTATTACATACTATTTCAGTAGAATATTTTGAGTGTAGGTATAATTCAATTTCTTTCTCTATTGTTGTTATAATAATTATGTAATATTTAATTTATTTGTGCTTAATTTATCAGTGTTTAATATATTATAGGTTTTTAGTTTATAACCCTGTTTTTAATATTATATAGTGACTTGGGTTATTTCCGAAAATGGGGAAATTCTGAAATTAATAAAAATCTACTAAAACAAGCAAAATTTCTTAAAATAGGAACATTAGTTTAGCGGCCAATTTGTCTTGGCCGCATCAATTGCCGCCCGACGAAATCGATGTAATTTTTTCTTCGATTAGTGTTTTTCGCGCCATTTTTGTTGATTCGCAAAAACTACAACATGTATATATTGTATATTTCGAAATTCTGTTAAGTAAATTAAATATGATTTTTTATAATTATATTATAGATAATCTTTTTTTTTACATTAAATACAATGTATACCTAATGCACAGGTTCTGTAAAGTCGATGTTTGAATAACTACGGAATTCCCCCACGTTAAGTCGTAATTTCCCCCGCATCATTAATTCACCACAATGTTACAAAACCCTACATTTAAATAATAAATATACCATTTATAATTTCAATGTTTATTAAATTAGCTATCAAGTAATGATATAACTCAATAAATACATTCGTTAATGTAAATATTGATTATTTTTAAATGACAGACCAAAACTTAAACCGATAGTCAACTCGATGGAAAACCTGTCGGAATTACCCCAAGTCACCTTATATACATCTATGTTTTTAACCCAAAACAATGACTTTTAAGATTTTCTTAAAATAATTTTGATCTGTAGGTACGTTTGTACGCGCTAATCTCAGAAACTGCGGAACGGATTTTTATAAAATTTCTTACCGTAGTAGGGCTAAACGCCCTTGGATAAACACATAAAATAAATAAATAAATAAACAAATAAAGCCTTTATTACCAGACCATTTACAATTTTGCCTTACATTTGTATTTGTATTATTTGAAATTTACAATAATATGTCTCGGTGGTCGGTGTGTCTTACGACATAAGCCTCCTCCAGAGCCTTCCACTGCATTCTATCCAATGCCACTCTTAGCCAAAGGGGACCTAGGGCTAATTTCAGGTCGTCCTCCCATCTTCGTACTTTGCGGCCTCGGCTCCTGGAGCCATCTCTGGGGATCCATACTGTCACCTGTTTGCTCCATTTTTCATTTTTGCAGCGAAGCATATGCCCGGTCCATCTTCATTTAAGTTGGTCAATGCGTAGGAGTATATCTGTTACTTTTGTTTTACTTCTTATGTCCATACTTTTGATTTTATCCTTTAGTTTTACTCCTAGCATGCTCCTCTCCATGGCTTTCTGGCATTTAGAAAGTTTTTCCCTGTGTTTTTTAGTAAGGGCCCAGGTTTCACATCCATAAGTAATATAGGGAAGGATGCATGTATCAAAAGTCTTTTGCTTAACTCTAGCTGCTAATTTATTATTCCCCAGAATTTATTTCAGAGCCCAAAATTTTTTTAAGCCGGTGGCAATTCTTCTGTCTATTTCTTTTGACATTTGGTCTATGGGTGAAATGATCTGGCCAAGATATACACACTCCTTAACATATTCCAGTTTTTTGCATTCTATGATTGTCTATTTCTGTTGAATTAGTCATCACATTTGTTTTTGCCGAATTCATTTTTAGCCCCACATCACGGCTTTTTTCCACTAGGGTCTGTATCATATTATATTCCAGTAGTTTTGGGTCTTCCTCCATTATAACTAGGTCATCAGCAAAACGTAAGTGATTTAATCTAGATCCATTATGTTCAGTCCTAGCTGTTCCCACCATTCTAGTTCTCTAAATACTTGCTCCAACACTGCTGAGAACAACTTAGGCGAAAGCGGATCGCCTTGCCTTACTCCTTTTTTGATTGGAAAAGTACACCCAATGGATTCCAGATTAACACTTGCCTTACTTTCAATGTATACGTTCTTTATAATATTAACGTATATTTTTTCTACTCCTTGTTTTATAAGGCTTTGCCAAACAGCTTCGTGTTGAAGGCTATCAAAAGCTTTAGCGTAGTCAATAAAAGCTAAGTATATTCGCGACGACCTCCGTGGCTCAATGGTTAGCGCGTTAGCGCTAAAGCCGGAGGTTGCGGGTTCGAATCCCGCCGGAGAATAAAAAAGTTTTCTGTGTTCCTGGGTCATGGATGTGTATTAAAATATATGTGCATTATATAATAAAAATCTTAAATATATGTATAGTATAAAAGTATTAAATATATTTCCGTTGTCTGGTACCCGTAACACAAGTTCTTCGAGAACTTACCACGGGACCAGATTGACGTGGTGTGATAGCGTCCATAGATATTATTATTATTATTAATATTGTCTTGTTATACTCATTGTATTTTTGTAAAACTTGTTTAATAGCATGTATATGGTCAATTGTGCTAAAGTTTTTCTTAAACCCAGCCTGTTCTACTGGTTGGTTTTCGTCCAGTTTGTTTGTGATTCTGTCAATAATGAAGAATGTTCACAAATTTTGTTTTTTAGCTCTTCGTAAACTCAGTTGAAAATAAAAAATATGAGTGAAAAATTATTTCAATACGCCTTGTAGTTTCCGAGATATTTAATTCCAAAGTAAGTTAATTCCAAACTATACCCAATGAAAGGTAATGGCGCGTATTCAATATTATACATTCGCTCGTTTATTTTAAACTATCTTATTATGTTTTAATAATTTTACAAATATCAATAGAAAGGAAAAAAATATTATTTTAAACAAAAAATTAAACTGACTTACAAAGTAAAAATGCACAAAAAAGCATGAAATAAAACTATTTTTTTCAAATAGTTGCCCTTTTAAATTTGGCTGAAATTCTAATTTATTTCTCTACTCGATCTTCATAATTTTGAAGTCAGTACCAGCCAACTTGAAAGTGAGTTCTATTTTAATTTAAAATAGAACTAATTTATAATTTTTAAATATTGTTTTATTAGGGTGTTGTTCAGGCTGGTTACAGGTACCGTTTCTAATTCAAATCCGTCATCCGTTGTACTTACTGCACATAAATTACAATATTATATACACTAATATTATACTACTAAATACTAATAGACACTTATTAAACTTACGGAGAAACAATTTAAAACACTGCAATAATAGCTGAGCGCAAGCATTATACCTACTAGGTAACTCGGCCGGCACTGTGCCGTGACGTCACACTTTCCACGAGCGCCAGCTACGGGCCGCGAAATTTACGAGAATTTGAAATGTCTATAAATCCATTAATACTCGGTCTTTTTCAATGAAACAAAAACTAGTGTATTTGTATAGATACAAGCATTACTGGGAGATCGTTTTAAGCAATTTTGTTAACATTCTTCATTATCTTGCCGAACACCTTATACACGTTTGAGATTAGAGATATGGGTCTATAGTTCCCAATATCTTCTTTTGGACCCTTCTTATAGAGTAGTATTATGTGCGATTCTGCCCACTGTCTTAGAATGGTGCCAGAATGTAATATTTCGTTAAAGAGCTTTGTTAGTACCGGACTTATATTATATTCGATTGATCCACGCAACAGTTTATTTGGAATTTTATCTGGACCCGGTGACTTTTCCATTTTTTGACTTTTTATAGCCTTCTCTACTTCAGATTGTAATATTTCTGGTATAAATTCGTTTTCTGCGTTAGTGTTTCCCTGATTGGGTTTTTCTGCTTGCAAATCTATATTTTGTTTGATTGAATACAGAGATCGGAAATAGTCTGTTGCTAAATTTCGAATCTTATATAGTCGTTAATGATTTCTTTCCTTTCAAATTTGGTATCCATTCCTTTCCTTTTTCGCAAAGTTCCTTAAGAGCTTTTCGTGTGCCTCCTGTTTTGTCTATATTATACTCTAGTGTGTTTATTCTATGGATTTCCCTGTCTCTTCTCATATTTTTACGTATTCGTTTACTTAGTTCTGAGATGTCTTTAATATTTTGTTTCCTGCACTTTTTAGCTATTAGGTTTCTTCTGTCTTCGATTAGTTTTATAGTATCTTCCCTTAGAAAGGGTTTCCTGTTATTTTTTGGCTGTTTTCTTGAATATTCTTTGAGATTATTCTCTATTTTATCATATTTTTCTCTGGGGTTCTCTTCTGAGTTTGCAACTTCCATCGTGTATTTAGTGTCCTCTTTTTTTATTGAAAATCAGTCAACAGACGGCGAAATTATTGAACATACAAAAAAAATATAGGTATAATACAGCCGAATACATAACCGCCTTCGCCAACTTAAGCCGATAGTCAACTCGAAACGCGAATAACGAGGGTACTAACACTTTAAATTGTGAAAATCAATCTACTGCAACTTCACGATCAAGAGATATTTACCAATCTCAAGAGATTGGTAAAGAGGATCTTTAACGGAGTCATCAAGAGTGATCACCTTTACCAACCAGAATGCCTTATGCAACCAGCATCGCCAACAGTTTATTCAATTGATGATGAAAGGGATTCTGCCGCTAATGACCTGACAGATATTGGAACTCATGAAAAATATACACAGACAGAAGAATCATCCTATTTTGGCGCTAGTAACATTACAGAGATTAAAAGAGGTAGAAAACACATACGCGATGAATGTGGTTGGAAGAAAATATAGTTAAAAGACTAAAGAATACCGGAAAATCTTATGAGAGTACAGCGACCGAAAAAGTTGTACCTGAACGTAAAATGCAGAAACATTGCAATGAAAAATGCGCTGCAGCACAAAAATTACAGAAATGGATAGGAAAATGTTATTTGATGAGTATTGGCAGATAGGAGATGTAGAGAAATATTGGAATTACTTATCAAATTGTATGACTATCATTAAACCTAAATATCGATACGTTAGAGAAGGTGGCAAATAGAAACAAGAGAGATTACAACAATGCATTATTTTTTAACTTTGGGTAGTGAAAGGGTAAGAGTTTGCAAGCTTTTTTTTCAGAACACCCTTGGACTCACTGATCATTCGATATGATATGACCGGCAGACATTTTGTTGTGATAAGATAAGAATCTCTACGCACGTAGGTTTACGCAAGTATTTGCAGTTTCTGGACAGAAACCTGATGATGTGATCTCTATTTCTTGTTCTTTTTCTGTACTTCAAGTATAAAATAATACATCCCGATCTCTGCGAGATTTCTATAGTGTGAAGTGTTCAATAAAACAATCGATTGTTTATTTTAAATGTTCTTAAAATGTATTATTGATAATTCAACAAATATCACTAAAAAGCGTAAAATTATTATTTTTAATCAAAAAATTAAACCGACTTCCAAAGTAAAAAACATAAAAAAGTATGAAATAAAACTTATTTTCGAAATAATTCCCCTTTGAAATTCAGCTAAAATTTTAACTATTTCTCTACTCGATCTTCTTAATTTTGAAGACGGTGCGAGCAAATTTGAACGTGAGTTCTATAAAATATTTAGTTTGGAGCTGGTGCCGATTTCAAAATTAAGAGGATCGAGTAGAGAAATAGATAAATTTTAGCTGAATTTAAAAGGGAAATTGTTTCGAAAATAAGTATTATTTCATACTTTTTTGTGTATTTTTACTTTGGAAGTCGGTTAAATTTTTGTTTAAAAATATTAATTTTTAGCATAAGAGTAGGTAAGGACTCTGATAAGCTGACCCCAATCATACGTCAGTTCGGCATAGCATTTTGGTTTTCCCCCGCGCCGCGATAAGGGAATGGTCAAGAGATTAGTTGTCGCCAGCGACTTTGTTCGCGAAATATGACAGTTTGTTCGGCCGTCCTGGTAAAAGTAGGTATAGCTCTACCAGAATCTGATGGCATTTTAAAAAAAATAAAAAATGTGATTTTCATATGGCAATGTCAAGTATGACCCGTCAAATCAAAGTACGTGATCTGTCAACCGCTGCTAAAATTTTGTGATTATGTTCTTGGAATTTGTTGTTTTTGTGAAAATATCCAAAAAGGCAATTCGATCTCAAGCGAGAAATATTGTTTTCTATGTCTATAGTAAAATACAGAAAGAAGAAGGTGTAAATCGAACTCAATCTTATAATTTAAAGTTCGTGGTAGAGTTGACCGGTAAGTTAGAGTGAGTTGTTTTGATACTTTTAGTTTTTTTATATTTTCTTAGGTAATTATTGTGACTTATTTAAATGTGTTTCCAGTACTACTATAAGGTGAATCGTAGCTGATGGCACATCGAATGATGGTTTGTTTTCCATGCCTGGTAAAAGGAGGAGAGGAGGAAAAAAGAAAATCAACATAAGACAGTTTCGATTTATAGTTGATTAGGAATAAAGTAAACGAGTTCTATACAGTTCGGAAGGAAATTCCAACATTAAATAAACTGTTGCCAATTTAATTGTATGTTATTCGTAATAAATAAGTATATAAAGTAATTCACGATTGATTTATTTTTCATGAAATATCATTATATTACATAGTATAAAACAAAGTCCCTTTTTTGTCTGTCCCTATGTATGCTTAAATCTTTAAAACTACGCAACGGATTTTGATGAGAGTTTTTAAAATAATAGTCTTTAAGATATTATAAGATTATGGTAAAATTTATATTCAAGTACTTATTATGTAAGTATATTATCAAGTGGTCGCGCATGTCGTATCGAGGTGATAGGGTCCCATTTTTAACAATTTGCATTGGGCAAACCTAAAAACATGTTCAATATTGTATCAGTAGTATATTGCTGTAAGTAGGTAGAGAATTATTCGCCGAAGTAGTTTTTTCTCCAAGAACACTATTCCACGCGGGCGAAGCCGCGGGCAAAAGCTATTTTTCTATATTATACACCGAACATTCTTCATACAGTCTTATTATAATTCATGTTCAATAATACTAAAGACATAATTAAATATTAACCAGTATCAAGATCGTTTAATCCAATTTCCCCAGTATTGCACACTACAAAATTTTTTTTCCCTATTTGCCATGAGATTCTGGTACACCTATATGCGTAATGCGACGTAACGTATCTCGCACCTATAGCGAGATAATATGTCAAGTAATATGTCTACGCGTAATTGTGCTAGGAATTCCACGTCAGTATAAAGTAGCCTATGTGCAAGATAGTAGTTACGGTATAAATGGGGCGTAGTGATGTAAAGCAGCACAAATCATAACGTCTGTCAAAAGAATTTGTATAAAATACGACACAAAACTAGTCGATATACCATCGTTCGCACATCGACATAGAAAAAAGATTTCAAAACTCAAGATAAGCTATGACGTACATTTGACAGAACAAATCTTGATACTTCAACTTCATACAAATGTCAAAATGGCTTCAATAATCTCAAAGTGGGGCCATTTAACTGGAGACACTTTTTGCCTCATCATTCTTCGTCTATAATATATAGACTATCGGTCTTATTCATAAAAAAAGCTTATAAAACGTTTATAACGGATAATAGTTAAAATGCTCGATAGGCTTATATAACGTTCGATAAAATTGTCTATTCATAACAGTTCTATAACCCTTCTTTAACTAACAAATGTCTTTAAGCAAAAATGTTGCCATTATTAGGAAGTTGGCTAATAAGTTGGACGAACATATTGAATCGATCATAGATAATATGTATAAAACTACAATTTGTTGGTGGTCTACGCAATACGGAACGTCAAAATATACTTTCAAGTTGTCAACTGTTGTCAACGATCAATTTATCGTACCTGTTTGAATTTATTATTGTTGTACCTAACATTATTATAAAAGTAGTTTTAATGGCATTGCAATTGACCTCGACTGTTAAAAGGCAGAGAAGTGAAAACTGGTTGGAGGAAGATAAGGTTATTACTGATACACCTAAAATTGGACCATAGTAAGGACGGACGTCCAAAGAAAACGGATCAACCCTACTTCTGTACACTTTTCTTCGACGCGTACTGTTTTCTAGTTGTTCAATGACATCAAAGATGTGTAAAGCTTGCATTATTTTATAAAATCAGAAATAATTATTTTGTTTACAAAATAACATTGACAAAATATTTGTGTCAAATGTCAGTTTTTTAGTAGGTAATCAGCTGTTATGAGTTCGGCCATCTTGTATCTTATAGTACTGTTAAAGTAGGGTCCTGGCCTCTATAACTTTATGATAGGTTTATAGAACTCTTTGTTGATATAATGCTGTTATGAATACAATTTTTTGCCAATCTTCTTATAGTGATCTTATAGAACACTTTAGGTGTTCTATAAGTTTTTATGAATAAGACCGTATGTCTATAGCACCAACACTTTTATTAATAATGAAAAGTTAAGGAATATAGCCCGTCTACGCAAATTGTACTGCTTAAGTTCCACGGGCTAATATTACGAATTTATTGACACCTCACTCATAAAATCAGATCAGTAGTTAGGCGCTACGATAGAACAAAAATACATACATACTACATACATACATAGACTTCGGTAAAAAACGGGCAAGTGAAACCGCGAACAAAGGTTAGCAACATTTTAGGGAAAACAAACAACCATAATCGCCGTATTTATCAGTGTATAGCAACTCCAGTAAATAATAAGATCGTTGTTTATACTCGCCTGTGAGTCAGCTGGGCGGTATATGAGGCGGGTGGCGGCTCGGGGCGTCACAGTACTCGGGTCCGCCATGCAGACCGCACCTTGCCTCGTCCTGCTGCTCGCGGCCGTGCTGCCTGGTGCGTTATCGGGCATTCATTCAACAAATTGCCCACCAGACAGTATCAGACGAGGTTCTTATTGTATTAAGAAGGCACTCAGCGCAAGTGTAAGGAGAAATAGAGGAGAGATTTCACCATCATCATGTCCACCAGGTTATATAAAATATGGTGCTATTTGTACACCAACTGAAAACCATCTGCGTTCAACTCCCGAAGTGCACAGCAATGAAAAAAGAGTAAGGAGAGGTACAATTTTACCCCAAGGATGTCCATCAGGTTATATAAAACATGGTGCTTTTTGTAGACCAACTGAGAAACATGTGAGTTCAACTCCTAAAGTGCACGCTAATGAAAAAAGAGTAAGGAGAGATTCAATTAAACCCACATGCCCATCAAGTTATATAAGACATGGTCCTTTTTGTATACTAACTGAAAAACACCTGAGTTCAACTCCCGAATTGGACACTAATGAAAAAAGGGTAAGGAGAGATAATATAATTAAACCCACATGCCCATCAAGTTATATAAGACATGGTCCTTTTTGTATACCAACTGAAAAACACCTGAGTTCAACTCCCGAATTGGACACTAATGAAAAAAGGGTAAGGAGAGATAATATAATTAAACCCACATGCCCATCAAGTTATATAAGACATGGTCCTTTTTGTATACCAACTGAAAAACACCTGAGTTCAACTCCTAAAGTGCACACTAATGAAAAAAGAGTCAGGAGAAGTTTTGGAAATGAACCCGGAAATTGTCCATTTGGCTTTACCAGAATAAGAAATATGTGTGTTCCTTTACACATAAAAGGCGCAGAGAAGCTCTCAACTACTACAACTACTAACTACAACTAAATTTTTTGGAATCTACTAGTATTTTGGTTAATGGTTGTGCCTTTTTTAAAGAACGTGCTTAGAGAACGAATAAGAAACGCCAATGTAAAAGACATAATAATAATATATTTTAATCTAATTAAAGTATTAATTAATAAAAACAATGTTTTTTTATTTTCTATTGTACTTATATTTCTTTATTTTTTAACTCCCGACGAAAAACGACGGGGTATTATAAGTTTGACGTGTGTGTGTGTGTATGTGTGATATCGTAGCTCCCGATTGGATGAACCGATTTTGTTTTTTTTTTTTGTTTGAAAGGTAGTAATATATTAGTCGGGAATGTTCTTAGCACTATGTACAGTTTTTTGTGTCTTGGGTTTTTAAATTTTTAAACAGCGGGTAAAACTCCTAATGCCTTTTGTAATATTACCTACTATACTATTATAAAATGTATTTTTTTTTGCCAATAAAGTATTTTTTTTAATATGTGACAGAATTGTGAGGTTGGATGGATACATGTTTTTTACTCTTTCACGCGATTATAGAAAATTTGGTATGGTAGTAGTTTGAGATCTGGATCAACACATAATATGCTCCTTTATATCCTGAAAAAGTACAGTGATCCCGTAGGATACTGGACTTACTCGGCCGGAGCCGCGGGCAAAAGCTAGTTATTTCAATCAATCAATCAATCAATCAATCAATCAAGTCTTTATTCACAGAATGTAGTATTACATGCAGGTGGTCCAATATAGTTTAAATAAGTCCGTACATTCTACCATGATAGAGCATGGTGTGTGAAATTACATGTCAAGAATTAGATTTTATTATAAATTACAATAAAACTTAGTTAATAATGTTGTTACATTTTACTTATTCCTTATCTATACTATAATATTATTATTGTTATATAATTTTCAATAATCTATTGTACTAATTAGGTCATCCTGTAATGACAGATATTTGTGTGAAAATAAATAAATAAAATAAATTAATTATAAAGCTGAAGAGTTTGTTTGTTTGTTTAAACGCGCTAATCTCAGGAACTACTGGTAGGAATTAAAAAAATATTTTTGTATTGGATAGTCCACTTATCGAGGAAGGCTTTAGGTTATATAACATCATGATAAGTTCAATACGAGCGGAGCACCAATCAAGATTGTTACAAAATCGGGTTTTTTTTTTCCTTTTGAGAGATTTCGCTGCGTACACTGTGGAAACTGTTAAAGATTCGCTAAAATTGTTTCCCTTTAAAAGTTCTACAAAAAAATCCACGATAGTATATGTCTATCTTTTAAGGTTGGCTCACTATAACCTTTTTATGATAACCAAATTTGTTCTAAAAGTAAGCATTATTTGTGAAGATGTTTTCATAAAAATTATTTTTAAACAAAAAATTAAACCGACTTCCAAAGTAAAAATACACAAAAAAGTATGAAATAAAACTTATTTTATAAATAATTCCCCTTTTAAATTTGGCTATTTCTCTACTTAATCTTCTTAATTCTGAAGTCGCTACCAGCCCAAACGATATCCTACAATATTTTATAGAACTCACGTTCATATTTGCTGGTACCGACTTCAAAATTAAGAAGATTAAGTAGAGAAATAGCCAAATTTAAAAGGGGAATTATTTATAAAATAAGTTTTATTTCATACTTTTTTGTGTATTTTTACTTTGGAAGTCGGTTTAATTTTTTGTTTAAAAATAATAATTTCACCCTTTTTAGTGATAATATTGTAATTATTAATACGTCTTAAAAACGTCTCAAATAAACGATCGAATGTATAACTGAATACGTGCCAAGCTTCTATTAGATATTGTTATTAAGATGATGATGATGATTACTGTAAGTTACAAAGTGGCATATGCTTGCAGTTCTTTAAACAATACCGAAATTTCCAAACGCGTATCTTTAAAGACTGAGGAGTTCTGTTCAGTGTTTTTGGATCTGGGGTATACCTTGGTTTCAGCATCTTATTTTTTGGGAGCATATGCTTGTGTTACTTCAGTAAAAGTCAAAATCACTATATGTGTCGATATAAATTTCGAGAAGTCCTCTCAATTCCTCATGGATCGCATCATCACGTTTCCACTTTAGTGACTAAAGGACCAATTTCGAATTAAACCCTTTACAACAAAAGAATTTTGCAAATAGGTCCATAAACGGCAGAGTAATGTTCAAAGATCTCCGTGTTAGTGTAAAATACTATGAGAAGTACCTTCTTTATCATCATAATGTGATGATGTATGCTGTGATAGTGGTGGTGATGATGATGATTACTCTAATTGACAAAGTGGCATATGCTTGCAGTTCTTTAAACAACGCCAAAATCCCCAAACATGTATCTATAATGAGTCAGGAGTTCTGTTCTGTACTTTTGGATCCAGGGTATACCTTGGAGCAAAATCTTACTTTTTGGTAACATATGCTTGGACTTCTTCAGAAAAAGTCGAAATCACCATATGTGTCCATATAAATTTCGAGGAGTTCCCTCGATTCCTCATGGATCCCATCATCAGGTCACCAATTTTCTAAAAATGGGACCAACTTCGGAATATACCTTTTACATCAAAAAAAGAATTTTGAAAATCGGCCAACAGACGGCGGAGTTATCCGCGAAAATACAAAAAAAAAAACAAAAAAAAATATATACAGCCGAACGTATAACCGCCTCCTTTTTTGGAAGTCGGTTAATGATATTAATCCTTATCCAAGTAAATACGTTTTTCATTACAAGCTTTTAATCTACAAGAAATTTTCCGTTTATATTATTTGATTTCAATGAGTATTTTAGAAGATATCGCAGTAATAAAATAATCAAACGCGCAATTATAATGTACGGCGCGCGGCGTAAGCGGGCAGTCGTGAGGTGGAAGCGCTTCTCCTTCTACGTAAATGAAGTCGCGGGTAAATTTTAGCGATATCCCAGAGTTACTGTTCCACGCGGACGAAGTCTCGGCAAAAGCTAGTCCCTGATAATATTGTTATTAGATAATAATAATAATTTGTTCTCCAGTCTCCGATTTTTAACCGACTTCCAAAAAGGAGGTACATTCGGCTGTATAATATTTTTTTTAATGTTTTTTGTATGTTTAACGCTTATTCAGCCGTCTGTGGACCGATTTTAAAAATTCTTTTTTTGATGTACAGAGGAAAAACCCAAATTGGTCTCATTTTAAAAAAAGTGGTAGCCTGACGATGGAATCCATGAGGAATCGAGGAAACTCCTCGAAATTTATATGGCCACACATGGTTATTTTGACTTTTTCTGAAGTAGTCTAAGCATAATATCACAGCCTATAGAACTTACAGTCGTCCAACGGACACGTCTAGACAGAGCAATCGTGCGGGGCGTGCGGGGTGACAGAGGGGCGGTAGCGAGCCCAAGCTGCCATACACTCGCGGTATACCCTGGATCCAAAGGTACAGAACAAAACTCCTGAGTCCTGACTCATAGATACATGTTTGGGGATATCGGGGTTGTTTAAAGAACTGCAAGCATATATGCCACCCTGTCAATTAGAGTAATCATCATAATCACCACCACCGTCACACCATACATCATCACATTATGATATAAAAGGTACTTCTCATAGTATTTTAGACTAACACGGAGATCTTTGAATAGAACTCTGCCATTTATGGATAATGGACCTATTTGCGAATTTATTTTGTTGTCTACACTAATATTATAAAGAGGAAAACTTTGTTTGTATGTTTGTTTGTTTGTTTGTTTGTTTGTTTGTTTGTTTGTAATGAATAGGCTCAAAAAGTACTGGACCGATTTCAAAAATTCTTTCACCATTCGAAAGCTACATTATTCACGAGTAACATAGGCTATATTTTATTTTGGAAAAAATAGGGTTCCGTAAAATATTTGGGTTTTTCGGACACAAGGTGTAAAAAATCAACCAGAAAAGTTACTTATTTTGCGTACGCTGCCTAAACTATAAAAGATAGAACCATAAAATGTTCTAATTAATTGTAGATCTTATGAATATCTACAAAAAAGTCCGCGACACACTATACCTATCTATGTCCAGTGAGGCACAACAACCATTATTTTATTTAGATATCTTGATTTTTTTTTGGACTACATTTAAACGCGTTTATTTTACTCATGCTATTAATCCTTATCAAAATAAATTATTTCATCACTAAGTACAGTTTATGTAGATAATATTTGGTCTTTGAATGATTGAAATTGGACGTGTGGTTTTGAAGTTATGGCGAAATTAAAATATTACGATTTTTGCTGCACGGCCCGTTGCGAAGTGGGCGTCACCAATGCGGGGGTGCGCGTGCGGGGGGAGTTTAGATCTATGGTATTTCATACGATAAAAGGATACCCACCTACTTATTTCATTGAGTTTTAGTAGGTACCTATATTAATTTGTTTCTCTTTGTTTTGACTAGATTTCGCCCGTTTTGTTAGAGGTTCAAAGACATTCTTTAGTATTAGTATCAGTATTGTTCCCGTGCGAAGCTGGGGCGGGTCGCTAGTTGTTAATAAAAAGGATATATTATGTACCTAATTCGAAATTTGTCCTTTAGTCACTAAAGTAGAAACCTGATGATGCGATCCATGAGGAATCGAGGGAACTCCTCGAAATTTATATCGACACATAATATAGTGATTTTGACTTTTACTGAAGTAAAACATGCATATGCTACCAAGAAATAAGATGTTGTACCAAGGTGTATTCTGGATCCAAAAGCACTGAACAGAACTCCTCAGTCTTTAAAGATTTGGTAATGTCGGCATTGTTTAAAGAACTGCAAGCACATGCCACTTTGTAACTTCCAGTAATCATCATCATCATAATAACAATACCTAATGGAAGCTTGGCGCGTATTCAATTATACATTCGATCGTTTATTTTAGACGTTCTTAATACGTATTAATAATAACTTCACAAAATATATCACTAAAAAGGGTGAAATTATTATTTTTAAACAAAAAAATTAAACCTACTTACAAAGTAAAAATACACAAAAAGGTATGAAATAAATTTTCTAAATAATTCCCATATTAAATTTGGCTATTTCTCTACTTAATCTTCTTAATTTTGAAGTCCGTACCAGCAAATATGAACGTGAGTTCTATAAAATATTGTAGGATATCGTTTAGGCTGGTAGCGACTTCAAAATTAAGCAATTAAGTAGAGAAATAGCCAAATTTAAAATGGGAATTATTTAGAAAATTTATTTCATACTTTTTTATGTATTTTTACTTTGGAAGTCGGTTTAATTTTTTGTTTAAAAATAATTACTTTAGAAGTCGGTTCAATTTTTTGTTTACAAATAATAATTTTATAGTTTTCTTAAAAGTACAGCGCCGCGTAGCATTCCATTTCGCGTCGGTATAATAAATAATTGACCCTAAGATTACCCTTAGGTGTTGCAAAAAAACCTGCCAAAGGATATTTAGCAAGGAGCCAACATCCGAACAAACATGCGAATCATAACTCTGTTTGACGTTCTCACAGCACCCTGTGCTCTGAATTTAATAAAATAAGTAAATAAATGTATGGCCACAAAAACAGCGGCGAACCGGGTGAAATGTGAAGTTTGAAGTTTGGTTTGTTTAATAGAATTATTTGTTATTAATAAATTATTTAAATAACAAGTTATTGTGATGAATAAGAAAGTTTAGATTTAAATAGATATAATGAATTATTTATTTAATGGCAATTAACATTTTTTTTTATATTATGAAAGAAGAAAGGTAATAAATTAGAATTCTAATTATTAATATATGATGAATACTTTTATTTGCCATCAGTTGATTCATTAAATAATTAATTAAGATAACAATGTAAACCTTTACATACGAACTTAACTTTTATTAACATTATAATATTATTAATAAAAAATATTAAATATGTATTAAAAGTAAATTAAAAAGTTAGTAATGAATTCTATTAACGGACTATAAATTCTAAAAACTTACATAAATAACGACTATAAAATTCCAATTTATGAATTATACTTCAAAATCGCTTTCGCTTTGCTCATCAGCCGCTAGTTTCGTGGCGACGCGTTATGATACTCATATTAATAGTAACAACTCTATCGAGTCTTATTATGTAATGCCCCATGAATTATAACTTTTTATAAATTGTTAATGCAGTGAAATATTGCTGAGCAAACAGAGATTATACTTTAACTGCCGCATTAAATGTATTTTAAGTTTCGTACAAATGGATTTGTATTATAAAAAATCTGTTGGTAATACGGAATGAAATTACGAAAGGTTATGAGCAGTTTGAAATGTATTACATTGTATTATATTTTTAAATTATTGTAGTTAAAAAAAGGGTTTAAAATATAAAACTTTCGTTTAACGATTAGGTACTCACAGGATAGTGAGCAGTTTCTTAATGTAATACCTACAGTCTACATCATCGTTTCTCCTTTTTTATGTCGCGACCCACAAAATAGGCAAAAAGTTATGTAAAATTTCTTGCGACCTCGTCATTATAAGATTATAATAATATGTACATAATGCGCTATCTTTGTCAGCTATACGTTATAGTAGCCTTCACTGGTTCGAACGTTCGAACGATTTTTTCGACGTTCGATATATTATTATATATATAGTTATATATAGTTTGTATTATCCATTTATTTAATCAATTTCAGTATTATAGTGAAGTTTGTTATTTATTCATGAACATTAAACAATGCAGGTTTATTTCTATAGCTAGCTATTAAAATATTTACAAACTATAAAAATAATATTAAAAAAATAATTAATAACTACTCCAAAACTCAAAAGGCTACAAAAAAAAAGAAATCTCCCAGGCCGTCCCCACCAGGCAGAGTACCTAGAAGACCCAGAGTTTCCTCGCTGGATTGCGATACTCACTCTCTGGGCCAGGTAGGTGCTGGCTCTGGGGTCTCGGGTGACCTCAATGACTTTTTTGGAGATTTCTCTGAAAATTTGTTTATTTTTTTAAATTTGTTGTAAAGTATTAAATATAAAAGCGACTGACGAAAATTGCTTGAATAGGCTATGAGGCAGGTGTAAACACTTTCAGAGGAGAGTGACAGAGTCAGAGAATAGAGAGTAACGTACCTACTTTAATCTGTGCACAAGAGCACGTCATAATAAAGAAAGTACGTAAGTACCTATTTATTATTACTCTGTGAAAAGAGCATAAGGGTCAGGTCACACTGTGATGATACGCGACGCGACATTTCGCTGCAATCTTAGGATAGCTATTCAAAATTGAACGTTATTCACTACACAAAAAGTACACGTTTCACATGACATAGTTATACACTGCTCGTGCGCCGTGCAGTGCGGTGCAACTTGACATTCGAACTGTTACAATGAAACTTGTATCTTCTTGTGTAATCTATACTTATATAATAAAGAGGAAAAGTTTGTTTGTTTGTTTGTAGTTAGGCTCCGAAACTACTGGACCGATTTTGATGAAATTTGTCACAGATATAGAGTAGACCACGGGAAAGGACATAGGTTATTTTTATCGCGGAAAATGTAGGGTTTCTGCGAAATTAACTTTTGCGCGAACGAAGTCGCGGGCAACATCTAGTTTTTACAAATTAAATTTTAAAATAGATATCTTACGAATACAGCGCCGTATCGTGTATCGTTACGTTTCAGTGTGAACTCACCCTTATTCTATTTTCGTCGCTTGATTAAATTTTTTAAATAAAATTTTACGGCTCGCTAAATTTCGTCGCTGAATTTATGAGAAAATATGTGGATGGAATGTGCTAGAGTCGATATGGAAAGTTACCAATTTATTCAGCTCGGTGTTATACACCTAGATGTATTATATAAACTTCCGATTCGAACTTTATTTGAGAGATAGGTATTAAAAGTTAAAAAGTAAAAAGTTTAGTTTATAAACTGATAATTATTTGAATCTATGATGATTTAGTAAAAGCAGCGTGTATTTGCAGTTCCATAACTGTCTGTCTTTCCGCTCTTCTAGCTTCTGTAATTATGAATATAAATTGAAGAAATTTAATAAAGTTATAAAATATATTATATAGACCTCAGTTTTGACATCATAAAATGAAAATAATAGGTGGCTCTCCATACATGTGAAATGGGGATGAAATACACTTTTTCATTTTACCCTATTGTAAAGGGTATCGTTCAATAGGTCTTTTAAAATAAAAGCAAGGTTGCATACACGACGTTTTTACAAAGTCAACCATTTTCGAGTAATCGGCCTCCAAAGCGGTTTATAAGTTGTTAAATGTTATCCCCTTGGCATTTCTAAACTAGTAAAGATATTATATTTGTAAGCTTCTAAGCTTTGCTGATAGATCATGCTAAAAGTTCTTAAGAAAATTTTGAGCTAAATCTGACAATAATTTTTGAAGTAGATAGTTACGGAACCCTCCATAGACATGCCGTGACGTGCTCTTGGTAAGGTTTTTTATATAATTAAAGGAAGATTACCAAATATTACGTAAAATACCTTACTATCCTATTATTCCTACTAATATTATAAATGTGGAAAAAGTTTGTGAGGATGTATAAATAATGTTTGTTACTCTTTCACGCTTAAACTACTAAACGGATTTCGATGAAATTTGTTATGATAGTAGTTTAGGCTCTGGATTAAAACATGCTATTTTTATATCCAGAAAAAGTTTAGTGTTCCCGAGAGATACTATATTTACGCGGACGGAGCCGCGGGCAACGGCTAGTAATATTATATATGTATATATGCCGCCAGTAGTCCAGTATAATCTAGGCACGTCAAGTTTATGTAATATTTGGTACGGCCGGGGGCGAAACTCGGTTTATTTGCTCCTCAAATATCCGCATGGAACTTTGTGCACCGGTACAAGGGTGCCCACACTACCCTATTTGAATGTAAAAATAATTTTATACTACTTTTGCTCGAAGTTATGATAAATAAAAAAATAAAAACAAAAAAAAAATCATAATCATATGTTTGGACTCACATGGATTTGCTAGCAGGTTGTGGGAAATTATTTGTGGGACATATAATATGAATTAAATTGCATGCTATGGATTTCCGCGAAGTAACCCCTGATTCTATTAATTACAAAAATATTTACATGACCGAGATTCGAACCCACCACATTCCGAATTCTAAGAACAAAATATCAAACATTGTACATACGCAAACCAAACTGTCAATCGGACTGACATGAAGTTATAATTATGACAAATTATTGTACATGACGAAAGAAACACGTATTATATTAACTTAAAAATGCGCGGTTTCCAGGAACAAGACCTAGCTATATCGATTTTCTGCCCCAAAACCACCTACATACCTAATTTCATGGAAATACTTGAAGCAGTTTCCGAGATTCCGATTAAAATATACAAGAATTGCTCTTTTACGGTATAACTGAAAAATAATAAAATTCAACATAGGTTTCTACAAAATCCCTAAAGAGTAAAAAGTTTGGTGCCCTTAGTGTAGACATAAAAGGTAATTTTTTAGCAGGACGTGATTCGCATGAGGGCTTAGGCCGGCGCCCTTAGGGTTAACTGATTGCGTGAGAGCCTTCGTAGGTCCTTCTGTCTGTGGAAGGTGGGAGGGTTTGCGAATCTGTTGTTACCTATTTAAGTTAACCATTTTGACATTTGTACTGATCACTCACAACAAACTTGACGCGAATGTATATATTTAAAAGAAAGTCGTGTTAGTTACATTAATCCTATCAAAAACATAAGTGTGAAATGAGAGCCAAGTTTAATAATAATTATGATATTGCCTTGGTTTTTGACTTTAACGACAAAAGAAGTGAGATCTAAATAGGTGCCAAGTTCTATGGTCGGTCCTGAAATTTATTTATAACAACATAAAATATCATTTCTTCTTATAACTTAGGATAATATTATATTGTAGCCTAAGGTCTGACTTGGCTAGTTTTCATATTCAAATTTCAGTGGCTAGGAGAACTAATAATTAATTTACTGTCCTCAGTTAAAAGCGCCATCTAGCGGTGGTTGGGGAAACTAAGATTATTGCTCAATATCTTTGAATAAGAGTTATAAATTTCAGTTTTTGTTAAATCTTAGTAATATATCTTTGAAAATTGCAGTAGGAAGTCATTAATCCTTAAAATCATTATTAACTTAAATTTTTCCAGTCATAGTATGTGTACAATGGCGACTATTAGTTCTTGCTTTCGAACGTAGTGGCGCTAGGAGTTTTGATCTATAGGTCAGTGATAAAAATGACGATTTTTGGACATTAATATCTAAATAACCGTTTGAGATGTATTTATGAAATTTGGAGCACTTAGGTATCTCGCAAGTCTCAATATATGAGCCAAATTTGACACGTTTATGTGAAATAGTTTTTGAGTTATGACGGGGTCAAAAGTGGCTCCAAATGGTTCGTGTAATATTACACACGGTGCTGCTCGCCAGTTCTGTTACTCAAAACTTGGCATGACACGCTACCGCGTGTCTAGATAACTCAAGAACGGCTGAACCGGTTTGGCTGAAAATTGATGGGGAGGTATCTTAACACTTGAAATAATTTCAGAGAAGGAAAGTTCAGAGGTTTAAATGGTGAGAAATATTGGTAAAAATGTGAAGGAGTAGACCGTGTAGGTGTAGGTGTAGGACTAGGGTGTAGCTTGCATTGTAGGTGTAGTTAAATAACTAGCACAACAATCTCAACAATGTCACACAACAAGAATAATTTCTAATTTATATAAAACTACATGTGGCCTGCGACTTCGTGCGCGCAAAAGTTAATTTCGTAGAAACCGTACATTTACATTTACAACCGTTCCCGCGATAAAAAGTAACCTATGTCCTTCCCCGTAGTCTACGCTACATCTATAACAAATTGTATCAAAATCGATCCAGTAGTTTCGCAGTCTACTCGATGCAAACAAATAAACAAACTTTTCCTCTTTATTATTAGTATAATAATATGAGGTTCGGTAAAATCAATTACGGATATTTGGGGCATATGATATATTATTGCATAAGTAAAGATGTTTAAGCAGAAAAATAACTATACTACTACTAATAATAATTATAATACATACTAGAAAAAAAATTATTCCAATAGGCGAGTTTGCGTTTTGAGGAGAGTCACCCATACAATATGAGATCATTTTTTACTTTGTGTATGACAATTATTTTTTTGCCTAATCGTCTTTACATAAGCAGTGGATAATGTGCCTGAAGTATCCGTAATTGATTTTCGGAGACATTATATTATTATTTTTTTACTTTATTAACACAAGAAAACATCTTTTACAGCCATTACGTAAATCGCCAAACTGTGGAGCAGTTTGTTGGTGGTTGGAGTATTCTAAATATTCTATTTATAACAAAATATAGTTATTACACTTCTATTTAAAAAATATATTATATTTCAAAGAAAATAAAATATTTCAGTTAATTTTTAACACAGAACAACGTTTGTCGGGACATTTTATATAAATTAGAAATTATTCTTGTTCTATTACATTACACACATGTACACATTATATTATTATAATAAAGCGTATTGTATCTTAATAATATGATAATAATACCAAAACTGTCACCTGTCAATCACGATCGATACCCCATTATTATTGACGTGTGCCATTTTGGGGAGATTTCCCCGATTTTGGGGAAACACAATAGATAAAATGCGCTTTTTAACACAATTATGAGATAAGCCGTACTCCCTATTGTGTTTTCTATCCGGTTTTTGTCAATCACCAAATAATAAGCTGATAATTTGTAAACTAATAACAACGCGCAAACTGTCTGTCCGTTTGCTGGCTGTATTAAATAAATAACCTAACCTAACCTGACCAAGAGAATATCAGGACATTTCTAAGAAGGGTTCCGTGACTATTTTTATTATTTGATGACCTCTGTGGCTCAGTGGCTGAGCACGTTGGTGCTCAAGCTGGTGCGGTTCGAATCCCGCGAACAAAGAGTTTTTCCGTGTTCCTGGGTCATGGATGTATTAAATAATATGTGTATAATATAGTAAAAGCCTTAAATATAATATTGTATATGGTATAAAAAGTATTAAATAGACATCCTGTTGTCTGGTACCTGTCACACAAGTTCTTCGAGTACTTAGCACAGGGCCAGATTGACCTGGTGTGAAGCGCACATAGATATTATCATTAATATTATCAATGCGCAATAGTTTTTTTACATTCTCCTTCTTCAAAGTCTTTGCCAATTTCACTCAAATTACATATCTTTAAAAAGTTTTTAGCATGATCTATCAGCATAGATACTTACAAGCCTCTTATTAATATTATATATCTATGCTTACAAGATTCTACAAAATATCATAATTATTATAGTATGCTAGAAATGATTTAATAATTATATATTTTGTATATATAGATGCGAGTTTTCCTGTTTGTTTATGATTATAACATCATCCCTGACGAATATGGCCGGAGTCGCAGACTTTATCGCCGGCGTAATTTAGTCAAAATAACAATAAATTAAATACAAAATGGCGCGATGTTTGCGCCTGCCGACTGCCGAGTGTCGCCATTTTCCTCAAATTACATTACGAGTAACCTTTCCGTTTCATGATTTTTTGTTTCGATTCATCTTATTACAAGTAATTTCGTACAAATTGCTTTCCTAAGGCTGTAATGAGAAAATTTTATTGTGTGCAATCTTTTTAGGATTTCGAGGTTATAGTTACGCTCTGTCTGTTTGTCTGTATGTTTGTTTGTTCCGCATAATCGTTCCGATCGGCCGTTTCAGAAAACGGCCAGACTGATTTTCACGAATAGTTGCGTCAAATACATTGTATAACGCATACTTAGATATATTATTATATTAAAAAGAGGTAGATTATAGATATGTTATAAACGCGTAAAAATGAAGACTCATTTTGGTTAGTGTGCTCCTCGAGTAATAGCGTATTTTGTGTTACTATGCGACGTTGAAACATTGACACGCGTCCCATGTCAATGTGTGTCGTGGCACAGAAATATTGTCAGTTTTGTAAGGATATAACGGTCTTTGATATAACGTATCTATGTAATAATTAATCAAAGGTATAACGTACAATACGGCCGATGTATCTTGGCGAGTCTGAACTTCGCGCAGAAGGTTTCGCAATAACTGTTTCTAAGTGTTTTCGTATTTATTTTATTTGTACTAATTGGTCAACTGTATTAGGGAAATTTTATTAGTACATAGGTATATAAAAATAATACAATAACAGTTTTCTTCACGAGTTGTACATGCGCTAATGTTCGCAAAGCCTATGTTCAGACCCGTCAAGATACAGCGGCCGTAGTGTAAGTCGTATAACATCAGCTATCTGCTAGCAAAAGCACTGGCAAATATATTGTAATATTTACCGTGCCGATTGGTTAAACGACAAGTGCCCCGCGCCGCCATATTTGTTTTCTTTTTCATAATTATAATTATAACGAAAAATAATGCGTACAATTGTATGGAGAAATTCGTATTTGACAATATGTTTTTACAATTTTACGGTGACATGTATATTACAGTAGGTTTGACACAATTGTCAATGAGTGTCAATCTTTCTGTCACTATCCATAAACAACATTAATATTTTTTATTGCGTATCTAATAGGCAAAAGAAATCTAAAAAAAGTTGAAACTTTAAAATTAAAACATGAATTATGAATTTTGACCACAGTGCGACCTCTAGTTTATATTAAACTAGCTGTTGCCCGCGGCTCCGTCCGCGTTAATATAGTATCCATCGGGAACACTGTATTTTTTCGGGATATAAAGTAGCTTATGTTTTAATCCAGAACCTAAACTACAACCATACCAAATTTCATCAAAATCCGTTCATTAGTTTTTACGTGAAGGAGTAACAAACATCCATCCATACATCCATCCATCCATACATCCTCACAAACTTTCACATTTATAATATTAGTAGGACGATCGCTATTTCCATGGCCCCACCGTCGACAAACGATGTTGGCTCGGGCCAAACAAAGCCCTGCTTCTTCTAAATAATTTACAACAGCGACTGTCATAACGCGACCTGCGAATATTGTATGCGCCAACGACGTATCATACCAGGACATCGAACAAGGTCAATAGCGAATCTTACCGCCAATCCTACCTCAGGGCTCAGATGTTAATTGCTAGTAATGTTTCAATAAAAAACGATTGGAGGTAAAGGTCAATGTAAAGGTCAAAGGTTAATATCATGGGGATGATTGGGGTCAAAGATCAAGTCAAAGGTAATAAAAAAAAAAAAAAGAAGGTCACACACACTGCCATTTCGAAAGCTGTCAATAAGGTTTCGACACTTTTTCTCTCACCGGGCGGCGCTTCGTAAAAAACGGGTCCTAGACGTGTAAAATAGCTGTCAGATGTCAAAAACTTAAAAACCATGGAGGTTAGAGAGAAGGAGAACGATCGCTACGTGCTAAAGCATTGATCCACCTGTCCCAGAAATGGCGTTGGTAAGTATTGTAGTATCTGCGAAGTTATCTGTTTATGAATACAAGTAGATGAAGTTAGTTGATAATATATAAATTTTATTCACGGCATTGTTGAGAAAATAATCGTGTCCCATATTTTTTTTAATTTCTGATAAACATTAAAAAATTGTGAAATATTGTATTTTTGATAGATTATTTCAAATTAGCGCACAACAGCCCGCTTTTATTGAGATAATCACTTATTTTGTCCATACTTCTGGGACACTATTTTATACAGTGATCGTCGAAAACATCATAGTTTTTTGTACAGTTTAGATAATATTATGATGTTATGCGGTGACATTTTGTAGGCGATGTTCGTATGCATGGTACGTCGTTGGCATGTTACAACACGCCCATATTACGTCGCAGTTGTAAGAAATGAGATCTGTACCTTCATATTTCGTCCCTTAACGGATGGGAATTGTCAAATAATTGCAAGTGAGTGTGAAATATGTGCCCTACATTCACACATTCATGATTACCTACCCGCCACGGAGTATTCTCCGTAGGAGTACCATCTCCATACATGAAAAAATGTCCGTAAAACGGGGTGTAAAGCAGCAAAATTTAAACGGATAACTAAATCTTAGTATCTTCTTCGGTTATATTTATAAAAATATATTCGACTACGCGAGTAAGTAGAATATTCATGATTTACTGAATTAACTACTTTACGTCCTTAAGTCTACTTAAAGTCCTTAAAAATTTTAAATAATTAAACTCAACTCACTTCACTCCATCTCTTATTCCTAACTTTATATCATACCCTGTTATGACTCGTACGCCATTAAGGCCAGTTTTGGAACTATTATTTAATTACTTTCGTCGAACACTTTTTAGCTTTTCTGCCTGAGAGAATAATTAATGTTGTTCCTTTTACTCTATTCTCTATGCTACCTGCGGATTTACCGGCATTTTCAGTTTTTCATAACATGTGGCTATCATTATTGTCCTTGCTCTTAAATCAATTTGTATAATTATAAGAGCCTGTTTAACAATCTTACTTACTATTATAAATATAAAAGTTGGTGTGGATGGACGGTTGGATGTTTATGACTCTTAAGTATAACTGTAGGTTCTGGTTTAAAACATAGGCTACATTATATACCGAAAATGTATAGTGATTCCGTGGGATACAGTATTTACGCTCCATTCAGTAAGAGTAACAAACATGAAACATCTATTCAGCCATCCATCCATCCTCACAATCTTTCACATTTATAATACGTAGTAGTAGAAAGTAGCATGGATGCGATGTGCCTTTGCAAGAGTACAATTAAATTGAACTTTATTTAGTACACAAAATATACAAGTTTCATTGTGTAGTAAATAAAGTTCTTAAAATGTGCGCGCCCCGTCGCGTCTCGTAGTGTACTAGCGCTACGCAGGAATCTTTAGATAGAGTATCTCTCCTGTTTCATGGCCCCACCTTGGCAGCTTCAGTATAATGATATTTGCTTTGGAAATAATTTGAGGCCCGGGACTAATGATATGCAGTACTTCAGTACCGGCATTACCCATCATCATCACGCTTACCAGCTCTACCAAAATAGGCTAGACGTCTGAATATATTTTATTTCGTAAGCTAGACATTGTCGCGACTTCGTGCGTACAAAAGAAAATCTCGAAGGAACCGTACATTTTACCGCAATAAAAATTTTCCTGTGTCCTTCCCCATTCCCTATTCTATATCTGTGCCAAATTTCATCAAAATCAGGCCAGTAGTTTCGGAGCCCATTCAATGTAAACAAACAAACAAACTTTCCTCCTTATTATATTAGTATAGAAGTTTATAATATGAATTATGTATTTGAAAAGTTACTCAAAGAGTTTCAACATCTCTTCAATATGAGTAAGTTTTCAGACGAGACGTTGATTTTCTTATTACTTAAATAATAGTTCTCAGAAGAAATATTATATTAAAAATCAATATTTTTATAAGTACCTACAGCGATTTGTTTACAAGATTTCGCAAGTCTCGTGAAAACGCCCCATACTAAAGTCGTACCTAGCTGTGACGTCACGGTTAGATATTGAAAGTTGAAACACGGAATAAAAATATATTATTTATACTTACTTTAATGAATATTTTTGTTTAGTACAATGTAAGTAATAATATAGTAATGATTTTTTGACGACCTCTGTGGCTCAGTGGTTCAGCGCGTTGGTGCTCAAGCCAGAGGTACCGGGTTCGAATCCCGCCGAAGGAAGTTGAAAAATTTTCCGCGTTCCTGGGTCATGGATGTGTATTAAATATGTGTATAATATAATAAGAATCTTAAATATATGTATAGTATAAAAAGTATTAAATGTAAGGCTGGAGAGTAGGTGCTAGGGTGTATTAGGGTGTACCGCTAAGCCGCTACGGGTAGCTTGAATCACGATCCACCTAAGTACTAAATACCTGAGGGCTGAGGCTCAACTCACACCGAAAATAAACAATACGAGATGCGGTTTTGTTTTAAAAATATGTATACATACTTTTAAAACAATGATTCAAAAAGAGATATTCTAGAAATGTATGAGGCGTGGGCCAGCACTATGTACACTATATGTAAATATAGCTACATAATATATTAACTGTTTTCTATTCTTTATTTTGTGTAATTTCACTTCGTTTCAATCTACATTTAAAATAAGTTCGTAAAAGGAGAGCAACACAACGTAAAATAAAACATGGCGGATCAGATAACAATTAACCAAAAAATGTCATTTTATCAATGACAGTCATGACTTTTGACAAAGAAAGACGTATGACATTCAAGAAGACGTCTCTTCATAAAACTGTCAAGTAAGTCAAAAGTCAAGTCAAAACAACTGTCATGGCCGCCCTAAAAATAGGATTCTCGCATTAAAAAACTCTTCAAATAATTATTTTTGTACGCATGTACCTACCCTTCTTCAAATGTTTTTTTTTGTATTTCTATGAAATTCCCATATTTTTTTCCTATTTACCTATGTAGTGTACATAGAGCTGGCCAAAAAAAAACATCTCTTTGAACCTTATTCCGTACACAATACACGTTTCATCGCTAAAGCGGCGCACTATGCAGAGCGGTTCAGTTTGACATACGAACTAAGGTGTATCTTTTTGTGAAGTTAAATGTGGGAGAGACACGCTTCGGCATAAATGGACCGGCTCGACCGGGTAAATACTACGGCCTCACAGAAAATCGGGGTGAAATAACGCTCGCGTTGTGATTTGCCGACTGAGTCAGGTCACTGGAGGTACAAGGGTACAAGTAAAATGAGTCTACTTTAAATACGAGAATAATTGAGGTCTTAGGGTAAAGTTAACTCTAACTTCTAAGTAAAATATAACGTTTTCTCTTTTATAAATACGATATACGAGAAAGTTAACATGAAATAACATGTTATCTTTCTAGTTATCGTTCAACATAACGATGTGGGTTAAAGTTGATTACTTGAAAACCTTGAAAACCCACATCGCAATTCTTATTTAAAAAACGGCACGGCAGGTCTTCGCTTACATGTATATGTACAGTTATTTCGTACAGAGACGTAAGTCTTCGGTAGTATAGTGGTCAGTATCCCCGCCTGTCACGCGGGAGACCGGGGTTCGATTCCCCGCCGGAGAGATCCTTTTTATGTTTTTTTTTTTCTTTTTTTTTTCAAGAATGTGCTTAAGTATTTTATTTAATATTTAAAAAATATTAAAATCCCTTGTTTTTTTAGCATATTAAAATAAAATTTCTTAATTTTTAAAACGTTTTAATTCAAAGCTATAAAATATTAAAATACCTGTTTTAATATCACATTTTATAGGTGTTTTAACAATGCTTCCCAAATTGCGAATAAAATTTCACAAATTAATTTCTAAATTATATGGCATTTTCCCTGGTGCCTTCTAAAAATTAATGATCACAGATTCTTTTAAGGGATTGCTATTAAATTTTATTAGGCGTATATTTTTTAGTCTGAAACAACGTGCTCTAGGGAGAGACGTGCTGAGTCATTGTCCGTATGTTAAGTGACATCTACGTAACCTTACGTATTAGAATATCACAGCTTACAACCCTTGAGAGTAATTATCATAAAGAGTTAAAAGTGAAAACGTTTTCAGTTCCAGTATTTTAATGTTCGTTTTTGTAGTTGATTCAGAAAATCTGTTCGCTGTATAGTTAATACGAATAGCAATATTACATAAAGTTATAGCAACAAAATAAACTGAAATAATGTGAAAATAAAATTAAAATATAAGATTTTTCGTTGGTTAAAAATTACGACTTTATGAACCAAAGTTGAATTCATCTCCAAAGATTACCTCATTTATAAAAATCGGACTAGTAGTTCAGGCGCTACGGCGAACAAACATACATACATACATACCTACATAAACTGACTAAATCATCACCCTTCCTTTTGGCTTCGCCGTATTCGAGAAAAAAATATACACTTTCATAATATTATTATGACATCAGTAATTGATCAGACATACATTAATGAACATGAATTTTAGAATTTAGAATTTATTTATTTTCTTCCAGGAAATTTGTTACATTGGTCTTACAATTTCAGTACAGTATCAAAATTTCTGCCTCTTGGGCGTGGAAATATTGTAGTTAGGTATTAGTATAATTACTTATTTCTAAAATACATGCTAGGTTTTTAGTTAGGTACTAAAAGTTACATTTGTAATAGGTAAGTACATATTGTTAATTCATTTCAGTCAAATCATCATCATTCAATATTTAGAACATATCAGTGTCAATACAATTCTTCGTCTATTAACAAACTTAAAAAATATAGGTACAGTTAAATATAAATCTATAATATTAATACAATAATATTAATACAATAAAAAAGAAAGAAGCACAATGTCAAATTCGTTAAGTAAAACATAAAATATAAAAAGATTAAATGTCACAATAAATTCATCTTTAGTCAAACAAATACTTATTACATAATGTCAAATTGTCAATAAATTAATTTTTGGTCAAAACAATTACTCTTATATTATTATGTCTGTCTGTAATTAAAATATTTTAAACACTCTTCTCCGAGTCGCCATTCGAGTAAGACCTATTTTTAACCCCCGACGCAAAAAGAGGGGTGTTATAAGTTTGACGTGTCTGTCGGTCTGTCTGTCTGTCTGTCTGTCTGTCTGTCTGTCTGTGGCATCATAGCTTCCGAACCGATGAAGCGATTTCAATTTAGTTTGTTTTTGTATTAAAGGTGACTTACCTGCGAGTGTTCTTAGACATGTTTGATGAAAATCGGTTGAGCCGTTTAAAAGTTGTGGGGGGGGGGGGGGGGGTGAACGTGGGGACGAATAACTGAATGTCTGCAAATATACTCGAGTGGGGTCTCAAATAAAAGCGCACTGTAAGAGAATATTGATGACTTAATCGAGAGTGTTCTTAGCTTCGTTTGATGAGAAAATTGGTGGTGGGAAGATCAGTCGTTTGAAGATCATCAGCTCTTTTCTAGTTGATGAGGGGATCTAACTTTCTTATGTCCGATCGATTCGAAATTTGGTACCGTGTTACTTCAACGATATTTAAAGAACATGGTAAGGTAACCATGACCTGATTAGCCGTTTGAAGATTATCAGTTCTTTAATAGTTGATGAGGGGTTCTGACTATCTTCCATATGTTCTATCGATTCGAAATTCGGTACCGTGTTACTTCAATGATATTGAAAGTATATGGTGAGGTAACCATTATTTACACCTACTTTAAAAAGGACAAAATAAAAGTAAAATTAAAATTTTTAAAAACCCCCCGACACAAAAAATAAACTTTAAAAACTAATAAATAATATTTTTAACCTAATATAATTATTATCGTCACATATAATATTATTATGTAAGATGAAATATTTTTACTCTCCAATCGTCGCCTCATCAACACTTTATAAACTTTAGCGGTCCCCCGATGAGGCGACGATTGGAGAGTAAAAATATTTCATCTTACATAATAATATTATATGTGACGATAATAATTATATTAGGTTAAAAATATTATTTATTAGTTTTTAAAGTTTATTTTTTGTGTCTGGGGTTTTTTTTAATTTTAAATTTTATTTGTACTAATTGCGACGAACACTACATGCGCTGTGCAGTTTGACCATCGAACTTTTACAATGAAACGTGTATATTCTTGTGTAATGGATAAAGTTTAATTTTGAATAGCTATCTTAAAGGTGAAGTGCCACGTCGCGTGTTGCATTGTTTTGGTGGGATTTGACCCTCACATACCGCATCTCACTTGGAACACTCAATCGCTCCTCATTAAGAGCTTCTTCAGCTCTGTCATTGCCATGCTTAGAAAACTTTAAGCCTGGAAACACCGTCACATAATATTTTTAAATACGTGATACGTAATAACGACCTGAATTTGAAATCCTATAAGGATTGTTTGGTTTCATACAGAAAAAACGTATCCACTATCCACATTCAACAGGCAATACAAGATATTGAAATACGAGTATGTCAGATCGTTCCGACACTTTCATACAATGTCGATCTAATTTCTCATTGACAATCATAACTTTAGTACCTATGTCAAATTATGTACGCGTATGGCCAGACGTACGTACTACGTACGTATACTTATTTATACGTATGTAAGTATTCCATTATTTATACCTCACTATAGTCAGACGTTCTAAATGATTCAGTAACTAAATTCAGTCAAGAGAAATAGCATTTATTAAGCTAGGATGCTAATTAGCATCTAATTTTGGTGGAAGTCCGGTACCTTCAAGAGGTAGACCGGCCGGTCGCGGGACGTGTCCTGTGTTAGACAGATCAGACATTCCCCTTGTAGCGGCTGAGGGTAATCCGCAGGTGGTTTTAGTGGGTAACCGTATTGAGAGTCCCACATACATACACCCGACCCGGGGGCGGGGGGAGGCAGGCCGTTCCCCTGCAAAATGAAAAAAAAAAGATTATATAATTATAACTTAAATATATTTTTTATGTCGTCGCGCAACAATATATATCAACAATTTCGACTCTATTATGTCAGTATTATTATTATAAAAGTCCGACATCTGAGTGACTAAACTATTTAGCATAATAATGATTTAGGTAGCTATTTAGGAACTCTATTTAGGAAGCCTGTCATATCATAATTTCATAATTGATGACCTAAAGGTCAGCTAGGGCTAACTGTACTCCATTAACTTGTTCTGAACGATGACAGAATATTTTGCCTTGTCGCCAATCCGCTTTAATAAAGTTACCGTTAGGCCTTTTATCAGATTTTCATGTTAGGATAGAAATAACGCTATATATTATTTCTTTTTCTGTGAGAATCTGTCCTGTTTGTTATTAATTATTATATTATTCGTGATTTTATAATACGGTATAATCCTATCAAACTCAAACTCAAAAGTTTTATTTCCATGTAGGTTATAATATAACTCTTATAGAATTGTCCTACATGATGCCTACCACCGGTTCGGAAACTATCTCGGTGAGAAAAACCGGCGTAAGAAACTCGCACGGGGCCACCTTTTAGAAAAAAGATGGGAAAATTGTTCTTAAAAAAAGTTTTTTTATTATAAAATGAATAGTGCTCTGAAAAATAAGAAAGTTTAGAAAATGAATAGTGTACTCACTAAAAATCAAATCAAAATCAATAAAGAAACTGCGGATTGTTTGAAGCACATTCATGAGTCTTACGAAAACGCATCATACAAAAGTCGTACTAACAGGTTAGGTCACATGCTTGTAAGTTGCTATGAAATATAATATGAGTTTTGCACAAATTTTTTGATATCTCCGAAAATGCGCTTTTATATGTTCATACTTACCTTCATAAATCTTTTTATATATAATGTAAGTAAACTAGATGTTGGTTTTTTTTACACTAACGTTGTAAAAATAATCCAACTTTTTTGTGACTTTCAAATTAATCTAATTACAAAACTACACTTAAAACTTAACTCTTACTTTTATTAACTTGTAATACGTTATTATTTCTTTTTAATTAAAACTAAATTTCTATATGTAGGCAAATATTCAATTATATAGGTATAACAGTAGATATACCAAGTATTTAATATTTAATAGAACTTGTTCAATTCGTGAAATGGAGAACCGGCGCGGCGTGTGAAGTGGAATCATATTTTGAATCCTCCTTCTGTTTGGCCGAGAAGACCGAGGAACGGTAAAAGTTCCTGAAATAATCGCCATTTTGTTATTTTTTCCGAAGTGGGCAAAAACTAACTTCAAGTTACCTATTGAAGTTAAAACTTCAAGCGATTATTTAAGCCATAACGTTTGCGAGTATGAAAGTTTAAATAAGTATTAAGTAGTTGAGAATATAAGCTTTTGTATAACTTTATACGAAGTTAACAATTTATTGGAAAATTTATTGAACAAGCAGTAATGAAAACCAGCAATGTGCGAATCGGCCGCGTGTTCAAAGGGTTTCTTCACAAAACGGCAAAAAAACTAGGAAAAAAGGAAAAAACAGAACCCTTATAGGATCACTTGGTTGTCCGTTCGTCTGTCTGTCAAGACTCAAGATCCTTATGAACTCAGAATCTTGAAATTTGGTACGAAGCAACGTCTTATAGCACACATAAAGAAATAATTGCGAAAACCGTAAATTTTTAGTTACAGCATATTAAAGTATATAAAATATTTTTAATAATTTTAAACTTATAGGTCGCGTCATGTAAAAAGAATCCTGGCGGTCTAGCTGCGTATAGGCGATTTATCGGTCTATTTGGTGGTATGAGGTGCGGCGCGGGGCGGGCGAGTGACGTGCCGAATGCTTGCCAGCGCGCTATTGGTTCTTCAGTCCAAAGAGAATATAATCACTACGTTTTACTTCAGTCGACCTTTGCTTTCCGCTGTGTCTACGTTACTTTCGTTTTCAAAATATCATCGCGCACAAAAGTTTTTAATTACGATTATTTTTATTTATTTTTTTACTTTTACTTTTTTCTTTATTTCTCAATTGTCCGCTTAAGATGCTTTATAATGTAGTATGTATGTATGTGGAGAGCAGGTACCTCCTGACATACAGGCTTTTAGCCTAGTTTTGGAGGCAGGACAATTTTTACCTGTAATATGCTTTTGTGGATAATAAAGATTATTTATTAATTTAATAATTAATATACGAAGTCGCGAGCGAAAGGCTAGTCCAATAATATAACAATAGGCCTAGTACTTTCGTGCGCGATTGTACCCATGAGCTGATACACCCCCTCCACTTTCTTTTAGCGTTCTTTTTACATGACGCGACCTATACTACCCCTTTCCTCATGAACGCGTAGTGATATTAAATTGAAATTAATATCAAATACTCAGGTCTTTATTATATATAAGCAGTACATAATAAAATCACTCCAGGTTTGTACGGAACCCTCGGTGCGCGAGTCCGACTCGCACTTGGCCGGTTTTTATTTTTATTATTATTATTCGGTTTTTGGTATTTTGTTGTTATAGCGGTAAAACTGGTAAAAGAAGTGTTCATCTATGAAAAATTCAACTATCACGGTCCGTGAGATATAGCCTGGGACCGACAGACGGACAGACTGAGCGAATTCTCAGTAATAGGGTTTCGTTTTTACCCCTTGCGTACGAAACCCAAAAAACGTGAACTGATTTTAATGAAATTATAATTAGTTTGAAGTGTTTACTTTAATTTTTCTGTGGCAAAGTTAGGAAACAGTAGATATTATGCTTCAAAATTTTGCAATGCTTTTTATTAAAACTCATAAGAAAGTTGAGTTTATATAAATACCTTAACCCCCGCGGCTCCGCCCGGGTAAATATAATATCCCACGGCAATACTGTACTGTACATTTTCGTGTGTAAGTAGTCTATATATTTCTTTTAAAAGAACAATTTTCCATCTTTTTACTAAAAGATGGGCCTGTGCGAGTTTCTTACGCCGGCTCTTCTCCGCGGGCTAGGGTTGAACCAGTGGTAGCTTTTTTGTTGACTTTCCGAAAATAGCTTTTTAAGTTTTATTTGGAAATAAAAATTTTCATTTTCATTTAATAACAAGGCCTAAACTACTCACTACACAAAAAGATGTACACGTTTCTCAATACGACAGTAATCATACACTGCGCATGCGCTGTGCAACGTGGTGCAACTTGACATTCAAACTCTTACAATGAAACGTTTATTCTTGTGTAATGAACAAAGTTCAAATTTTAATAGCTATCTTAAAACTTCAGCGCCGCATAGCGAACCGTATCGTTTCGGTGTAAATTGACTTAGGGTTAGTTCACACTGATCACGTCGGATCACGTGACGCGACGACACTTGAAGAAACCAGTGACGGTTCGCTGCGCAGCACATAGCCGCAAAGTGCATTGGACAGCGGCACGTTGCGAGGTGCCGCGTGCAGCCGAACGTACACGACAGTAAAAAACCTCCTCTTTGGTTTTGTTATGATATTTCTTTGACGGCGCGCATAACGCTCTACGCGGAGAGGTGCTCCGCAATTTATATGTCACCACGTAAAATTGTAAAAAACCGTTAGATTGTAATATTACTAGACATATTATATACATATAGAGATTATTATTTTTAAACAAAAAATTAAACCGACTTCCAAAGTAAAAATACACAAAAAAGTATGAAATAAAACTTAATCTCTAAATAATTCCCCTTTCAAATTCGGCTAAAATTTTTACTATTTCTCTACTCAATCTTCTTAATTTTGAAATCGGCACCAGCCCAAACAATATTCTACAATATTTTATACAACTTACGTTCATATTTGCTGGTACCGACTTCAAAATTAATAAGATTGAGTAGAGAAATAGTAAAAATTTTAGCCGAATTTGAAAGGGGAATTATTTAGAGATTAAGTTTTATTTCATACTTTTTTGTGTATTTTTACTTTGGAAGTCGGTTTAATTTTTTGTTTAAAAATAATAATTTCACCCTTTTTAGTGATATATTTTGTTAAGTTATTAATACGTCTTAAGAACGTCTAAACTAAACGATCGAATGTATAATTAAATACTCGCCAAGCTTCCATTAGGTATTGCTATTAAGATGATGATGATGATTACTGTAAGTTATAAAGTGGCATAATTATGCTTGCAGTTCTTTAAACAATGCCGAAATTTCCAAACGCACATCTTTAAAGACTGAGGAGTTCTGTACAGTGCTTTTGGATCCAGGGTATACCTAGGTACAATATCTTATTTTTTTTGTAGTATATGCTTGTGTTACTTCAGTTAAAGTCAAAATCACTATATGTGTGGATATAAATTTTGAGGAGTTCCCTCGATTCCTCATGGCTCGCATCATCAGGTTTCCACTTTAGTGACTAAAGGACTAATTTCGAATTAAACCCTTTACAACAACAAAAGAATTTTGCAAATAGGTTCATAAACGGCAGAATAATGTTCAATGATCTCCGTGTTAGTGTAAAATACTATGAGAAATACCTTTTATATCATCATAATCTGATGATGTATGGTGTGATAGTGGTGATGATGATGATGATTACTCTAACTGACAAGGTGGCATATGCTTGCAGTTCTTTAAACAACGCCGAAATCCCCAAACATGTATCTATAAGGAGTCAGGAGTTCTATACTGTACTTTTGGATCCAGGGTATACCTTGGAGCAAAATCTTACTTTTTGGTAGCATATGCTTGAACTACTTCAGAAAAAGTCAAAATCACCATATGTGTCCATATAAATTTCGAGGAGTTCCCTCGATTCCTCATGGATCCCATCATCAGGTCACCACTTTGATATCAAAAGGACCAATTTGGGATTACACCCTATACATCACAGAAAAAATTTTGAAAATCGGTCCACAGGCGGCGGAGTAATCGTTGAACATACAAAAAAAATAAAAAAAAATATATATATACAGCCGAACGTATAACCGCCTCCTTTTTTGGGAAGTCGGTTAAAAAGGCCGCTGCCTCCTTTGGGATGCCACGTGTGTGAGCACCTTCGCCGCCTCACACACTCCCAGCACCATACGCACAGCTGGCTCTGCTGCAGAGTCTGCGGCCAGGCATAGGCGCTCTAAGTACGCGGAACTGGAGCGGCAGTACCTGTTCGTGCCTTTCGCAGTCGAAACAGGTGGTCCCTGGTGCGACGAAGCGAAGGGTCTGATCCGTGAGCTGGGCCGACGGCTGCGGGACTGTGGCAACGACCCCCGCTCCGGGGCGTACCTGGTTCAGCATGTTTCCCTGGCCATTCAGCGCGGCAATGCGGCTAGCGTCATGGGAACATTTGAGCCCGGTATGCTGCGGGGTGGGCTTTTCTCCTGAGGTTAGCTTCGTAGGTACTAGTAGGTAGGTATAGACTATAGTGTATTATTCCATTCTTTTATTTTATTAAATCCACACCGTATTGTATTTAGATAGTAAGTTTTTATATTAATTGTATTTACCTAACTACTTATTTTTAAATAAATACTAGACATATTATAATATGCCGACAGATTGTCAAATAAAAAATTCTCCATACAATGGTACGCATTATTTTTCTGTATATTTTTTTTTTTTTTTTTTTTTTTTTTTTTATGAAATAAGGGGGCAAACGAGCAAACGGGTCACCTGATGGAAAGCAACTTCCGTCGCCCATGGACACTCGCAGCATCAGAAGAGCTGCAAGTGCGTTGCCGGCCCTTTAAGAGGGAATAGGGTAATAGGGGAGGGTAGGTAAGGGAATAGGGTAGGGGATTGGGCCTCCGGTAAACTCACTCACTCGGCGAAACACAGCGCAAACGCTGTTTCACGCCGGTTTTCTGTGAGCCCGTGGTATTTCTCCGGTCGAGCCGGCCCATTCGTGCCGAAGCATGGCTCTACCACGTACAATAATTTAAACTTTATCTTTATTGATATAAAACACAGTTTCGCTTGAGACAACCGCCGCGCCGCCGGCGGTCACCCGCTAGTGACCGCCGGCGGCCGTGAGCGGCGGCGGTTGTCTCAAGCCAAACTGTGTTTTATTTCAATGGACATAAATTTTAAAATTATGTGTGTGTAGGTAGGTACTATGTATTAATATTCAAGGACATTTTTGTACATGTCTAAATAGGGGCTAACCTAACTTTAACTTAACCCCTTCCCTAACCTAACCATTTTCCTAATACAATAACACGAACCGGTTTGTGAATTCTGTTGACCCGGCCACCCGGGCACTCGGATATCCGGGTCAGGGTGCTCCGCCCTGAATAAGGCGTGATACACACTGTAATAGACTTGCCGCTATATCGCGTCGCCCGCGCCGCTACGCTGCACCGTAACCTTCAAGAAGGGAGCGTATTCCCTCCTAAAAGGCCGGCAACGCACTTGCAACTTCTCTGATGTTGCGGGTGTCCATGGGCGACGGTAATCGCTTTCCATCAGGTGATCCGTTTGCTCGTTTGCCCCCTAGTTTTATATTAAAAAAAAAAGCCCTCGTACCCATGAGTGTTTTCAGTGGTCGCGACAGAAAAAACAGCAATGTAATTTATAGAACTTTGCGCTAATACAACAGAGCTGAAAATCGTGTAGAGATGTCAATACTGACACTTGACACTCCTATCAGCTCTATACTAGCGCAGAGTTCTATTTACAGTGCTGTTCCTTCTGTTGCGGCCACTAAAACGCTCGTGGATGCGAGGGCTAACTCAAAGTCTCGATACCGAGGACGACGTAAAACAAATTGTTTTACTATTTTCTTATCTTTTTTTTTATTGCTAGTGGAGAAATCTCTGCCATGGCTCGCTTACATATACTGCTCTTTCGGGATTAAGAAGACTTTAGTCTAAACTCTTATTATGACTGAAATATTTAGCTGCGGAGCTGGGTGGCACCGCCCCTAGGCTATCTAGGATAGCGTTACAATATAGCAACCGTAAAACACCGGTGAACATTTATTCAAAATTATTATTTTTATACGATTTCTGAACGTCATCCTACACGATGCCTACCACCGGTTGCTAATGCCCACCGATGCCTAACTAGCCCGGCGAGAAGAACCGGCGTAAAAAACTCGCACGGAGCCACCTTTTAGCAAAAGTATGCAAGACAGTCTCGTTTAAAGTTTTTTTTTTTCAACGAGGTGGGGCTACAGGGCAAACCCTTAACCTAGTCGTCTTTGTTTTAGGCTCAAATTGTAGCTTACTAAACTCCAGAGGAGATTTTCTGAAATTTTTGATATAATCATTATTCGTTTCCAAAATATTGAAAATTCAAATTTATAAAAAAATCAAAAATTCTGAAAAAAATATTTTTTGTTACTATTTCGGTCAAAACTTTTTCATTTTTCAATTTCTCGGATAATGCTTTTTGCTTCTCATAGCTCTAATAAATACGCGTCTTTTGAGCTGTTTTTTGAATATCATATTATTATCTTCACAACTCTCTCTGACGATGCCGACGCCGACGTTATAGCGATGCGACGTCGCAGCAGTTATATGTACAAGCCCTTACTTAGATCGTCCGGTGAAGTAGCACTCCCGCCGAGCGCCGAGCGCCCTTCCCTTGTATCGCACGGAGATGGGAGATATGGAGACTTCATTAAATACCGTTGTTATATTAGCTTTCATATTTTTAGAAAAAAATATATTATTATCGTTTAAAATGTCAACTATCTTGTTATTACGGTTCATGAGTAGCCTGGTGACAGAGAACAGACGAACAGTGGAGTTTTAGTAATAGGGTCTCGTTGGTAAGATTTCGAAACGGAACCCTAAAAGAATGTAGCTGGACCTTGGCTAAAATCGGAAAAACTATATTTGTATAATTTTTAATAATAATAATAATAATATCTATAGACTCTTCACACAACGTCATTCTGGCCCCGTGCTAAGTAGGTATCCGAAGAACTTGTGTTACAGGTACCAGACAACGGGAAGTATATTTAATACTTTAATACAATACATATATATTTAAGATTTTATTATATTATACCCAGGAACACAGAAAAACTTTTTGTTCCTTCGGCAGGATTCGAACCTGCGACCCCCGGCTTGAGCACCAAAGCGCTGAACCACTAAGCCACAGAGGCCGTCGAATTAATGAGATCGAAGGTCTGAGAAATATTATTGTATTTTTTTTTAATATAGGTACTTATATGAAAATAAACAAGTGGTTTTGAAAATGTATGGATACATTTTACACACATGCTACAAATTCTAGTCTCTAAGTGGCGCCTCGAGCGTTTCTGTATAGCGCCAATTAGAGATCCACTCGTAACATAAGCACAGTACAACTACGACCTTAATGTCTTTCGGCAATCGTCGTTTTTCATTCAACGTTTATCACTTCTATAGAAGAACGAAGATTGCCGGGGGCCATTAGCCAATATGGTTTTACTGTACCTACCTCTAAAGTAGCTTCACTAGCATCTGAACCCCGATTCTGGTAATTAACACACTTTCATTCTATTTTATTCGCACTTTCATACATTCGCGACTACTTTTCGCGGCAAAAGGAAATTAAAGGGAATCTAAAAATTTTGCCGCGACAATAAGTAGCCTATGTCCTTCCTGGTGGTCTACTCTTTATCTGTGCCAAATTTCATCAAAATCAATCGTAGTTTCGGAGACTTTTTAGATGCAAACAAACAAGCATACGAACAAACAAATATTTCCTCATTATAAAATTAAGTATAGAGTATAGATAAATGAATTGCCTTGATATCATAAACTGATTTTTGGAGTTTGGACCAATTAAAACGCGTTTGACGATGCTTTGGTGTATAACAGAATACTATTTTTTCAGTTTTAACATAATTATCAGGACTGGATTATTAAAATCCAATAACTAAATTGTATTATTGCAGGATTTAATTAGCAGATCGATGATCCAAAGATCAGGGCCTCTAGTCAAGATACATTCGATAATTTCGACAGGGAACTTCGAAAACAAAAATCTATGGGTTTTGACGTAAGGCATCGCAAGCGACATGTCACATAACGATGACTTATGTCAAATTCCATACATTTTTGATTTCGAAGTTTGCCGTTGAAATTATCGAATGCATCTTGACTAGAGGCCGTTGTTCCTCGCGGGATAAGTTTTGCAAAAATCTTATAGATACCACTCGTTCTGTCTACGCCTAGTACTCACAAATTGAAGAAGGTACCGTAAGTAAGTTTATTAGCAGAATTGTATGGATCCGGTGGGATAATTAATTATTATTTCAAAAGCCTGCAAAATTAAATAAACAAACGATAAAAGATCCAAAGTGCATTTAACTAAACGTAGACAATCCCAGTTCATTATGTCGTAAATCTTCGTGCTATGTCCCCTTTTGTCCCCCTTTGTCCCCCGTGGAGGACAGGGGACAACAGTCCCCCCACAGGTAATTAAACATGAAAGCTCAGGAATCAGGGTTTGTGTATCTTTTACTGTTGTTATCTTTATGGCTATAAAATACTAGTTTTATTTTCAAACGAGTGTACGTACTAGCTAATATGAAGCAATAAAATTAAAACCGGTCAAGTGCGAATCGGAATCGCGCACGAAGGGTTCCGTGCAAACGGCAAAAAGTCACGTTTGTTGTATGCGCACCCCCCTTAAATATTTATTTTATTATTTTTTTGTATTTGTTGTTATAGCGGCAACAGATATACATAAACTGTGAAAATTTCAACTGATTAGCTATCACGGTTCCTGAGATACAGCCTGATGATATAGACGGACGGACGGACAGACAGACAGATACGTCTCTTTTTAACCCCCGACGCAAAAAGAGGGGTGTTATAAGTTTGACGTGTCTGTCTGTCTGTCTGTCTGTCTGTCTGTCTGTCGGTCTGTCTGTCTGTCTGTCTGTCTGTGTGTGTGTCTGTCTGTCTGTCTGTGGCACCATAGCTCTCGAACGGATGAAGCGATTTCAATTTAGTTTCTTTTGTATTAAAGATGACTTACCTGCGAGTGTTCTTAGACATGTTTGATGAAAATCGGTTGAGCCGTTTAAAAGTTGTGGGGGGTGAAAGCGGGGAAGAATAACCGAATGTGCAAATATACTCGAGTGTGGTCTCAAATGAAAGCGCACTGAAAGAGAATATTGATGACTTAATCGAGAGTGTTCGTAGCTTCGTTTGATGAGAAAATTGGTGGTGGGAAGATCGGCCGTTTGAAGATGATCAGCTCTTTTCTAGTTGATGAGGGGATCTGACTAACTTTCCAATGTCCGATCGATTCGAAATTTCGTACCGTGTTACTTCAACGATATTCAAAGAACATAGTAAGGTAACCATGACCTGATCAGCCGTTTGAAGATGATCAGCTCTTTTCTAGTTGATGAGGGGATCTGACTAACTTTCTTATGTCCGATCGATCGGAAATTTGGTACCGTGTTACTTCAACTATATTTAAAGAACATTGTAAGGTAACCATGACCTGATTAGCCGTTTGAAGATCGTCTTTTCTTTATTAGTTGATGAGGGGATCTGACTATCGTCCACATGTCCTATCGATTCGAAATTTGGTACCATGTTACTTCAATGATGTTGAAAGAATGTATATGGTAAGGTAACCATCATTTATACCTACTTTAAAAAGGATAAAATAAAAGTAAAATTAAAAATTTTAAAAACCCCCGACACAAAAAATAAACTCTAAAAAATAATAAATAATATTTTAAACCTATTATAATTATATTATCACATATAATATTATGTAAGTTGCAATAATTTTATTTTCCAATCGTCGTCTCGTCGGGGGACCGCTATGTGAGAAAAACAGGTGAAGTCGCAGAATTTACTCCGAAAAAAATTCGCTCATATCTAAATGTAATTCATAATAATGTTACGAACACACAAAAGCGCCATCTAGCGTCAACCAATGACACCACTTGGTGTGAACAGGGACAGCGTGGGGCCCCCTACTCAGTACTAGATGGCGCTACTGTGCAAACGTTCCAGAATAAATCTAACACGGTCACGCGACTCGGGAACCTTCTGGAGTCGTCTGGGACTCGTATCGACCGGTATAAATACGTCGGAAGAATGCGAGCGAGTCGAGTTCATTTTGAGCTTCATCCGAAGCGATACGGGCGATACCAGCGAAAAGTTGTGATCGGGAGTTCACTTTGAGCTTCCCTCGAAGCGATACGGGCGATACCAGCGAAAACTAGTGATCGGGAGTTCGATTTGAACAGTGATGTGGCGATATCGATGTGAATACTAGTGATGTAATGATACCGTGAGTGAAACCCGCGACTTGGCTACGATTAAGGGACACCGTTAATGCTTAGTGTTTGGACTTAGTGTTTAGTGTTTGGACCTAGTGCTTAATGTTGGACCTAGTGCTAGTGAATAAAGGCTTCGAAAGAGTCAGCAGGCTTTATCTCCAAATCCTTCGAACGACCTAACACGTAACAACTGGTGTCAGAAGTGGGATTTGGAGATGCCATTGACTCTGAGAGAAGATTTCAAGAAGTGCGGCGGGAGGAGCAGCTCCCGGGTCCGAGCGACCCCCGGGTGGAGGAGCGACCCTCGGGCGAAGGAGCGACGCCCGGGCGGAGGAGCGACCCCCGGGCGGAGGAGCGACCCCCGGGCGGAGGAGCGACCCCCGGGCAGAGGAGCGACCCCCGGGCGGAGAGGTGCGACCCCCGGGCGGAGAGGTGCGACCCCCGGGCGGAGAGGTGCGACCCCCGGGCGGAGAGGTGCGACCCCCGGGCGGAGAGGTGCGACCCCCGGGCGGAGAGGTGCGACCCCCGGGCGGAGAGGTGCGACCCCCGGGCGGAGAGGTGCGACCCCCGGGCGGAGAGGTGCGACCCCCGGGCGGAGACGTGCGACCCCCGGGCGGAGACGTGCGACCCCCGGGTGGAGACGTGCGACCCCCGGGTGGAGACGTGCGACCCCCGGGCGGAGACGAGCGACCCCGGGCGGAAGACTGCGACCCCTGGCGGTGGAGAGCGACCCCTGGCGGAAGACTGCGACCCCTGGCGGTGGAGAGCGACCCCTGGCGGAGAGGTGCGACCCCTGGCGGAAGACTGCGACCCCTGGTGGTGGAGAGCGACCCCTGGCGGAAGACTGCGACCCCTGGTGGTGGAGAGCGACCCCTGGCGGAAGACTACGACCCCTGGCGGTGGAGAGCGACCCCTGACGGTGGAGAGCGACCCCTGGCGGTGGAGAGCGACCCCTGGCGGTGGAGAGCGACCCCTGGCGGTGGAGAGCGACCCCTGGCGGTGGAGAGCGACCCCTGGCGGTGGAGAGCGACCCCTGGCGGTGGAGAGCGACCCCTGGCGATGGAAAGCGACCCCTGGCGATGGAGAGCGACCCCTGGCGGCGGAGACGTGCGACCCCTGGCGGCGGAGACGTGCGACCCCTGGCGGCGGAGACGTGCGACCCCTGGCGGCGGAGACGTGCGACCCCTGGCGGCGGAGACGTGCGACCCCTGGCGGCGGAGACGTGCGACCCCTGGCGGCGGAGACGTGCGACCCCTGGCCGAGAGGTGCGACCCCTGGCCGAGAGGTGCGACCCCTGGCCGAGAGGTGCGGCCCCTGGCCGAGAGGTGCGGCCCCTGGCCGAGAGGTGCGGCCCCTGGCCGAGAGGTGCGGCCCCTGGCCGAGAGGTGCGGCCCCTGGCCGAGAGGTGCGGCCCCTGGCCGAGAGGAGCGACCCCTGGCGGAGACGTGCGGCCCCCTGGCGGAGAGGTGCGGCCCCCTGACGGAGAGGTGCGACCCCTGGCAGAGACGTGCGACCCCCTGGCGGAGAGGTGCGACCCCTGGCAGAGACGTGCGACCCTTGGCGGAGAGGTGCGACCCCTGGCGGAGAGGAGCGACCCTTGGCGGAGGCCACACCCACTGGGGACCAAGCTCCGCCCACTGGCCCCGCCTACTATGCCCCGCCCACTGACCACGCCCCTCAGGCTACGCCCACTGTGGGCCAAGCCCCGCCCACTGGCCCCGCCCACCGGGCCCCGCCTGCTCAACTCCTTTGGGTCTCTGGGAGGAATGATGCTATGAGGCAGGCTCAAGACAGAGATGACGACCTTCAACACATCGTCACGTGCAAGAAACGGGGTGACGTAAAACTAATCTGGAGTGAGGTTGCACCCACTGGCGCTATCACTAAGGCGTACTGGGCGCAATGGGACAGTCTGATAAACGGAATACCCTACCAGAAATAACGGCAGAGAGTTCCATCTTCAGATAATCGTCCCAAGAACGAGAGTGCCAGATGTTCTCCGTGAAATGCATGATGGCGTATCAGAAGGTCATCTGGGTGTCAAGAGGGTCATTCAAAGTGGTGCACATAGATCGTCTAGCGCGGTACCATGGCAGTGGCAACGATGCTCGGGACGAGCATCTCTAAGAGGGGAGTAGTGTTACGAACACACAAAAGCGCCATCTAGCGTCAACCAATGACACCACTTGGTGTGAACAGGGACAGCGTGGGGCCCCCTACTCAGTACTAGATGGCGCTACTGTGCAAACGTTCCAGAATAAATCTAACACGGTCACGCGACTCGGGAACCTTCTGGAGTCGTCTGGGACTCGTATCGACCGGTATAAATACGTCGGAAGAATGCGAGCGAGTCGAGTTCATTTTGAGCTTCATCCGAAGCGATACGGGCGATACCAGCGAAAAGTTGTGATCGGGAGTTCACTTTGAGCTTCCCTCGAAGCGATACGGGCGATACCAGCGAAAACTAGTGATCGGGAGTTCGATTTGAACAGTGATGTGGCGATATCGATGTGAATACTAGTGATGTAATGATACCGTGAGTGAAACCCGCGACTTGGCTACGATTAAGGGACACCGTTAATGCTTAGTGTTTGGACTTAGTGTTTAGTGTTTGGACCTAGTGCTTAATGTTGGACCTAGTGCTAGTGAATAAAGGCTTCGAAAGAGTCAGCAGGCTTTATCTCCAAATCCTTCGAACGACCTAACACGTAACAATAATTAATTAGCTGTTGTTGTAAACATCGTTTATAAGCTTTAGCGGTCCCCCGACGAGGCGACGATTGGAAAATAAAATTATTTCAACTTACATAATATTATATGTGATAATATAATTATAATAGGTTTAAAATATTATTTATTATTTTTTAGAGTTTATTTTTTGTGTCGGGGGTTTTTAAAATTTTTAATTACCCTTTAGGTACGGAACCCTTAAAAGTAAATATCTAATAGTATGTATATTGTATAGTGTGTGTCGTCTCGACCTCGAGGCAAATCGCTTCTAACTGCACAGATAATAGGTTTAATGTTATCGACAAGATAAGAACTCCTACTAATATTAAATGTGAAAGTTTGTGAGGATGGATGGATGGTTGAATGGATATTTATTACTCTGTCACTCAAAAGCTACAAAATGGACGTACCACGATGCGCCGGATGCCGGATTTGCCACATCTACAGAAATTGAACAAAACAAATGGGGACTAATAGCTTCCACACTGATTTCGGAGGCGGTGGTTGGTTGCGTTGACGGAGGAGTTATTTTACAATGGCCGAGTATGTGCGCAGTACACAAAAGCACTCTCTCTTTTTTTATACAGTGGGACGAATAAGCGACACGACTGGAGATAGATGTGGCGCAGGACCGACTAAAAGAAAGATGATCCATACGTATCTATCCAACGGGAATGTTTTTACATATTTCTTGTCCGACAATCAGCCAATCCTAAGACCTAACCAGACTTGAAAACAATTTTTTTCTTGTTCCAACGCAGGGATCGCATTATCTCCGAAGTCAAGAGCCAAACTACAACCAACTGAACAACGGAGGCGTCTAGAAAATGGGGACTATCAAACAGCTAAGCATTAGTTTTGTCTAATGTTGCTTAAAGCGTTTGGCAGATGAGTAGATGTATGATTGGAATGGGTCATACAAAACGCTGCACGCAGCTCAACTGCAGCTGTGTAACAGAGTCACTCGCACGGCGGTCCGTATTGGAATAGCCGTGGGTTAGTGGATAATTAAGCTAGTGCATACCAGTTACAACCACTCCATCCGTACTCCAATTCAACAGTTAAACTTAGAGAAGAAACTCAATTCCAGAATTGGGTTCTAAGTTCTCTTAATGCTAGTATTTAACTTAGACATTCAATTAATTCTAAACGATCATTTTACATCATAAACTGATGGAGTTGGGACTAATCACGTTTGACATTAGTTTTACGTTTATGAGAATGCTATTTTGCTGTTTAAACACATCGAACGTGTATTATTGTAATATCTGCAATCATAAATTGCAACTTTACAGCCATATCACGTGGCCCCGTACGTAATTTACATGAGACTCATTATTCACGGCGTCCTTCCACATTCCACAATAACCCTCGTCAGCCGCTGTCTCGTTACAAGTTCAAGGTCAGGAAGTATACTCTTTATGACGTCACTCATGTTCAATTATCATCATCATTACTATTGCCCACGAGTTAGTACGCACAAAATGTAATCCCGCGGGAAACTTCTTTAGCGTTCCGTAATATTCAAGGAACTCTTATATTTTTGTCTCTCTGTCTATATGTCCGCGCCTCTAGCTTCTTTAATTATAGTAACAAATGATGAAAGGATAGTTAAATAATGTGTATAGATCTCGGTTTTGGACTTATAAAATGATAATAATTTGAGGGGTGGCTCTCCATACATGTGGGGATGAAAAATATTTTTTATTATACCCCATCGTGTGGAGTGTCGTTCAATAGCTCTTTTATAAATAAAGGCAAGGTTTTATACATAGCTTTTATACAAAGTCAAGTCAAGTTTCGAGTAATTTTTGGTTTGTAAGTTGGCATTTCTAAACTATGAGACTTTGAACTTGCGTTTCGAAACATAGGCTAAATACTGTTTAGGGAAATTATTTTGAACGAAATCGGACAGTTACTTTTGAAGTAATTAAAAAATAACTATTACGCGTTTATATATTTACGGAACAGTCCTTAGACATATCCTGACATGCTCTTGGTTAGGTTATATTTTAAAATAGAAGTGTAAATGAATTTTGTTATTATTTAGATTACTCCAACCGTCAGCAAACTGCTTCACAGTTTGGGGATTTTCGTAATGGCTGTAAAAGATTTTTTACTTTGTGATATTAAATAAATAAATTTAAAAAACACACACAACTTTACACTAGACAGCTAATTTACTATACTTAGGTACTGAGAGTTAAAGTTTTTTCCAGACCACGCTATATTATGGTATCGCTTATAGCGCAAGATAATGTGAGAGGCTGCTATATATTTTACATTTACATATAGTTGTCTTTGTCATTTCATTACATATTCGCGCTATAACGGACATCGGAATTAATCAATATGAAAACGCTCTTATGCCGACGCCGACGACAAAAGCGTGCCTCTCACATTATCGTGTGCTATGTAAGCGATATAGTATAGCTCAGACTACGCTATACTATTGTGCTATATAGGATAACAAAGAAGGACTTAATGCTATACCATATAGCATCACACTATCACATTACGCAAGCATTTTTAGTATCTTATAGTGTTGCCCAAATCAGTCTTGCTCTTGGTCTTGCGCAAGAGTCTCGCAAGAGTCTCGCAATTACCTTTTAGCCTATTGCTATTTATTAAACGTTATTTTAGATATTAGAACAACTTAATATAACAACGTAACGTAATACCTACTCTATAACGTTGTTCTGAGATCTAAAATAACGTTTAATGAATAGCAATATGCTAAAAGGTAATTGCGAGACTCTTGCGAGACTCTTGCGCAAGACCAAGAGCAAGACTGATTTGGGCAACACTAGACTATCTTATAAGTAAGTTCTGTTGATCGATGAGTCGGGGGTGAGGGAGGAGGAAGAGGGTGGCGTGCGATAAAGCACTGCATAAACTCAGCGTATCGCACTATTTTTTAGTGTATAGTAATATAATAATATATATAGTACAGTACAGTGTGAACGTGTCCGTAACAATATATGGCGCGCGATATTGTTGTGCTATGAGCTGTATGTACTATATTCTATTATATATAATGTGAGAAACGCTTTAATCTTCCGACTCCTCTTATAAACAGTAAAATGTTAATGTAAAGAATTTCAAAAACAATCCTCTTTCAAAAGGATTTGCTATCATCTGAATAAAACTAGCTTAAGTAAAACACATTGCATTTAGACACTTAAAATGTATTACCACTTGAAGTAAAAGTGCATTCAGTAAACTGTTTATCTCGGGTTAGAGTTTCCCGACGTACTCGTAAGTATGAGCTCCGATCGAGCGGAGAATACTAAACCGCAAATGCAAAACAATGCAGGAGTTTTAGTTTATACGACTACGCTACGATATATGGAACATAAATTTGTTTTAAATCACCATAATTATTATATCTTCCGAAAGGCAACATAAATATGGACCGAGAAATGCAAAAGTACAGTAGATAGTTGCTAAAATTAAAAAAGCCGGTCAAGTGCGCATCGAGGATTCCGTACAAACCTGTAGGTATATAAGTAAAAGTTCACCCATCACGACAATCGAGTAGGGGTAGTAAGTTAAAAATTATTAAAAATATTTTTATTATATAATGTAACTAATTTACGGTTTTCGCATTGTTTCCTTTATCCATGCTATAAGACGTTGCTTCGTACCTAATTTCAAAATTCTGAGTGTGCGGGAAGTGCCCTGTAGGTTTTGATTCCATTGAGAGTGTCGAAAATTTGCGGCATAAGCGGCTATATCTTTTTGGCTTACAGCAGTGTTTTTCAACCTTTTTCATGATGCGACCTTACCTTTAACTTTTTTTTGTATGAAAAAATATTTCGCGACCCCCGGACCCTTCGCTTTTTTATCATGTATGTGTATGTTACAAATATTCATTCCATACGACGTTTTTATGCGTCGCCATAATTAGGATTCGGATATAAGTACATGATATAGTTCGTCAAACACATTATATTTTTACAATTACATACATCGATGATATCGATTATCGATTTATCAGAATATCCTTTTGTTAAAATTTTCTTACTTAATAAATAAATCTTTTTAATATTTATTGTTTTTTACTAAAGTTTTCTCGACCTCCGGCGACCCCCCTACAGAAGCTTCGCGTCGCGACCCCCCCCAGGGGGTCGCGACCCACAGGTTGAAAAACACTGGCTTAGAGGTTTGATTTTTCACAGCTCCAAGGGGCAGTAGACCTCAGTATTTGATATAAATTCCAGCAGCTTGATACCTCCACGCGTTCCCGAGAAAAAAGGGTCTCGACAGACAGACGGACGGACAACAAGGTGACCCTATAAGGGTACCGTTTTTTCCTTTCGAGGTACGGAACCCTAAAAGTAGCAGGACTAAAAAAAGTATGGAAATTTGGTATGCGTACATTGCTATGAATGCATATAATATAGTCTTATGCATTCATAGCAATATTATGCAGTCGCATTACATGGGAAATTTGACTTAGATTGGCTGTTTTTCGGTACCTTTTGCGAACAAATGTAACTAAATCCTATAAAAATAATAATTGTCACAAATAGTTTTTATCTAAGAATTGATTGTTATTGTTATTTTGTCAGACAGATTGTGTTGTAAATTAATAGTTCAATAAATATACCATCCCAGAATTGATTAAAAATATTACAACGATAACGATAATTTTTAATACAATGGAAATTCCAGAATCTCTCCACCCATAATTAACAAAAGTATCATCTTTGAGATCAATTTTTGGTTCTTATGTAGCTTTTGTTTATTTAAAAGTTTACTTAAAATTGTGAAATAGGGATCAGGTCTTTGGCGACAGTAGCACCAGTAAAAAGGTACACTTGAAGGTTAGAATCACCTTTATTGGTCAGCAACTAGTAGTAGAATGGTCGCCATTTTACAATTATCGCCCTTTTTATACATTTATGAGTATTAACAGTTAAATGTTTATATTAAAGTAAATATGTTTTAAATATTAATACTAGCATTTAAATATTATTTTAGACCATGTTCTATTATTAATAAATGATTGAATAATTAATATAATCAAATTAAGATAGACCGGAAGCTACGCATTAATAGTCACCAACATTAATAGTATTATTATTATCTATCCGGAAGTGAGTTTTGTAACACTCGGCCATCCTGCATTTTGCCGTGTCCCACGGCAAGTTAGCTGGTTTTCATCATGTCATGTTATCTGTACCTGGAAAGAGATAAAAGAGAACAGTAATTGCGCTTAGATAATATTTTATGGCAGGCAATTGGCATGTGTCACGCTCATAATATCTAAATTTTAAATAGTATTGAATTATATATCTAAACTCATGGATACTTAATTTTAAATAACACAAAATACTTGCTTTTCTTTAAGGAATACATTAACATATTATATGAATTATTTGTTAATTGATTATTATAGTTATTACCTATTAAGATTTAAGTTAACAAACAGTCAGAGAATTAATTTTATTACATCGCCTCTTTACAAGAACAACGTGACATCTTATGAAAAACGATTTTTTTATTATTTGATATTCAAAATCGCGATGTCAAGTTTTATTTTCTACAAAAACGTGGCAATTTTTAAGTGAATGTTCGAGAAGTTATGAGTGAAAAAGACGACACGACTGTGGCAAGTAGCGTTAACACGTTGTCTCTTTCGGTGTTTCGCTCGACTTCGACATCGCGACGCAATAGTTTGTCCCGCACACGCGTCGTGTGAAGTGCTCCCGCTTTTCGCGAAAAACGTGACATCACGAGTATACCACGTTTTTAGTGCAAAGGTATGTTTCTAGTTTGTATTTAATTTAACTTTTATAGTGTGATATAGTTATTTAACTCGTTTTTCTTGTAAAACTCGTGTGTATTGGGAATGGGATAGTTGATTTTGTCACATTATTTATGAAAAAGTTACAAGTTTTCTTTGTGATATATTTGATTGTAACAATGTTGTTGATAAAACGTTTTAAAATACTATGGGTTATTTTATTTATTATCATTATTTTGGAAAACTGTTAGTTTGATCTTATAATTATGCTAAAATGTTACATTATACATGCTAAAATAAAACAACATTTACGAAATTTTTCAGATGGAATCGCGATCTAGGAAGTTAGTTCAATTAGCTACAGGTGTTAAAATTAATTTAAGTGTACAATTAAGTGATTCAAATGCTCAGATAAATATTTCAACACAAGCTGAGAATGAAAATGTTAAAAGACCGATCCGTGTAATGAGACTGCCCGTTGAAGCCTATGAGGATTCGACCTGGCCGCGCTGCGTTGCGACTGGTGGTCGAGGTATCTGAAGAGGCTGAAGCTGGCTGGCGTGGTGCGGAGGGGTGGGGAGTGATAATGATGATGTCCAGAAGGAGGCGTGTTCTGTCGAGGGTCACCAATGTGGGAATGTGGTGGCAAGCCCCAAAGGGAGATCTCCGACCGAGCGAAGTGCTATGCTCGGTCAGGCCGAAGCCCCACTTGTAGTCATTTCAGCTGTCGTATATATACTTCCGAACTTCCGAAACTTCGATAGCGCAATTCAGGACTGTGCGCTGATTGGTCCGCCACAAGTGGAAAGCCTTATCAATCTACCAAAATAAAAAAAATATATACCAAGTCGTGAATTGAAACCTTCTTGTACAGAGAAATGTAAATTTAAATGCGGCTCCAAATTTACAGAGGAGCAACGACAGATAATTTTAAATGACTACTGGAGCTTGGGTGCAATAGAAAAACAATGGACGTTTATTGCGAATAGCGTAGACATAAACTCACCGGCAAGGAAACTTGGCCAAGTACAAAAGGTGTGATAACTGTCTTTTTTTTGCACTTAGCTCTACAAATTTTGGTTAATTGAGATCTGAATCTATCCAGTTAACGTTCCTGATCACTTTTTCTCACAGTTAAAGGTTTTATAAATTGATAATGAAGTTTATGCAAAAACACACATTTACACAAAATTTAACACTTAAGTTTAAAGCACTACGAATCTAAAACTGACCGATTTTTTGTCGCTTTCTGTCCTTTTTAATAGCGCGTGTTAATTATTCTAGCCCTTGTAACCACCTGCATTCGGTCTTTGGATGACGTTCTTGATATCGACTTGTGATAAGTCGCGCCACGCTCTCACTGCAGCATCTCGAAGCTGGTTAATGGTTTGTGGTGGGTTCGATGAGATTTTATTGCTCGTTTCAGCTTATCCCATATGTGTTCTATCGGATTTAAGTCCGGGCTGCGAGCTGGCCACTGAAATTTTTGAATACCAGCGTCTTGAAGTTACTCATTTACTATGCGAGCGACATGTGGACGGGCATTATCATGCATTACAATGAATTGTTCATAACCAATGAACCCTCCAAAGGGCACAACATGTTCTTCGAGAATTTCCGCGACGTACCGAGTCGCATTTAAGGCGTTATTAACGATGACCAATTCCGTACGAGCATCAGAACTCACGCCACCCCATACCATTATAGAGCCTCCGCCCAAACTGACCGTCGGAGTGGTTGTTATCGCCAAATAACGTTCGCCTTTCCTTCTCCAGACAGGTTGTCGACCATCAGGTGCATTTAAAGTGATTCTGCACTCGTCAGTAAACAAAACCTTTGCCCATTGCTCATAAGTCCAGTTAGCGTGTTCGCGGGCAAAGTGAAGTCGAGCTACTCTGTGCTGAGGGAGAAGCTGTGGACCACGGGCTGGTCTTCTTGCCCTCAAATTAACTTCCTCCATACGTCTTCTCACCGTACGCTCGCTAACATTCACACCTCTGGAGATTTGAAGCCGCTGACGGATCTCGACTGCGGTCAGGAAGCGATTTCTTAAAGCTCTAACACAATAAGCGGTCGTCACGAGCTGATGTACATCGTACACCACCACTACCTAGTCTTCGGGTGTAGCGGCCAGTCTCATGATATCGTTTTAGTGCATATTGCATCGGGGAACGCGCCACGTTTAGGACAGTAGCCACTTCACGATGAGTCATCCCCTGTTCCACTAAAGCTACTGCCTGCGCTATCTGACTTGGTGATAAAGGCATTTTTATGAATCCTTAGGGGTTCTTAGGTGTTTATTAACCACAATAACAACAAAATTCTTTGTCACATTAAAATTCAAAATGTTCAGAGCAAAATTCAAAACTGCGACTTTACTGGATAAATGACAAGATTTAACTAAACTTTAAAACACAGACCATTTAATTTTTTTTTATGTTTTGTTTGTATGGGAGTACGCTTTTAGTTTTCTTTAATTTTAATTAAAGCTAATTTAGTACCATATGATTGATTGTGATCTCTTATTAATTATTGTGTCTTAAACTAATTTTAGGTAAGCCATTGTTTCGGTAAATTTGTATTTTTAAAATACAATATCTTTATTTTGACAGAGTGTTTTATTTAACTTATCACACAGGCTTCCACCAAGCTTCCACCTATATTTAACACCTTAAATGTGATATATCAATATGTAACAAGCATTTTGTGACATATTTTCATTAATAACGTGACATGTGTTTCTGTTTTTTTTTAAACCACTTTTTTTACTTATTTCAGATTGAACTGGGCTTTCTTTTTCTTATTTTTAGAAAGAATATGAATTGCTGCAACAATTAAATTGTTTTTCTATAGTAAAATTATCAATATTTTAAAATTTATCAACACTTAATTGTTTGAAATTGCTTTCCTGTAAAGTTGTGGTTTTAAAAATACCACGTTATTCTTGTAAAGAGGCGACATTATCTATTATTATTATTATTTATTTTATTTTTAGCATCACCTATATCTAGTTTATTTACCAGTGATTTGTTTCAGGTCACACATACTTACTAGATATTTATTTCAGGTCACACAGACGGTTATTGTCACACAGACTTCTTTTTAGTGTCACACAGACTTCTTTTTAGTGTCACAAAGACTTCTTTTTATTGTCACAAAGACTTCTTTTTATTGTCACAAAGACTTCTTTTTATTGTCACAAAGACTTCTTTTTACTGTCACCAAGACTTCTTTTTATTGTCACAAAGACTTCTTTCTATTGTCACAAATACTTCTTTCTATTGTCACACAGACTTCTTTCTATTGTCACACAGACTTCTTTCTATTGTCACACAGACTTCTTTCTATTGTCACACAGACTTCTTTCTATTGTCACACAGACTTCTTTCTATTGTCACACAGACTTCTTTCTATTGTCACACAGACTTCTTTCTATTGTCACACAGACTTCTTTCTATTGTCACACAGACTTCTTTCTATTGTCACATAGTCTTCTTTCTATTGTCACACAGTCTTCTTTCTATTGTCACACAGACTTCTTTTTATTGTCACACAGACTTCCTAGATATTAATTGCAGGCCCCACATACTTAGATTAGTGTCACACAGACTACTAATTTACTAGATATTTGGTTTAGGACACACCGACTGACCCCAAGATCGGGATGGTTGGCGCTCATTGGGGGAGGCCTACGTTCAGCAGTGGACGGCGATAGGCTGATGATGATGATGATGATGACACAGACTGAGATAAATTTATTTTGACACAGATCTAATTTACTAGATATTTATTGCAGTTCACACAGACTTAGTTTAGTGTCACATAGACCTAACTAATTTACTAGATATTTGGTTCAGGACACACAGACTGAGATTAGTTTATTTTCACACACATCTAATTTACTAGATATTTATTGCAGTTCACACAGACTTAGTTTAGTGTCACATAGACCTAACTAATTTACTAGATATTTGGTTCAGGACACACAGACTGAGATTAGTTTATTTTCACACAGATCTAATTTACTAGATATTTATTGCAGGTCACACAGACTTTGTTTAGTGTCACACAGATCTACTAATTTACTAGATATTTGGTTCAGGTCACACAGACCTAGATTAGTTTATTTTCACATAGATCTAATTTACTACATATTTATTGCAGGTCACACAGACTTAGTTTAGTGCCACATAGACCTAACTAATTTACTAGATATTTCATGTTTATTGCAGGTCACACCGACCTAGATTACTTTATTGTCACAATAACTAATTTACTAGACATATTTTAGCATCACACAGATCTAGTTTATTTACTAGATATTAATTGTTTTTTTTTTAACTACGAAATATTTAAAATACCTACTTGTAAATGCTACCCTACGGTCAGTTATTCTGAAGGGATTTCCGAATACTGATATGATTCCTTTTAAGTTTTTTTTTTGTTTCATTAAAGCTAACACTTCGTACGGGACTAGCAAATACGAATTTGGTATAGAAATCGATTACATCTAATATATAAATATTTCCATTACGAGTTTTAAGAAAAGGCCCCAAATATTCGACTAGTAATGTGTGCCTAGATGTTAGGCTTATCTATGGCGTGTAACTCGCCCTAAGGCTTATCATAATTCCCTTTAGCGTATGCACACAGCGACAAGCCTCAATATATTTTTTAATAAACCGAGTCATCCCTAAAAACCAGAATTGCGACTTGATTAGTTTTTTTTGCACTTCTCAACCGTAAGTGGCCAGCTTGGTCATAATATTTTGTAACAGGCTCCATTTCGATAGCTTAGGTATCACAAATATATTTCCGTTCAAGGTTTTACGAAATAATCGGTCGTCTAAAACTACGTAGGTAATATTTTGAGTAGCCTGAAGCCCCATCAAGTTGTCTAATTATGTGTTGTTTGTCTAATTATGACATTGTCATCCTGTAGATGCAGAATTATAAGCCAGTCTTCGTTATCGATGTTGAGTACACAAACCGTTTCTAAAAGATTGTGACTAAGGGCGTCGACGTGTTTGAATGCGCTCACCGGAACAGTATAATACATATCTACAGCTAGTTATGTGCCGGATCGTTAAAAATGTATATCCGCGGATACGGATATCTAGCACATCACCAATCTACACATAAAATAAATAAAATTAAAGTATCTGATAGTAATTTCAAATTAACAGCTTTTCACTGAATGCTTATGAAAGTATATTCGGCACTTAATGATGTATAATAATATATAATTTTTTTTTAAATTTGTCTATTTGTTTCGGCTAATCTCTGAAGTGGCTGGACCGATTTCCACGGAACTTTCAGTAGAAGATAGCTGAGGATATAAGTTCTAATATAGGATACTTTTATTTTAGGGTTCCATTAAAATAAATAAAATTGAAGTGTCTGATAGTAATTTCAAATTAACAGCTTTTCACTGAATGCTTATGAAAGTATATTCGGCACTTACAATAATATATCAATTTTTAAATTTGTCTGTTTGTTTCGGCTAATCTCTGAAATGGTTCCAGTTAGATATATACGGAAACATTTTGAGTATTCTACAACTGCCAGGGTTCCTAGCTCATAGCTATGGTAACACTGTTCTTCCCTGGTATTTACGCGGCTAAAGTAAGCAATTACACAGAACACTATAGAACCTGAAGCAATTGTACTGTAACATAATTTCTCCTAGACTTACTGGCATCCGTATGAAGCTCAGTTTTAGCATGATGATTATAAATACTTAGTACTGGCCTTTTAGTTAAAGCTGGTTTAAGATTTTCGAACGCTCCTGCTCAGGGCCCCACTCCCAAGTGTAAGAAATGTTAGCGGACGTGCTAACTCGGCGAAACTACGAACGAATTTCCGAAAATAGGAAGCGAGACCAATAAATTGCCTTACTTCGTGTACATTACGAAGGACGCCTAAATTGTGATACTTTCGATTTTAGCTAGTCCCGGACACCCTGAGCCAAGTTGGAGACTGGCTGAAAGAACGGTCAAATACCTAATCTAGGATAAATGACTAACTTATTGTTCAATGGTTGTAAGCCTTTTTGCATATGATCTGAAAATACAGCGGGAGCATTGGCCAGACCAAACGGCATCCGCAGAAATTCATACTGACTTGTAGGTGTAACGAACGCAGTTTTAGATATCGAGTCTTCTGGCATAATTACTTGATAATAACTTTTTTTTGCTAAATCTAAGACCATGAAGTACCTACATTTTCCCGGAAGCCGATTAATCTGGTCATCAATATGTGGAAGTGGATATCGATCATAAACGGTAATCACCTCCCTTCTTTTTCATCAATATTCCAGGACTACGACTCACGTACCTACTATACCAACCGAAATCAGTTCACTAATGTTTTGCTCGACAATAGGGAATATGCACGTATTTTTTTGTATTTTTTTTTAAATAGATCTATCTTGTTTGGTAAACTGTATGATAAATTAGTTTTTAGATATCATTAAAATTAACAAAGATATGAACGTTTAAAGTAGTATATAAATGTAAGTAGTAGTAGTTTTTTTGTTATTTTTATCAACAACCGAATAATAATTAAGATAGGTATACTTTTTTGGGTTGCTGTCTAGTTTAGCCATTATGCTTTATGTTAACTTATCCATGCAATGACTAACCTGTCTGTGTACTAAATATAAATAAATAAAGAAATAAATTATTATGTTTTAAGTTATTTTTATGTTTTATGCATATTCCCTATTTCCGCCTCTTTGTACGACATTCTATATGGCTTGCTGTGAAACGATACCTACATTAGTTTTGGTATGAATGCGCATCTGTAATAAATAAGACGTACTCCCTAGCTGCTTACTACATTCAGCGAATGCCGATATTAATATTGGTTTAACAAATTCAATAACCTACCACAATAATATTCACCAATATCACCAACCCTTATATCAGAAATATCTATATTTTTTTTGTCAGTACGTTATTCACATTGTTGTTAAAATGTTGGCTAACTGATGTCAACATTACTTCAGTTACGTTAAAAAAATGTCAGCTTGAGTAAGTGATTTCCCTTTTTTCCAATGGATAAACCTAAATTAGTTACTTGTAATGTGTAGTCACCGAATTTTAAAATAGATTGCGGTATATATGACAAATTCCCAAAATCAAAAATAAAAGTCCGCGTTACAAGTGTACTGCCGTCAACTAACTTATTTGTTACATACACGCAAATTGACCGAGTATCCCCGGGTTACACCGGGCTGCAATTCAAGATCGTTATTTAAATACAAAGTAATTCTTTCTACAAAATCATTCGAGAACAAATTAATGTCGGACAAGTAGTGGGTAGTATGAAAATATTCTTCATTGTTTGTAATAACACGCCTTTAAAATTGGCAATGAGTGTTATGTCTGAATGTTTTTAAATCCTTAAGATCCCGTATTGGTCACTTCAGCCCCACTGTTCACACAAATATTATCTATAGTTATGTATATATTAAATTATATATTACCTAACGAAATGAAATGCATAATGCAAATCTCCAAACCTTTTGATTGAAAAACTTTTTACCTTATTTGCTTAACTGTTTCTGGTGTTATAATATTAACTTTATTTCCCGTGTTAATATAACCTAGTAGTTATATGTTACTCCGTTGACTATGATTTGTTTTTTGTGTATACCGGATAGAATTTTTAAAATTAATTTTGCGTACCTGCATACTGCCGCGTTGATCATGAGACACGTACCGGCGGCGGTGCGCGTTGTCCGTCGTACCCGCAGTGCTTCCAGCAGCTCGGGCGCCTGCAGCATGCCAGTAGCTACTGGAACTGTGGCCCAAGCGTTGACAGATCTGGCAGCGTGTGATGCGACAGTCTCTTGCTTCATGACCGGTCTTGCGACAGTAGTAGATTGTTTTCGGCAAACGGCGCTCCGACGCCAGCTTGATGTTTGTTCCGAAGCCTTCGTACTTATCGCCTTGTAATCTTCAAGAGACGACAGGAACGTAAAATATGGCTGTTCTGGTGACTCGCGATTATAGGCCTTCGCATTTGGACACCGTTCAACGGACAACCCACGAATCTAGGGAAGGAGCACGCTAGATTTTGTTTCCACTGCGTCCATGGTCGTATAATCTTCCAAGTTATCGTCGTTATCGTACAATTCTCTCGCAGCACCGCGTAGGCGAATTTGCAAACAAAGATACGATCTTTTTTTTTTGTGTCCCAGGAATACCTACATATCTCCGAGCTGGTCGATGTTATTAAGCCACCCCCTTACATTGGTCGATTTCTTTTCTGGATCAAGCTCTGGTATGAATTCAGCTTCCAGATGATTAATTCTCCTCTTCATAAACAAGCTCCTAATATGTGGACGTGGAGAGGCATAAGTCTCACAGCTCTCACTTGTACCTTCATCCGATGATGAGTCGATGGCACTTGGCGTCTTCTTCCCAAACCACAGCGATATGGACCCATCATGGTGTTTAGAGACAGAGAATGAACTCCGAGGAAGAAAAAAAAAATCCTCCTAATCCCACTTCTGAGATGAAATAGGGATCAGGTCTTTGGCGACAGTAGCACCAGTAAAAAGGTACACTTGAAGGTTAGAATCACCTTTATTGGTCAGCAACTAGTAGTAGAATGGTCGCCATTTTACAATTATCGCCCTTTTTATACATTTATGAGTATTAACAGTTAAATGTTTATATTAAAGTAAATATGTTTTAAATATTAATACTAGCATTTAAATATTATTTTAGACCATGTTCTATTATTAATAAATGATTGAATAATTAATATAATCAAATTAAGATAGACCGGAAGCTACGCATTAATAGTCACCAACATTAATAGTATTATTATTATCTATCCGGAAGTGAGTTTTGTAACAATTGGCTAAAAAATCTAATAAAATTTAAAATTGATTTTGAATAAAGCATAAAAAGTCTCCTTAAAATTTCTACATGTTTTGTTATTATGTATGAATTTAGCGGCAATAAGGCTTATTTTATTCGGTCTGGATTTGTCACACATTCATACTCGGAAACCTATCAAACAACTTTTCATAAACGCGTCTTTAAGCATAACGCAGTAGCGTGGAGTTCCTATAACTCCATTCCTATCGGCTTCACTTACCATTTACCTTTTGAAGACCTTCATCCAAATCCCAGCTACCTATTATACAGGCTAGGGCTTCTCTATGAAGGAGAACCAGCCTTCGCCACTGGTATAACGACAGTACATCCTAAACTCAAAGTGACTTTTCCACGGGGCTGCATGGAGCAATAGCATAGATTTTTTTTTATTTATTTATTATTCAAATTTAATAATACAAAATACAGTTTAGCAATTAACAAAGACATTTCCACACAGTAGACAATAAAGGTAACATCGGCAGCCATACTAGTATTAACTGTGTCACAGCTGCCCGAGTTTTCGGCTCGAGGAACTAGGAAAAAGTCTTAATAATCGTGTCGTACTCGCTGCTTGTGAAATTTCTTCCACTTATTCTGTTAGGAGTTAAAGGTTGTAATCGCGTAAGCGTCAGTACACACCGCGACGCAACGCGACGCGCACTTTTAACCCCCCACGCAAAAAGAGGGGTGTTATAAGTTTGACGTGTCTCTGTGTCTGTTCGGAGCACGGAGCATCGGAGCTCCTAGACAAAAGGTTTGATTTAGATGCGTTTTTTAGGGTTCCGTACCTCGAAAGGAAAAAAACGGAACCTTTTAGGATCACTTTGTTGTCCGTCCGTGGGAAAATCGTAAATTTTTAGTTAGATCATTATAATAAAAATATTTTTAATAATTTTAAACTTTTTCATTTTAATTTTAAACCCATTTCCTCATGAACGCGTATTAAATTGAAATATCATATCGAATACTCAGGTCTTTATTATATTTAAGCAGTATATAACAAAATCACTACAGGTTTGTACGGAATCCTCGGTGCACTTGGCCGGTTTTTTTGCGAACTGCGAACCGGGCTTCGCAGCGGGGCGCCGCTCTCGCAATGGGTTTATTTGCTCACCAGTTGACGCCACTGTTGATTGCCAATTTGCCAATACCATAGAGCAATACGTTGTGTTTATATACTCTTTGGTCAATACATGAAAGGAATAACCTAACCAAGAGCATGTCAGGACATGTCTAAGGAGGGTTCCGTAACTATAAACGCGTAATATGTTTTTTTTTAATTACTCCAAAAGTAACTGTCCGATTTGGTTCACAATAATTTTCCTAAAGAGTTTTTAGCATGATCTATCAGCATAGAAATTTGCAAGTTTCTATCTCCTATAGTTTAAAAATGCTAGGGGGGGGACCAACTTACAAACTACTTTGGAGGCCGATTACTCGAAAATGGTCAACTTTATAAAAAAGTAACGTATGAAACCTTGCCTTTATTTTAAAAGACCTATTCTACGATACCCCACACGATAGGGTAGAGTGAGAAAATATTTTTCATCCCCACTTCCTATGTATGGAGAGCCACCCCTAAAATATAAAATTATTATTTTTTTATAATCCCGAAACGCACACCACAATCTATAAGTGTACCAAATTTCATCAATATATATTCATAATTACAGGAGCTAGAGGCGCGGACAGACAGATAGACAGACAGACAGACAGACAGACGGACAGAGCGAAACTATAAGGGTTCCTTAAGTATTACGGAACCCTAAAAAAAGCCAAAAGTGAATGTCATGTTTGCCACTAGAGGCGCTTGTGTCTCACGCGACACAAGCGCCTCTAGTGGCGAATTCACACGCGATAGCCCCCATTATTATTTGTGTATTTTGGTGTAGTGAATAAAGTTCAGTTTTAAATCGTTATCTTAAGAAAGTGCGCGTCGCGTTGCGTCGCGGTGTAAGCCGACCCTTAACCTGACTAAAGGCGCCTTGAAAATAAAAATAACTTGATTTGCATCCACTAACAGAATTAGTATATTTTCATTACAATATATTTAGTTTATTTATTTTATTTTACATTAGCCAAGTTAAATTCAATTAATTAATCAAGTTGAACGTAAAAACCATAATAAATTATTTTATTTAAATAAGTAATTGTTTTCCTTGAAAACTTTCGACTGTCAAAAAACCACTTGTAACCTGTGACTTTGCCGAGTTTTTTGCTTTGGGTGATGACAATTGCTTACCATCATTCAATTAGTTTGCTCGTTTGCCCTGTAATTAACACAAAAAGACCTTTAATAATCTCATGTTTGCAATCTGTGACATATTTGTTTCATAACAAATCAAAAATCACGAAAAACAGTTTCTCATTCAGTTCTTGAGTTAAGCTAAGCAGTAAGCTGATCTTTATTTTTATAATTTAATTAAATTCTTGAAATTCAATTGAAAGATTATCTCAAGTGTCGAAGATACTTCAACATTCAGTCTATATAATTAATTGGAATTTCAAATACTTGACATATTTAGTACGAGTCTTTCTTTTGTTCGTCCCACAAAGTTTCGTCCTAATAGGACGAAGAGGCGAATTTAATATTTTGTGATTTTTCATTCGTCAGTTCGTCCTATTTTTTAGTCTCTATTGTTTTCTAACAAAACTGCAAGAGGTAATGAGGACTTTAGGATTATTAGGACGGGGCTTGAAAATCTAGGGGTTGAACACGGAATTAATCTCCTCTTGGGCTCCTAAACATAACCTAACGCCGATTTTATAGGAGGCCGTGTACGTGGTCTTGTCACTATCTCAAGCCAAGCCCAGTTCGGTTGATAGCGCATACTTTACTTATTTAATTAATTTTTAATACAAGCTTAGTAATATGATTGGGTTTTCCGATATTTTTTCTGCCGCTAGGAGGCAGACCCGATACATATGCTATCTGGTGGAGTTAGTGATTTCGAAAGCAGTCAAATAGAATTTTCGACACTCTTTCAATGACCGCGCACTTAACGGGCCCAAGTCGGGATAAACAGTTGTCAAATGTCTCGAACTTACAAACCTTTATTCCGCTGTCAACTTCTATCTGTAAACTAAACTTATTTAATTTGGTGTCAATCTCAAGCAGACAAAACCAAGCGCAATTGTAAAGTTGCGAGTTGCAGCAGTGTTAGATACACTTCTTGTCGGTACTGTCTGCATAAACAACCAAGAAAACACGAGAGAATTTTAGGTACTGAAGGGTTAATTCACACCGAAACAAAATGAAAAGGTATAAACTTACGAGGGCCTCGACTAGTCAAGATGCATTCGTTATTTTCGACGGCGAAGTTTGAAAATAAAATATATGGGATTTGACATAAGGCATCGTAAGCGACATGTCACTTAACGATGACTTATGTCAAATCCCATATATTTTTGATTTCAAAGTTTTTCATCACTCTGACGTTGGCAACTCCTATTAAGCTATGCCAAAAGAAGAAGATTTCGAAGTTCGCCGTCGAAATTATTGAATGCATCTTGACTCGAGGCCCTGGACACTTCCTTCTAATATAATAAATATGAAAGTTTGTGAGGATGTATGGATGGATGGATGTTTGTTCCTCTTTCACGCAAAAACTACCGAACGAATTTCGATGAAATTTGGTATGGTAGTAGTTTAGGATCTGGATTAAAACATAGGCTACTTTTTATTCCGAGAAAATATAGTGTTCCCGAGGGATACAATAATTACGCGGGGAGAGCCGCGGGCAGCAGCAGCATGCGCAATAAATGAAATTTTAAATTTACCTCTACCACAAATACACACTAGTTTTGCTAGTAGATTTGGCCCATTCTTACACCCATTCATTTACAATAAACACACACACACACACACACACACACACACACACACACACACATACACAGATATATATCGCGCAATATTATTTTTCATTTAACAAAAAAAAATTATGTTGATTTAATAATTACTGTACTCATGTATGGATGTAAAATTTCGCAAATAAATTATTCTTATTATTCTTATTCTTATATAGCCGAATTGACCCTCACATCTGCTCAAGTAAGTCTAAGACGTTAAACACTTTTGTGAACAGTACTCCGGGAACTTCGTGCCATCTTCAAGTTTCACTATTACTTTTCATTAGGTATGAATAAATGAATGAATTTACACAGTGTGAAAATTTATATAATCACTCCAAAAGAAAATTTGGTAAATGATGTTTTCAATTCTGACTGTCTGAAAAGATCTATGTGTAGATTTTATTATATACTAGATGTAATAGCGTATAAACCGTACATTTTGCCCCGATAAAAAGTAGTATATGTCCTTCCCCATAGTCTACTCTATATGTGTGCCTTTAATCAAAATCCGTACAGCAGTTTTGGCGTGAAAGAGTAACAAACATCAATGCGTCCATCCATACATACAATATCCACCCATCCATCCTCATAATATTTTACACTTACTATGGTACTAGGTTGCGAAGCTGTTAATTTGAAATTATAAAAATACTATTCAATTTCATTTATTTGTATAGACAAGGGTTGGTTCGGTTTTTTGGGTTAAGTCCTTCACGTACCTACAGACTTTTATCATCTTAACAGTGATTCAGTGGTTTGAGCTGTGTTGGTAGAACAGTCAGTAATAATGTATTTTGTTATTGAATAAGAGGTTTGTAATGAAATATTTCATACGAGTTTTTAAAGTTACATGCAACTCTTTATAAAGACAATTCACGGAAATACTCGTTTGTTCAAAATTCGTAGAAAACCGCGCTAGTTTTGCTGAAATAAATAATACCTAATACTTTTGATATACATCATTTTGCGTAGGTTTTCTGTGTTACTATGGACTTCCTAGAATTATTGTTTCGAACGAATCTGTGTTATATAGTAATGAAGATAAAGTTTAAATTACATGACAGATATGCTACTAGCCGCTCTGCTGCCATTTCGGTGTGAGTCAGTCCTAACTCCTAAGAGTAAATAGCGTAAATATACAAACCCGATACAAATGTCCGTAAGTATACCTGTTTCAAGTCATACTTGTTACAAGCTTGTATTTAAATGTATAAGTCATTAATGTTTAAAGTAAAACTAGCATGAATTGTCCGTGGCTTCGCCCGCTTGAAATTAGGTTTTAAAATGTCATCCCCTATTTTACCCACTTGGGGATTGAATTTTGAAAAATCCTTCCTTAGTGTTTGCCTACGTCACAATGTGGATGGAATACTTACGTGTGCAAAATTTCAATTTTCCAGCCTTATGGGTTTGGCCTGTACCTTGATACATTAGTCAATCAGCTTTGCCTTTTATACAATAACTAGAATCTCCTGTCATATTTATTCGGCCATTCTCAAAAATGCCGATCTTCAGATTTTTACTACAACACATACTTGTGAATATATTGACATTTCCATAATAAGGTTGTAGGATTGAGGCCGCCTTTGACAAAACATTTCATTTCCACGACTATATTTTTCGTACATTTATTTGCAGATTCTTTTATGTTTCAACCACTGGGACGTGTTGGCTTTTCATGTTTTCTTTTATGTTTATTTCTTCCTTAATATAATATAACATAATAACATATTAACGGCCCATTAGGTGTCAATTTTTCAGGAATTATAAAACACATAATATTCGAGTAAAACTACTTTCCGTGTATATACCTACATGTACTTTAACTTTACTATTTTTGGGAAAAAACTAGTGTAGAATGTTTTGGAAATTATTAAAAATTATTAACATTTTGTGATATAAAATACGTCTATAAAGCGGACGTCATGCACAGGTTACTTTGCAGGGAAATTGAGCACAACTTTCTGACATTTTCACTAAAAACAATAAACAATATTTCATTAAAATTTTTAGCATAAATTTTTCATTTCTATTAAATTGAGTCGAGTATCAGTATGAGATTACTGAGAAAGTCTAATTGGTGTACAAAACAATCTGGCATCGAACCTGCACCATAGGCACTCTAGTGGCACAGCCTATAGAACGTACAGTCGTCCAACGGACACGTCTAGACAGAGCAATCGTGTGGGGCGTGCGGGGTGAGAGAGGGGCGGTAGCGAGCCCAAGCTGCCATACACTCGCTTGGGACACGTCAGCCGGGGTTGACGCTTTTTAATTTGATTGTTTGCGACAGTGTTTCGTTTGAGTTGTATGTAGGTACTTATTTATAATGGTTCATACTACATGTGCTGTGAGAGACTGCATGTCATCATCTCGTATTAATAAGAATTTCCGATATTTATAATAAATATCAAAATATCAGTACAATATAACTATCAAAATATTTATATATCCGATATTTTTGATATTTTCAAAATTACATACAAATTTCATACTCTGATATGTTTTTTCGTAATAGTTGAAAATTTGTATGTCTGATAATTTGAAGATAGGGAAGTAAAATTAAACTCATTTATTTATTATTGATATTCAAAGTTTTCAAATAAATTAAAAATCAACGATAGATACTTTTGAGTATCAATTTATGTCTTAAATCCATAAAATGACTTTTGTTTATAACCAGAAGAAAAAAAGTATATTAATTTTATCAGTCGAATTAATTTCACACATGGTATAAATGGTATAACAATAGTATAATAACAAACAAGGAATTTTCTTCCGAAAACAGGGGGTCACGTGGGTGTCATAAGCCTAAGTTACAAGCCGCGTCGACGGCTATGATTAGTTAATGTTGTGTCAAATAGCAAGTTTTTGATGACCTAGGCTTGTGAAACTCTCGGAAAATAAGACCTGTGTATTTAGACTATGACTTGATGTAAGATTTTTTATATTTAAAACATTATTTTACATTTTTAAATAGAAATATCAATTTTGATATATATCAAGCATAAATATCAATTGATATAATATATAATGATATATATCCGATATATATATATCAATTGATATATATCATGCGAACCCTGAGCTAAAGTATACGCATTTGTATTTTTTATAATAAAACTCTTCATTAATACTTCTATATATATTTTTTTGTTTTATTCCTAGTACTCTACATGTACACATACTACGAATACACAAAATGTAGAACAGATTATAATAAAACATATTATTGTGACAACCCTGCAGCAATGACGAATACCTACACAAAAGCGGCATTTCGCGTGACTTCAAACGCGTTGGCCCACTGTATCTTTTTATTACACTGTGCTAGTGGTCTATTCACTAGTCTATGGATGTTCTTACAATAAAGCAAGGAACCTACAGCTAGTAAATTAAGTATTTAGAAACCTATTATTAATATTAATTATCCCAGTTAAAAATAAAAGATATTTAAAAAAATATATAATTCTATTATGTTCATGCACGCAGCACAATACAGTAACATAGTATTTTTGTTTAATATTTTAAATTTATATTTTGCGAGCTTAATATGTAGCTGTTTATCTGATCCTTGTTAATCTGAATCCCGAATCTCGTATTTAATGTATATTTTTAATTTAATTTCAATGAATTATAAATGAATCGTCTTGATATCATAAACTAATTTCTTTCTGAATGACTTGGACCAATCGAAACTGGTTTGAACTTGACGACGATTTGACGTTTATATGAATACCATTATGCTGTTTTGACAGAGTGAGAGTAGATACTACATCGAAACCGTATTATTGCAAGATTTAATTAGCAGAATCGACATGTACAGTGATAGTGTTTACTATTACAATAAAATTGCAATTATAATATGTATTTCAATTTAATGAAAAAGGTTCCATAAATTTCTACGCATCAACGGTTCGTATTTGTTTCAATTTCAAATGGGTTTGTGTACTGTAAGTTTCGAATCGTTTTTGACAAACAAAATTCTGAATAACTAATTTAAAGGCTTTGCAGTTTCCGCCGGTACATTATCATGTACCGGTGGAAACTGCAGAGCCTTTCAATTGGGATACATTTCACAGTTTTATCGCTTTTTTTTTCATAAAAACCCGGCCGAGTATGACAAGTAAGGTTTCCCTCAATACGCCAAAAAAAAACCACGATTGTTGTATGGGAGGGTCGGCAACGGAAATACATCATTCAATTATCTAGCTATCACGGTTCACGAGATACAACCTGGACGCAGACCGACACACGTACATCAATGTCTCAGTAATTTGGTCCTATTTTTACTTTTTTGGTATATACGGAACCTTAAAAATTAACGTACATATTTTTAAGGTACGTAATCATACTCAGATACTTTTCTATTTGTATGATACTTATTGTATTTTTTAAGTAGCAGGGTCAGTTCACATCGGGACATTTATGAAATAGTCATACAAAATTTAACAAGAAGAAGTACATTTAATTGCTAAAGGTCTATTCAAACAATTACACAATTATGCCAAAGTATTATTATGGCAAGAAAAATTATGCCTTACGAGTTATGCCTCATTTTTTTGTGAAAGAGGAACAAACATCCATCCATCCATACATAATAATATAATAATAATATCTATGAACGCCACAACGTCAATCTGATCCCGTGGTAAGTTCTCGAAGAAATTGTGTTACGGGTACCAGACAATGGAAATATATTTAATACTTTTATACTATACACATATTTAAGATTTTTATTATATTATACACATATTTAATACACATCCATGACCCAGGAACACAAACTTTTTGTTCCTTCGGCGGGATTTGAACCCGCGATCGGGGCTTGAGCACCAACATGCTCAACTAATTGAGCCACAGAGGTCCTCACAAGCTTTCAAAATAATATTAGTAGGATTATTATGTAGTAGCATCAGTGCATAAAATACTAATTTAGACTGAGGTATCTATGAAGTAGCCATTAAAACCACGCGGTTGGTTTATTACGAGTCAGAGAAGGTTTTCGAGGGTCACTTGCAGCTGCGCTTAATGACCTCTGACCGCCGAGCGACCTCCAAATCGCTTGGTGATCCTGTGGTGTCCTCTACTGGGTCCTAATGACTATGGTTAAAGGGTTAATAGATTAGTGATTAAATTGGGATAGAATTTAAGACTCTGAAGTTTTTTAAATTAAGTAAGTTTAAAACAGCGTAGTGTATCCCGTTCTAACCGTATATTATGTAAAAGTAGCCTATGTCCTTTCCAGTAGTTTAATCTATATCTGTACCAAATTTCATCAAAATTGGTACTGTAGTTTCGGAGCCTGTTCAATGCAAACAAACGAATGAAGCTTCGACGCAGACAAACATTTACATTGGGAAGCCTGATAAAAACGAGCGAATTATAGTCAAAGAGCTGAAAACCGTCGCCACTAAGTTATGTGGTCCTGACTATATTGACTATGTTGAGATAATCTCAGGATTCTCTGATATTGACTCTGACAAAACTCTGTTGCAGTTAGGTGTAGTTGCTCTATATTTTTTTAATGTTTTGCTCGGTTTGATTAGCGTCAAAACAGACGGTCAACTAGCTTACTACCGGGTATTAAATACAATATAATATTCTGGTTTGTGGTATTTCTTTTCCACGGATGATGCGTTCTCCACCATCATGGATTTCGAAGACCTGAACATGATGGCTTTGGAATACTTTGTGCCCTATAATTTTTAATTAGTTGAACATCCTGTTATTATTAGTAATACGGTGATCTTACGAATAAATAAATATACAGTAAAAATAACATACAATGAATTTGAAAGAATATTTCAGGGTTCGTGTATTTAATTATATTTCGACACAGATTTTCCGCGGAAAAGGTCTGCGTAGATATTCTGGAATTCATACTGAATAATAGCTTGGCTCATAATCTTATATATAAAAATTAATTGCTGTTCGTTAGTCTCGCTAAAACTCGAGAATGGCTGGACCGATTTGGCTAATTTTGATCTTAAAATAATTATATCAGTTCAGGGAAGGTTTAAACGGTGAGAAGTTTCAGTTCATAGTTAAGGCAGAACAACATTTGCCGAGACAGCTAGCTTGATATAACTATGCATCAGATATCTATACTAATATAATAAAGCTGAAGAGTTTGTTTGTTTGTTTGAACGCGCTAATCTCAGGAACTACTGGTTCGAATTGAAAAATTTGTTTTGTGTTGGATAGTCCATTTATCGAGGAAGGCTTTATGCTATATAACATCACGCTGTCTGTGACCAATGAGAGCGAAGAATCATTGGAAAATGTGAAATAAACGGGGAAAATTATTCATCTATGAGGGCTTCCATTGTTAATTTGAACGCGCTGATCTCAGGAACTACCTAGATCGAATGAACAAATTATTTCTGTGTTGGATAGTCCATTTATCGAGAAAGGCTTTAAGCTATACAACATTACGCAGCGACCAATAGGAGCCAAGCATCAGTGAAAAATGTTGCTAAAACGGGGAAAATTATTCATATTTGAGGCCTTACGTTGCGTGCGCTGCGTAAACGGTTCAAGTTACCCAAAAAATATGTATAAAAGAATTATTCCTCTTTAAATGATGTAAAAAAATGTCCGCGACAGTGTATTTCTATATTTTGAGATTGACTCACTATAATCCTTTTTATGGTAATCAAATTTGGTCGAAATTAATACGTTATTGCGCCATCAATTGACGCGGATGAAGTTACGGGCAACAGCTAGTATTGATTAAATACTTTTGTGTTAACAATTGTGTTAAAATAAACAAGCACCAAAAAAGTTCAGTGACTTTTATGGGAATCATAATTATGTTTACTTCTATGAGAAAAACGACCTCGAGTTGCCGCCGACAACCGACTAATGGCGTTGCCATAGCTACGCCACGATATTCAAGAGCACTATACGCATAGATGTATTATTAAAAAGGGGCCTATACGTAGGTATATATATTTTTCCTATGACGCGAATTCGTGTGCTCAGAAAGAAAGTACTCCCTGTGGTCTACTTTATATATGTGCCAAATTTCATCAAAATCGCAAAAGCTATTCAAACATACAAATATTTTTTTCTCTTTATTATACTCGTGTAGATATTATTGTTTTTAGCTTTTAAAACTTATCATAATGTTTTTTTAAGAATCTTTAACCCTATTTCCAATACCTAATATTCTCGTTAAAATGACACATGTTTCTAAGCCAAGTGCGAACGTCTTATATAGCATTATGACTAGAGATGTGATAAACGGCTTAAAATTAAAAGTTAACTTATCCGTTATTAAATATTCAATAGCAGCTTTTTTTAACTGCTTAGTTGCTTAGTTGCTTATTTGATTATCTACTTATTGCCACTTATAAGTTATAATATTTTTTGCGCTTATGTTACGTTTTTCGATCGCTTAAACTGATTTAAATTAACTTTCCTTCGTACTTTGCAGGCTTAGGACTGTCTGAAATCTGAATAATTATTAATATAATAATATGAACTCATAAAAATGTTTTTACATGTTGATAATATGCATTAATCTTAAATGTTGCTTATCATTAGTAATAGTTGATTTATAGGATAACAAACATCGCCACTTTTTCCACCTCATTTCTTTCAAAGTAGTTCCATAAATTACTGTTCCAATTCACGTCGTTTATTCGTCATCTTACGACAAAAACTTAATAAACTTAATACTAAAACACTACACGAAAAGTTTATATTACGTCCATATGGACCATTATTATATTTATTATTTACATTAAAACTTCACGGTAAGCCACCAAAGCACCACTATTACGATTAAAATACGAATTATTGCGTAACGTAATATAACGTGTTTTCGTCAACCCGCAAAGCGCAACTAACAAAAAGTGAATAAACACGAAAAAGCTTAATAGTTATAAGTACAAAAAATAACCCGTTTAAATAAGTGATGAGCTACATTAAAGAATTTTCACTCTTATTGCGCTGTCATAAGAACTATTTTTCTTTGCTCATACCACACTTATGGCTTTATGACTATAAACGATATGAACGATAATTATAAGTGATAAACGCTTAAATTTTTAAACGACTTTACAACTTATTTATAAAAGCACGCTATTTTAAACGCTTTACGTTATAACGGCCATCTCTAATTATGACTTCATTTTTATCTGATAAAGGTCAGCGCAGATTCCATTCCAGAGCGGAAATGACGTCACTTAGCCGCGGTCGTCCACAGGGCAATTATTTTCTGCCAAAGTACCCACTACCGCCGGGGCAAATGGACAAAAGTCTAAAGGCTTCCTTTTAGTTTGAACGATTCCTTTTCGAGCTGAATACAACCTAAGTATTATTTTGAATAAGCAAAATTAAATGCCACACAGTGCCTAATAAAGATATAGCTACGGCAAATTTATATATAATATCACCCTTCTGTTTTCGACGTGGGTAAAAAAAAATGTAGATTTATTGAATCGACTAGAAGACCGATCATATTTTAGGTGACTAAAAATGACTAGGTAACAAGCTGTCAAATTTTGAACATTTACTTTACTATCGAAAATTAAGCTATAGTAAAATGTATACAACCTTAGACGTCTCTCCTCAACCAACTTGTAAATGGTAATATGAAAATGACAATATATTGTATAAAACTTCACCTAGACCTATTTCATAATACCCTATAGCTTCACGATAGGGTTGGGGTAGATTGTCGAAAAAGCATCCCCACTTCAGATGTATGGAGAGCTATACCAGGCATGCCTCGTATTATAATTTTATGATACCAAAAACAAAATCTTTACGCTCTCTCCCCATACCACAAATTATCACAGAAGTAATAAATAGGCAAGCGGACAATTTTTTTTTATTGCTTATCTGAATAGTAACTTCTCAGAAGAAACCGTATATCAAAAGTCAATATTTTCAAAGGTACTACATTGATTTGTATAAAAAATTTCGCGAGTCTCGTAAAAACGCTCCATACTAAATTTAACCTACAAGTGACGTCACTTGTAGGGTTAAGGTGTATGAAGTATACGGCCGAAGGAATATATTTGTAAATATCTCCGATACTTGTGCGTTTAAGTTCATACTTACCATAATGAATGTTTTTGTATAATATGTAAGTAAACTAATGATGTAGGTTTTGTTTACCAATTTCGCGAAAAAAATAATTTGTTTGTTACTTTTTAAATGTATTTAATTAGTAAACTACACATAAAATAATATATTTTAAACCAACAGTAAAAGTACTTAACTATTATGTAATGAAAAAATTAACCATATTAAACACAAATGGCAACCCTGATAAAATTATTATTAAAAATGTCTCTTTATAATATTCTTGAAAGATTTCGTTCGAAAATATTCTCTCAAGATGCATGTTATGAGAATTTATACCTTAGAAATATTTTTCATTGCGTGATAGTATGACATAAACACGTCTTGTTTTTCATCAATATTATTCTGTCTGGGACATTTTGCATTTTATAATAATATTAGCTGTCTGAACAAACGTTGATCTGTCTTAACCATGAAAAGTGAACAGTTAACTACCTACATACACCTACAGTTTGAACTACAACCGACATCTACAACCTATACCTACACCTACAACCTACGCCTACTACCTACACATACACTTAATAAAGCTGTTTCCCGCGGCTCTGCCTGCGTAAATATACTATCCAGTACCTCGCGGGAACACTATACTTTTTCGGGCTAAAAAGTAGAAGTATGTTTTAATTCAGAGCCTAAGCTATTATCATACCAAATTTCATTAAAATCCGTTCAGTAGTTTTTTGCGTGAAAGAGTAACAAACATCCATCGATCCATCTATACATCCATCTATCCATACATCCATCCTCACTAACTTTCACATTTACAATATTAGTAGGACTGGGACTATAATATGATCCGGAATCCGGCGGTCCCGAGAAAATTTAGAGCATTGAAATAGAACTCTGCACTAATACAATAGAGTTGAAAATCGAACACATGAGTGACGAGTCAAATGTCATGCTCTGAATTTTCCCCTAAAAGCGATTACAATTTTCCGATATTAATGAACTGATGGCTGTACCTACTACGAAGAAACTTATAAGCATTTAATTTCTTCAAGTGTGTGTTAGACAAAATCACATAGTTGATCGTTTTCATATTTTAACGGAATAATGTACAAGGTTAGTTAGCTAGTATTGGGGAATTATTTATCTTATTTAAAACGCTTCAATTTCTGAAGAAAATTAAATACACAGAAACCAAACGAGACGGAAACCTTAACACCATTGACATGAAAGAATATTGTTAATAAAACAAAACGTGCTGGAGAAAAGTAGATAGAGTTAAATAAGTAGTGGAAGTGCATTTGTATGTGTGGTGGTAGTATTAGGGCCCGTGCACACCCGCTCATGTGGAAACTGCGCCTCGTGGTGTAAGGCTCTGTTCACATGGGTGTGTATAAAAATGTTGTAAATGCGTTTCAAATGAGAATAGGAACGTCAATGACTGATTTGCAGAAAAACTTATGTGCATATAAATATTAATAGTCTTGCATCGAATTTAAATAAAAACGTTAAATAGTAATCAATTATCTAAACAAAAATTTAACTATCGTAACTATTGTATATAATACTAAGCAAGCACTAGGGGCAACAGCAGGCAACAGAATCACGATATAACAGTAACAGTCTAAATTCGAAACAATATGGCGTCGACTCGATCCTATTCTCATTTGAATCACATTATACTAAGTTGTACGTCGCGTCGTTATCAAGTGCATTGGTAAATTATTGTCACTATCGATTAATATTTATATTTTATAACTAGCTGATGCCCGCAACTTCGTTTGCACAGAACTAACGGAAACGGATTCCTATTTTTTGAACGGATTCTAAAATAAAAGTAGCCTATGTTAGACATTATAACATTGGCCATCTGCCAGTGAAAGTCCTGTGAAAATCGGTGTAGCCGTTTCAGAGATAAGCCGGAACAAACGGACAGACAGAGGGACAGACGGACACAACAATTTTAATAATATTTTAGTGTAAGTTTGGAATATATTTATCATCATATATTTATCTTCATATGCATGAAGTTTTCACTTTAAATTTATTTATCTGTATAGATATACAGTATGTTTATTTTTATATCTATATAGAAAAAAAAAATTAATATGTCTTATTATAATTTTAAGTTATCAGATTATGAAATGCATATGAAAGTTTATAATGTAGTTTACAATTATAAAAATATATATTTTTGTCTATCCGTTTGTTTGTCCATTTGTTCCGAATAATCTCTGAAAAAGCTGTACTGATTTTCACGGGGCTTTCACTGGCTGATATATTATTAAGTTGTAACATAGTGTTCCGTTCCCATTTAGTTCCACGCAAACGAAGTTGCGGACAACGGTTAGTTTGAAATATTTAATTTTCATTAAAAAATCTGTCTTTACAGTTACTTATTCTAATACGACCGAAGAGTATGATGAATAATGAAGTGGTTTAGTTACTAGTATAAATTATAACAGGTTATATCTAAATCACATAAGTATAATCACTATTACTTCTCAAATGAAGAGTATTAAAATACCGTACATTTTTAAGACTAAATAAGCAAGTCAATTATCTCCGTTGTCATTATCCAAATACCTGACGAACACACAAAACAGCGATGTCACGAAACCTCGCGAACTCCAGTAATTAAATGAGCATAAACCAACGTAATGAATTCGTTGTCATTCTGAACGTGCCCTTACAGTGTGCTCGGGGCTTATTACAACCCGACGGCTGCGCATACTGAATAACTTGACTGAGACTCAATTCTGTTTATAAAATGTTTATTGAGATATTTTACCATTGAAAGTAGTAGTTCCTTTTATAAGTCTGTGGTTTATTATCTATTAGAATATAAAGTTTTAAAAATCAATTGCAAAGACATTTAGGCAGAAAAAAAATTGCAGGTCGAAAACCACAGAATACAGAACATCTAGAATGAGTGTTCGATCACATTTGTACGCAGTGCACTGTAGGTAACCAAAACCATCGTGAAAGACCGCCCCGCCCGCTCTTTTTACTCTTTACATTTACAAAATAAATCGCGTTATTATGTTACGACAACTAGGTATTCAATAAATATTAATTGAAAAAAAAATTGGGTAAAATATCCGTTATTCTGTGGCAACATATTATGTGTGGATAGCCACTCCAATTTGGAATAGTCGTGACGGCTTCACTTTCAAGCGCGTTGACGGTTCCTGGATAATTTGTGTATTCTGTGTCGAAAACAAAAATCTAGTAATTAAACACATAATATTTGCTGTTGAGGCCATTGACCTCGAACTATCAGCTAATTCTGCTCACAGATGATTTCAAACCTCTGTTTTAACTAAAAACTTACGTTTTGGAATTTTTAAAATATAGGTTTATAAAACCTATTACGCACTGATAGCTACGGACCCCTCCTTAGAAATATCCTGACATGCTCTTGTTTCGTTTATTTTATTATATGTAAATTGTACGGTTCAAATGGGACAAACAGATCTGTCAAACGCATGAGATCAATCACCTTATACAGTTCTTTCAAGATGGCCGTTTTGTCCGACTACCCTCATTAATATTCAACTGTTTGAAAAAGGTGTATTTCTTTCTTCATTCACCTCTTAGATCGATGAACGGACGTGATTTTATATATTCATGTGGAATACATTTTATCTCACTCAATATAATATACTGTTTATGTACAGTACAAGGAATATATAGTTTAGCATTATGATTATACTCATCTTTATTTGTTAGTATATCTATACTAATATACTAATAATAAAGAGGAAAAGTTTGTTTGTTTGTTTGCATTAAATAGGCTCCAAAACTACTGGACCGATTTTGATCAAATTTGGCACAGATGTAGAGTAGACCGCGGATAAGGGCATAGACTACTTTTTATTGCGCAAAATGTACGGTTTCTGTGAAATTAACTTTTCCACGCACTAAGTCTATGGTTCTCTAGAAATTTGGCGCGCTGAACATGATATCACTAAAATTTATAAGAGCTGAAAACGAGGGTATAAAATTTGTATTTATATAAAAGGTGTAATGGGAAATACTTTCTGCAGAATTTTGTAAATAATATGAAATTAATAGGCGCCGAAACAGTTACGTATTAATTCTGAATTGTTAAACTGTTCAAAGACGTTTAAAAATATATTTCAGAAGTGCTGCAACAGATTCGAGAGGAAGTTAAGGGTTTTTAATTTGAGAAATTGGGAATTATTCCGCTGAGAATCCGGAATTATTCGGGAATTTGGGAATTATATCGTTTTTAATAACATAATGTCGTCCTTTTACGTTTATAAAAATATAGTTATAGTAATCAGTTTCTGAGATTATAGCCATTAATCTTCCAAAAATACTAAAATTGAATTTATTCGACCACACTTACAGTCACGAACACAAACATCACACACGCAAGTTTTGGTAAAAATGTAGATACGTACAGACATTAGTATTAGACATAGTTATCTGTTAGATATAATTCATAGAAAATTTTGGTCACAAAATCAAAATTCCTACAAAAATTCAATTCCTTCTGAAATGAAATCACATAAGTATTTTACCATTGATTAAAAAGGCTCAGCGAGCAAACGATCTGTAAATCTGCGGACAAAAGATTGTGAGCGTGTAAACAACTGTCATGGCGTCTTTGGCATTGTCGTAAGCCTTTGTTGTTTTAAGTCTTTACATATTTTTCACTTGCTATTCTATTTTTAAACCCCGGCGCAAACTGTTATTAAAAGCTGCAAATGTCTATAAATTGTAATGTGTGATATTAGGTTATCGGTTTTAAGTTACAAACTATTTTTATTGTAAAACAGTTGTGCCGTTGAATGTTGCTTTGTTTTTTTGTACGTGGTAACTCCTGTACAACTTTTTAATTAATTAATTAGTTAAATATTGTTTTCGTAGGTTACATTTGGACTTTTATCTAAAATTTAATATTAAAATGGTAATTAACACATGGTAAATATCATACTGATATTATTCCTTTCCTTTCCTTTCATTCATTCCTTAAATTATTCCTTTACTATTTCATAATTACTGTCACAAAAAATGTCTTGAAATAATTCAGCAACCGTAGAAACTTGCAATTCTATAAAGTGAAAACAATAACCATAGTCGGCAAAAAAATTAGAAACTTCTCCCAAAATTAGAGAACAAGCTGGGATAAACATTTTGTGTTGAGGACCCTCGAAGATGTCTTTAAGCATCCTTTACACGGAGTCCTTATTAGGCGATTCCATTGAATTTACATATTTTGCAATGTCATGAATAAAAGTTAATCTTTAGGAGCAAATAAGTGGCCATCTGAAAAAAAAACCGGCCAAGTGCGAGTCGGACTCGCGCACCGAGGGTTCCGTGCAAACCTGTAGTTATTCTGTTACAGCTTAAAGGTATTATAGACCTGAGTATTTGATTTGAATTTTAATTTAATACCTCTACGCATTCATGAGGTTTTTGTAGTTTGAGGGTTGTAAGTTTATTAAAAATATTTTTATTATATTATGTAACTAAAAATTTACGGTTTTCGTAATTTTTCCTTTATCTGTGCCATAAGCGGGAGGTTCCTAGGTATATATTTTGAGTTTGCGAGTATCGAAAATTTGCTAAAATTTGTGGCATAAACGGCCGTATCTTTTGATCGCGTTGGCTTAGAAGTTTGATTTTTTCACAGCTCCAAGGGACCATAGACCTTAGTATTTGATATAAATTCCAGCTTGATACCTATACGCGTTCCTGAGATAATGGGTCTTGATAGACAACAAACTGATCCTATAAGGGTTTCGTTTTTTCTTTTCGAGGTACGGAACCCTGAAAATTGACAAAAAAATATACATTTGAATTTTCACGCACTAAGCGAGCTGATTATGTTGAATTAAATCTAATAGCACTTTTACATATCAAATTTGAAATGAAAAACTATATGAAAATCAGTTTATTTCTTCATATTAAAAGTGTGCATTGCGACGCTGACGCTATATAAGCCACATATTACAAGTTTATCTGTGAAGGGTGTAGATCGACATTTTGTTGAAACGAGCGTGTCAACACGACAGAGCCGAGTGCCGACATTTAACGGAGGACATTTAAGCTGACCCCACGTCAGTATAGTTCACATCAGCCGAAACGGGTCGTGCCCTTATCTAGGATATTAGGGTCGGATAATATCTCCACAGTTTTGTGCCAAAACACGATATATTTTCAGACGATTTTTTTTTAGGAAGGAATGGAATGTTTTTGGATTTTTCGTGGGATTTTTTATCATGTTATAATAATAACTCCCCACATCGATTTCGGTGACGGTGGCCGGTTTCATTAAAACCAGGCCAGTTACGCAGGAGTGATTTTATAGTGCCCAAGTGTGTGCGCAGTACACAGGAGCACTCTCTCTTCCTTTTACTTTCGTAACCCAGTGGGACGGATGACCGACACGACTGGCGAGAGATCAGGCGCAGGACCAACTTTTTACATGCCCATCCGACGCATGGATCATCTTTCTTGTCAGACAATCAGGTGATCAGCCTGTATTGTCCTAACCAAACTTGGAAACAACATTTTTTTGTTGTTCCCTTGTGGGAATCGAACCCACGACCTCCGAGTCGAGAGCCAATGCTCAAACCATTGGACCACGGAGGCTGTTATAGTAAATAACTGAATAATCACCTTGATGAGTGGCAGTCCTCCACCGTGCGCTTTACCCGAAGCTTTCTGCCGTGCACAGTACAAGTCTGGAATGAACTGTCGCCAGCAGTATTTCCGGACCATTACGACCTGCAAACCTTCAAGAAGTATTCCCTCCTAAAAGGCCGGCAACGAACTTCCAATTCCTTTAATGTTGCGGGTGTCCATGACAGACGGTAATCGCTTTCCATCAGATGATCCGATTTCTCGTTTGCTCCTTAGTTTTAAAAAAAAACTTTTATCTCCTTTAAATCTTACACCAAAACGGCAAACGACACACGACGCGGCTCTACATTTTTTTAATTATTGATTCAAAATAGAGCTTGAAGAAGATACACATTTAAATGCAAGCGTTCGACCAAATTGCACACAGACGATATAATTTTGCATCCGTTCAGTCCGAACTGAAGTTAGACAGGACCGCATATGGCTGAGCTTACACTGAGGCTTGCACATAAATTATGACATGAGTCATGACTTAATAGTAATTTGTGTCAGTTTAATAACGTGTAGCTGTGTCAGGCTGTTTATCATTAGGTAGACCTATACTGTATGGCCGTATGTAGTGTAGGGCCGAGCACATTAATCACACTGCCTTCAAGGGTAGACGTGGTCATTTGACCTTGACTTTAGCTTATGGCTGGGGAATAATAGTTCGTATAACGGTAGCCTTCCGATAGAATAGAATAGAATAGAATACGTTTATTTTATCATCGCACAACACACATCAAAATGAAATACAAAAGAATAAATTAAAATTAATACACGATACACCTACGTGCAACGAGAGAACGCGATCCGAGACTGAAAATGGTTTGTTTGCATTGAAAAGGCTCCGGCACTGCTGGGCCGATTTCGATAAAATTTGGCACGACATAGAGTAGATCACGGGAAATGACACACGTTAGTTTTTGACGCGACAGTATGTACGGTTTCCGCAGGATTGCTTTTTGCGCGCACATCTTGTTTTTGTATATCTGTATTTCTACAGAAATTTTGAATGTTATCTGTCGCGTGTTGAATTGACTCTAAAGGTCAGCTCACACCGAAGCAATACGCAACGGCACCCGACGCTGTTTAAGACAGCGATTCAAAATAGAACTTTATTTACTACACAAGAAGATACAAGTTTAATTGCAAGTTCTAATATCAAACTAGAAATTTTTGTACACTGAATAAAGATCAATTTTCAATAACTGTTTTGAAAATGCAGCGCGCCGCGTCCCGTATCGTCTAGTTTCAGTGTGAGCTGACAGCTAGTGATTGTTAGTGTACACTGTACAATCTATATGACGTAATGAGGGTGTTTGATATTTTGCTGCCGTTAGGGGGTAGACCCAATGCACACAAAGCGTCATCTGGTGGCGTAAGAGGTATCAATAACCTAACCAAGAGCATGTCAGGACATGTCTAAGGAGGGTTCCGTAACTATAAACGCGTAATATTCTTTTTTTTAATTACTCCAAAAGTTACTGTCCGATTTGGTTCACAATAGTTTTCCTAAAGAGTTTTTAGCATGATCTTTCAGCATGAAAATTTGCAAGTTTCTATCTCCCATAGTTTAAAAATGCTAGGGGGGGGACCAACTTACAAACTACTTTGGAGGCCGATTACTCGAAAATGGTCAACTTTATAAAAAAGTAACGGTAACGTATGAAACCTTGCCTTTATTTTAAAAGACCTATTCTACGATACCTCACACGATGGGGTAGAGTGAAAAAATATTTTTCATCCCCACTTCATATGTATGGAGAGCCACCCCTAAAATATAAAATTATTATTTTTTTATGATCCCGAAACCGTGATCTATACACAATCTATAACTGCACCAAATTTCATCAATTTATATTCATAATTACAGGAGCTAGAGGCGCGGACAGACAGACAGACAGACAGACAGACAGACAGACGGACAGAGCGAAACTATAAGGGTTCCTCAAGTATTACGGAACCCTAAAAATGGTCAATAAGAATTATCGATTCTTTTTCTGTCACCAGGCGGCGCTCGGTAGCACGACAGTCCTTGTTGTGTCATAAAGCTGTTGGATGTCACGAATTTCAAAACTTTCATTATTTTATTAGGATACATAATAATATCTTGCATTTTATATGCAACATGTAGACAGAACCCACTTCGATTGTAAGAATTTGGCAAAGCCACGTTCCTAAAATATATACAGCCCAACAAACTGAGTTTGATATGTAAATTGAAAAAACCGTTCTAACCCTAACGTTAAGGGCCTACGCAAAGAAAAGGGTCTGAACCGCGCTACCCATACCAATTTATGTAAAGAGAGTCCGCGATTCAGTTTCAAAGCTACTTTGGTTACATCTGTGATAGGATCATTACTAATTGGAGTTACGAGAACATAGCTCATATGTCACCTTTAGTCATAATATTTTGCTTTTGTAGGTTTAATAGAAGGCCGTACTGACCATCCAGCCTTCTTCTTCTTTTAATTATGACCTCGCCTCGGTGAGTTGCTAATGTTAGAGTGTCTTTATGTAGACTTTTCTCTATAAATTGTAGGTTCTGGTGAAACAACAAAGGTACAGTAATTACCTATTAATATAACATCTATTGAATTAACTATCCAGCACCGATGATAATGTCCGTCATTAGTGTCAGAAGTGTCAATATTGCCGGACCAATCAATCAGTTAGGAATTTAGGGAACTAAATTTAATGTCAATAATTTCAAATCTGTGTTTTCGTGTGTGTTACTGCGATTGCTGCAAATCCTGGGTATTGGGTATTTCGTCGGTCTGACCGCAAAAATACTTTCTACGTTTAAAATATCTACCAGTGTGTCTTTGAATTTTCAGTTCCGTCCGTGCGTATTGTATGGAGCCTCGAGGAGGGTGGAGGTAGTCCGGGAGGGGAGGGGGGTCCTTGACCTTTGATTGATCGAAAGTCGATAAGGCTCGGTCCGTTTTGTGTACGTTTTTTATATCACGTAAATAATTACGTAGATGTGGAAGTATTCTAACTTAGGAGGTTCGAATGCTTTTATATTCATTGGAAATAAGATTCGATTGATTCGATCTTTTTAAGATAAGCAAAAATGTATTTGTGTGGTGTGATCCCTCTTTTTAATATAATATAATATTATCTATGGTGTGATCAATGACATTATTTTAATAACTAGCTGTTGCTCGCGGCTCCGCCCGCGTAAATATTGTATCAAAATATTTAAGTAGTAGGTCTGCAGTCGATGTGGTCACTTCCTTTACCTGATTAAAGTTTATATTTGCGGGTGAGTATACGTGCATGCGCACGATTCAACGGTGCTGACCGCTGCCAAGGGATTTTATGCCTTAATCCTGGTCGTTTCGATTGTACTTCAGAAAAATCTCATACACTAAGTACACGATTTCGAGGTTCGAATCCGCACTCGTAGCCTAGACCATGGATTTAAATTATTAGGTATTATTTTTCAACAAACCCCGTAAAACATTCAACTTTTCACTTCACACCTGAAACATCAATTCCCTTACAATGTAATTCCTGGAATAGCTTCATTCATGAATATCGCAATAGTTCGCGCGATTCCATTACCTTCGGAATGCATATTAATTGAGGGGAGGTGGAGGGGGGCGATGCGATTATTGCGAAGTCAATTGAAAATAGATCGGGTGGAACTTACACACCTTTACAGCTGGAGTTGCAGGTGCTAAACGCTTCATTTTTCATGTTTCTTCGTTCTTTAAATCATTGGAATGGTTAGGTCTTAGGAAATCGTTAAGTGTGTGTCGAAAATGTTGTATAAGTACAACATCGACAAAGTGTATGTTCCACCATTATATTATTTGTGTTTAAAGTCACACAATCCAGTGGATATTACATTCGCTCTGAAACTTAAACAGAGATTTAATAAGTTGCAAGCTACACAGTCAAATCCGTGTTTATAGTTTTGAAACGAAGCGTTGAAACAACGCGTTTTGAAGTCACGTTAGGAAGTTACAGTTTTTTATATTAATAACTATAGATGTTGCCTGCAGTGTCTTCATACGTGCTAAAGCTAATCTCGCCGAAAACGTACATTTTGCCGCAGTAAAAAGTAGCCTATATATACTTCCTCGTGGTATTATCTATATCTGTGCCAAATTTCATCAACATTTAAATAGTTGTTTTATAGCCTATTAAATGCAAACAAACATCAAACTTTTCCTCTTTATAATATTATATATAGTATAAGATATATAAACCCCCTTCGTATAACTTTTTTTTATATTCTTCTGTCAAAATACTCGATTATAATGACACATCCACCACTCTACCTCGAGTAATTTCTTGACTATCTTAAAGTCATATCACTCATTTAAAACCACATTTATCGACCAATTGACACGACGTTGCCGATTAGATCAGTTAAAACTGACCGTGTGTGGGTGGTATGGCATGGCAGTTATACTTGTGTGGTGTTTACGGACCAACTGCAGATTGGATCAAGTATGCAGCGCCATGCCGATCGGCAGTATGGTGTATTCACAGAATACAGATATCATCCAGAAACCATCAACGCACTTGAAAGCCGTCACGACTACTCCAAATTGGAATGGCTATCCACACATAATATGTTGAATAACGGAATATTCTACCCAACTTTTTTCAATTAATTTTTATTAAATACCCAATTGTCGTAACATAATAGTAACGCGATATTTTGTTTTGTAAGTGTATAGAGTAAAGTAAAGTAAAAAGCGGGCGAGGCGGTGTTTCGCCATGGCTTTGGTTACAGTGCGCTGCGTACAAATGTTATCGAACACTCATTCTGGATGTTTCGACAGAGGAATATAAAAAAGTTATATTAGTTATCTTCTATGTTCTATTCTTCTAATTATTACAGATAAATAAAATATAAGTGTCTGTTTGTAATTTCAAAATAATAGCTGTTCACATAATGCATATTATGAAAGTAAAAAAAATATTTTTCACAATTTTTGTCTGTCTGTTTGTTCCAGATAATTTCTGGAATGGCTGGATTTTCACAGGACTTTCATTTGCAGATATTCAATTCAATTCAATTCAATTCAATTCAATTCATTTATTCACATGAAACATGGTACAATATAGTTGTTATTACAAAAAATTTGGTTCCAAAATGTTTCGTTAATTGACATGCAAATATTAGTAAAATAAAACAGATATGATAGTAGATATTCTAGATTAATGGATGTCAACTCTTGTACATTAAAATAATTCATTTTCTAGCTGAGATAAATCCTTTAGACCATTACATTTAAAATAAGTAAATTGGTTTCAAATATAAAATAAAATTTAAAATTACTAACGAATACATTAAAATCCATTGTCAATCAATTAAAATAATTAAGATAAGTCATAATATATACCAATTGAATATTAATACCAGTTACTTATTAAAAATAAATATGTAAATATATGACAGCTTTTATATATCTACTAACTACGGCTACAATTATACCCAGGTACATGCTAATTACGTCATCAAAATCATAAATCATTACTAATATCAAAGTCATAATTTAAGATATATATTTAAAGTCTCAGTCAATTAAAATAATTCATTACATAGGTACTTAAACATATTTAGCAATATAAAATTAATTATTGGATGTCAAAAGTATAATTGTAGGTATGTCTAGTAAAGCAATTCATTTAAAATAAATAAGTAGGAATATTAATTAAAAATTACATTAAAATGTTGTGCATTATTATTATGTCAGAGAAATTCATTTATAGAGTAATAACATTTGTTTACTAACCAATTGTAAAGCCTTTTCTTAAAAATTGTAAGTGGGAATTCTTTAATGTCATTGGGTAATAATTGACGACCTCTGTGGCTCAGTTGGTTGAGCGTGTTGGTGCTCAAGCCGGGGGTCGCGGGTTCAAATCCCGCCGAAGGAACAAAAAGTTTTTCTGTGTTCCTGGGTCATGGATGTGTATTAAATCTATGTATAATATAATAAAAATCTTAAATATGTGTATGTTATAAAAATATTAAATATATTTCCGTTGTCTGGTACCCGTAACACAAGTTCTTCGAGAACTTACCACGGGATCAGATTGACGTGGTGTGAAGCGTCCATAGATATTATTATTATTATTATATTATTAAAAATCTTAACTGACATATTATAGCAACTCTTGCTAGCGAATGTCGTTTTTGTATGTGGTAAGACTAACCTGTCCGGATACCTTGTGTTTATATTTAGTACCTGACACTTTTTTGTATAGAATTCTGACATATATTTTTTAACAAATATGCTTATCTCATAAATGTATAAACTCGGTAATGTAAGAATTTTTAAATTTCTGAAAAGGGGACGACATGATTCCAATGGATGAGCTCCACAAATAGCCCGGATACACTTTTTCTGTCCAATAAATAAACGCGTAATGTCAACAGAGTTACCCCAAATAATCAGCCCGTACCGGAGCGAAGACATTACGAAAGCATGGTAAGCCATTAATGCTGTTTCAGTAGTGGCCGTTTTGTGTAGTCGTCTGAGGACGTAGACATAATGATTAATTTTCTTACAAATTTTCTCAACATGCGGTTGCCACGATTTATTGTCCATAGTTATCCCTAAAAAGTTCACTGTCTTAGGCTCTTTTAATACAGAATTGTCATATTGTATGGAGAGGTTTTTTCCCTTACCCTTCTTATTAAAGAACTGCATATATATTGTTTTTTGTATGTTAACATTTAAATTATTATTATTCAACCATTTGATTACGTCATTCAATACTGTATTTATTTCTAAGTTATATGTCGATAGCTGATATTATGTAGATAGCTGATACTCTTTATCCTCATCATCATCATCAAAAAATATTCAACGCCCAACGAATCGGGCACGGGTTAGCTAGTATTATAATAAACATTAACTAAATTAAGTTGGTAGTGAGTAATAAGCAGAATTCTAAAAATATTATCCCAATTATTGTGATTTTCCTTGTAAACATTGCGTTGGCTGTTCATTGGATTTAGCTTCACTGTAAACAGTGAGCTTAATTATGGGGGTGCTAATGAAGAATCGATAACAAGTAATTAGTTTAGGTACACGACTTCTGTCTTACAGCCCAGTAATTTTAGCCATTTTAAGGCCTAATTTTAAGAAAAAATCTTAGGGAGCTGAATTTTTGTATACACCTTTATTACGAGATTGTACTGAAGATGTGAAAAATCGACATTGATATCGTGCCGGGTAAAAAAGGTCAAATGGTCACGAAAATCATAATATTATAATAATTATATATATATTATGTAAGTAATAAAAGGGAGGAGGAGTAATAAGGGAGGAAAAGTTTGTGTGTTTGCACTGACTAGGCTCCGAAACTACTGGACCGATTTTGATAAAATTTGGCACAGATGTAGAGTAGACCACCGGGAAGAACAAAAGCTAGTTTTATTACTTATAACTATGCCAGTTATACCCCATACATATATACCATATTGTATACCTTGGTCTAGTGGTTAGAGCTTGGCTTTCGACTCGGAGGTTGTAGGTTCGATTCCCGCATTGGAACAACTAAAATGTTGTTTCCAAGTTTGCATGACAATGCAGGCTGATCCCATGTAAAAAGTCGGACCTGCGCCTGATCTCTCGCTAGTCGTGTCAGTTATCCGTCCCACTGGATTACGTACTTCGCACAGACTTGGGCACTATAAAATTACTCCTGCGTAACTGGCGTTGTTTCAATGAAACCGACCACCGTCACCGAAATCGGTGTGAGGACTTATTATTATTATTGTATACTTCAAATAAACAGGGCACTATTTAATACAAAAACGATGCAATAGGGAATATGCATAAAAGTTCAAAATAGCTTAAAACATATTAATATGATACTAGACTGAAAAATAAAGGAAATGGCGTGAAAAATTTCAATATCTGATGATAAATGAGCAAGATATGAGCGGCCAAAGTTTGGAATCTATCTCTTTCTAGCAAAACGAAGTTAAGTATGAACTTTCTATGAAAGTCGTGTTATGTGACGTCACGATACACGTCCGATCTCTTTGTCTAATAGACCACTTTAAACGTTCATATTTCCTTATTTTTAATGATATCAAAAAACTGATTTTACCATACGGTTTACCAATCAAGATAGATCTATATAAAAAAATAAAATAAAAACGCGCATATTCCCTATTGCCTACTACGTAACATCTATATGTGTACCGTGAACCTGTATTGTCTTCTTACAAAGAAAGTTTGTTTACATTGTTATAACAACAGAATTGACTTGAAATATACAGGAAATACATGGGTAACGAGATAACGCCAACAATTGCCACTCCGTGGGAGTGCCGCAGGGAGCGGTGTCGGGCCCACTACTCGATATACATGTTGTCGCAAGTATTTGTAACTTGAAACGGAGATAAATCTACTGTTATGTTAAAACAGTGTTATTTTCCAGAATAACTTTACAATAATAGTAATATCTATAGACGTCAATTTCGCCCCATGCTAAGTACCCGAAGAACTTGTGTTACGGGTCCAGATGACGGGAAGTATTATATATTTAACACTTTTGTGCCATACACATTACACAATATATTTAAGATTTTTATTAAATGCATAAATTTAGTACACATTTGTGACCTAGATAAAGAAAACTAGGATTCAAACCCGCGACCTCCGGCTTGAGCGCCAACGCACTAACCACTGAGCCACAGAGGTCGTGATTATAATAATATTATGTTAACTTCTGTTAGCAATTGCTTGTAAAAAAATGTTGAGTTAAATTCTCAAGTCTATTATAACTTTTATACATTATAACGAATGTCCTTGATTGTATGTATCAAAGTTAAATATTATGTTTTGTTGCCTACACGATTAGAGAATAAATATTGTTGCTGTCAGAATAAAACATCCTAACATTAAGGACAGTTATTGATTGAAGTATAAATACCGTTATGATTGATTTACTGTTTAGAAACGTCGAGAACAAATATCTAGGGGATACTGGGGACACATGAAGCCCTTTTTATTTAAAAATACTAATATTATAAATGTGAAAGTTTGTGAGGATGTATGGATGATTGGATGTTTTTTCCTCTTTCACGCAAAAACTACTGAACGGATTTTGATGAAATTCGGTATGGTAGTAGTTTGGGTCCTGGATTAAAACATAGGCTTCTTTTTATCCCAATAAAGTACAGTGTTTACGCGGGGTTAGCCGCGGGCAACAGCTAGTCTTCATATATGTCTTCTTCTTCTTTAATTTAAGGGCAAAGCTTGTCGCTGGAGCTTCCACTATTTTTCCCTCTTAAAGATACTTCTTTATAAATAATATACTTAATATGTAAAAGTTTATATTGTCCATCCATACCACTTCTGTAAATTGAGAGTACCAGGTCTCCCTTAGGGAAAATGTGTATCACCTTCTTGTAGTTTTTTTTAGAAATTAAACGAACAAGGTTTTTGTACAATACACTACATAAGTATACCAATTTGTTTTCTTACTAATATTTACTCTAACCTACATTGATGTACAAAATCTAATGTATTTTATAATGACCCAGTTATAAACTCCCTTGTCGTAAGAAGATTCATGCCGGAGCGTCTTAAAACTCATGAAAATATAAAATTTCGTCGGGGATCCAAGTTAAAAATACTTCAGGGAGAGTCCTTAATTCGAAACATTTGCTCGTATGAAATTCTCAAGATAAAATGTGTTATACCTTTGCGAGGAAGCATTTTTATATTAAAAATATGAATTTTTACTCGCGCTTCTGTATTCAACATCATGAGTAAGGAACTTAGAACGATATAGGCAAGAGATCAGATAGAACACCTGATAGAAAAATACTTTTGTCGTTCGTGGACACCCCCAACATCGAAATGCTTATTCCGGGTTGAACTATTTTTCGGCGAAACACAGCGCAAACAGCGTTTGCGCTGTGTTTCGCCGAGTGAGTGAGTTTACCGGAGGCCCAATCCCCTACCCTATTCCCTTCCCTACCCTCCCCTATTACCCTATTCCCTCTTAAAAGGCCGGCAACGCACTTGCAGCTCTGCTGATGCTGCGAGTGTCCATGGGCGACGGAAGTTGCTTTCCATCAGGTGACCCGTTTGCTCGTTTGCCCCCTTATTTCATAAAAAAAAAAAAAGAACCTCTAGGTATTTTATCCTTATAACGACGTTATGTAGGACAGGCGTTCAAAGTCTAGGGCATAAACGCGGAATAAACCTACAAAAATCACAAGTGAGATGCCAGAAAAAAAAAATACTTGTAGGATACCCAATTTGGGTATTATCCTACATGTATATTTTTTTTGTGGCGAACTAAATTTTTACTTGTAGGATAATTCCTAATTTGGGTATTATATTTTGTAATTTGTACAATTTAAAATATTTTTTACATTAGTGTAAAAATCTTACATACCGACGATTGACGACCTCTGTGGCTCAATTGGTTGAGCGTGTTGGTGCTCAAGCCGTGGGTGCTCAAGTCATGGATGTGTATTAAATATGTGTATAATATAATAAAAATCTTAAATATGTGTATAGCATAAAAGTATTAAATATAATATTTCCGTTGTCTGGTACCCGTAACACAAGTTCTTCGAGAACTTACCACGGGATCAGATTGACGTGGTGTGAAGCGTCCATAGCTATTATTATTATTATTATTAGTTTACTTACATCCAATACAAAAAGATTTACTATGGTATGTACGAACATAAACGCGCAAACTTAGGATATATCAGAAATGCATACGGCCATACATTTCGTAGCAACATTCATATCGTGTGATGGCACCTGCTTTATTGATAGTCCGACTTTGTATGGGGCGTTTTTACTAAACTCACAAAAATGCTTCAAACAATCCGCAGTAACTTTAAAAATATTTGTAAACTATCTTATTTTTCAGAACACTATTCATTAATGTAATAATAAAAACCGAAAAAAACATATTATACTTTATTAAGAATCGCATTTCAAATTTGAATGAAAAGGTGAAATAGAAGTGAATACGAACCGAGAAAAGTAAAATGTCAAAGTCTGAAGCCCGATTTAAATGAAAAGTAAATTAAAGTCTACAGGTAAAATGTATTATGTTTTATTTATTATGCTTCTATTTCACCAAATCTAATTTCATTCCAGTGGATATTACATTCTATCATAATAATATTATGTAACTGTATGCTCTATGTACAAAAATAATCATGAATTGGAATAAATTATTACGTCAATTAAACTGAAAGTACCTGAGCTCGAATTGTCGACTGCCATACTGCCATAGTATTTCAAACAGGCTTGACTCCTTAGAGCTACGTAGAGATGTAGCATCGCTCTGCATCCTCTATTGGTTATATTACGGGGAGTGCTCCGAGGAATTGTTCGGACTTATACCTGCTGCAACTTTTCGCCACCGTTCCATGCGACAAAATATTTATCATCCTCATCACCTTGATGAGTGGCAGTCCTCCACCGTGCGCTTTACCCGAAGCTTTCTGCCGCGCACTGTAAAACTCTGGAATGAACTGTCGCCAGCAGTATTTCCGGACCACTACGACCTGCAAACCTTCAAGAAGGGAGCGTATTCCCTCCTAAAAGTCCGGCAACGCACTTGCAACTTCTCTGATGTTGCGGGTGTCCATGGGCGACGGTAATCGCTTTCCATCAGGTGATCCGTTTGCTCGTTTGCCCCCTTGTTTTATAAAAAAAAAAGTTTTTCTCGGAGTTTCGAAAATTTAAAAAATATAAGAGAATCACAAAAAAATATATTTCGTATAAAATGAGTACCTACGGATAAAAATATAATATGAATTACGTATTTCAGCGTATTCAGTGTGAATTATAATTCAGCCCCTAGGTAGGTAAAATAGGGGATGAAAGTGTGAAATATAATTTCACAAGGGCGAAGCCGCGGGCAATTAATGCTAGTCCTTACTAATATTATAAACGCGAAAAGTTTGCAAGTTTTTTCACACAAGTTTAGGCTCTGGATTATCGCATGGTCTACTTTTATCGCAGCAAAATTTAAGGTTCCGGTGGAATTTCTTATTGCGTGTACGAAGTCGCAGGCATCAGTTTGTCAGTAGATTAATTTTTATACTTATAACAATGATTACGATACTCAAAACATTCCACATTTAAACATTTTGTAGTAAAAATAAAAATAGAATAATTTGGAGTCTTTACTCTTTACTTTACATTTTCGGGCCGGGGAGGGGAAGAAGGGAAGGCCTCTTTCACGGTGGAAGAACAATATTTGCGCTCGAAATATTCTGTGCATTCATTAGCACTTTATTATAAAAAAATGTGCTCTTAATTTTGAAATACTTTGTGGGTTACATCATTGGGAATGCAACATTGTGTACATATTTTTGAAATATGATTCGTTGACATTTTTTTTCAAAGTCAATGTTTTCATGTTAGTACAAGCTACTGTACAAGAAGTGCGCATTTTTTTTATTATTATATATATTTTTTGTATATAATATTATGTAAAAGTAAATCAGACTGCTAATCAACTATTTACTATTATATTTAATTTATCATCCTTACCTTGAGAAAGAGTCGTGCCTCATTGGACGGATTCCATGTTCAATTTGATTTTTAACACTCGTCCTTTTAACGTTAATTTGGTTAGTAAAGTTAACACAGAATAATCTTCTTTTGTAAAATGATAGCCAAACTTAGTAGCCACAGCTACCACCACCAAAACTATGTTCAGTCCTAAACCTCAATTGTCGTATTTAAAGTAGAAAGTTCATTTTACGTTGACTGTATTATAAGTCAAGCGACCAATCAGAGCGCGTTTCACGTTGGTTTGACGTTTAGGAGAATACCGGTTTGACAGTTTTAGCGTCTCGCGACTTGATTGTAATTGTATTGTTGCAGGTTTTATTTACTACAATTGATCCTCAGAACTATGTCCAGTCCAGAACCTCAATTCTCGTATTTAAAGTAGACTTAATTTTACTTTGTTTGGATTGAAAATGTAGCGACATGTTACCATGAACGGATTTTATGACGTTTCGACCAATCAGAGCGGCTTTCACGTTGGTTTAACGTTCATAAAAACACCTTTTGGGAGTATAACCGTATCGGGACTTGATTGTAATCGTATTAATGCAGGTTTTAAAGATCACAGTCATATTTCATAGAAAATAAAACATTAAAAATCACATTAGAACACCAAAATCTTCTACTAGACTAGTAGGTCAGATCATTATAAAACAATTCCCGGTTGATCCTTAATACTATAATATGTAATGAAAGTCTCTGATGGTGGATGGATCGATGGATGTTTGTGACTCTTTCATGCATACGTGGGAGAGTCACGCTTCGGTATGAATGGGCCGGCTTGACGGGGTAAATACCACGGTCTCAAACAAAACCGGCGTGAAATAACACATGTGTTTTGTTTCGCCGAGTGAGTGAGGTTACCGGAAGGCGGAGACCTCATAGAGGTTGGGGATTTTAAGGAGTGGATACGTAAATCGTAACACCAGAAGAGTTACAAGTGTAACTCCTCTGGTGTTACGAGTGTCCATGGATGGCGGTAATCGCTTACTACCAGACGTTCCGTCTGCTCGTTTCTCTCTCTCTGCTCGATTCATTTCATAAAAAAAGCGCAAAAACTACAGAATGGAATTAAATAAAATTTGGTTTGGTAGTAGGCTCTGCATTTACATTGGCTACTTTTTATTCCGAAAAGTACAGTGTTCCCGTAGGATACTGCATTTACGCTGGCGGAGCCGTAGAAAAAAGCGGCTCTGCATTTACATTGGCTACTTTGTATTCCGAAAAGTACAGTGTTCCCGTGGGATACTGCATTTACGCTGGCGGAGCCGTAGAAAAAAGCATTATATTATAAGCACGAAATTTTATATGTATGGATGTACGATATTATGTATAGATGTATGGACGTTTATTACTCTTTTACCCAATAACACCCGAGAACGGATTTTGATGAAATTCGGTATGGTATATATACTTTAGACTCTGGATTGATACATAGGCTACTTTTTACCGTGGTAAAATGTACGGTTCCCGCGGCGTTTTTTTTTCTGCGTACGAAGTCGCAAGCAACATCCAGTTCCTCGATAAAAATAATTTCATTTCCACATCGAAGATGTTTGTGCGGAGTAAATTCGTTTCGACGTTTTTATTATAAATATTGAATTTGAATCCAAATCGAATGATGAAGTAATGTCTACAGACTTCCAGCTGAGCGCCATTGTCTTCGTCTTATTCAGTTTCGTCGTATTCCGTTTCGACTGTTTTGTCGGATTACATTTTTCACAGTTGAAATAATATGATTCAATTTTTAAATCTACGTTTGTACATCGGAAAATATAATACAATCTAATAAACAGGTTGTCATATTATTATGGTCGTATTATATTAATACAAGCATTTTCTCGCGGCTTCGCCTGCTTTTCAAATAGATTCTTAAATAGTACTTCTTACTAATACCTATTATAAATGTGAAAGTTTGTAAGGATGTATGGATGGATGTATAGATGGAGGTTTGTTCCTCTTTCACGCGAAAACTACCTAACGAATTTCGATGAAATTTGGTATGGTAGTAGTTTAGGCTCTACATTAAAACATAGGCTACTTTTTATCCCGGAAAAGTACAGTATTCCCGCGGGATACCCGATACTATATTTACGCGGGCGGAGCCGCGGGATTCAGCTAGTGGTTTATAAATGTTTGATAATTATAATATTATTTTGAGAATTGTGTTTAGGTACGTAGTAAGTCATAATAGGCAAGCGGACTGATTTTTTTTATTGCATAAATGAATAGTACTCTTAAATATGAGTAACTTCTCAGAAGAAACCGTATATCAAAAGTCAATATTTTCAAAGGTACAGCGATTTGTATACAAAATTTCGCTCCGCTCCAGTACCAAAAAAATTTTTTTTTTTTGCGAAATTGGTAAACAAAACCTACATCATTAGTTTACTCACATCATATACAAAAACATTCATTACGGTAAGTATGAACTTAAACGCACAAATATCGGAGATATTTACAAATATATTCCTGCGGCCATATACTTCATATACTACTTCATACTACTTCATATACAAGTGACGTCATTTTTAGGTCGACTTTAGTATGGAGCGTTTTTTGGAGGCTCGCGAAATTTTTTATACAAATCGCTGTACCTTTGAAAATATTGACTTTTGATATACGGTTTCTTCTGAGAAGTTACTCATATTTAAGAGTACTATTCATTTATGCAATAAAAAAAAATAGTCCGCAAACCTATTGATCCACTTGGATTGCAGTGACGACAGAGCTTGATTATGACCTGCCTTCGGTTACAAAAAAAAACAACGGGTTGCACTTCGGGAGTGCCGGTAGAAGTGAAAAATCTCAAAAGTGGGGCCATTTAACTAAATACACTTTTTTCTCCATAGTATTTTCACCATACGTCAAATTTCAAAATGGCCCCAAAAATCTCTAAAATGCCATTTAACTGGAGACACTCTTTTTCTCAATAAGCCTCGTCTATAATATTTGGTCGAGGTATATTATTATTATTATTGAGTAGTTTTTAAGCTAATTTACATTACCTACATATTGAACCGATTAGTTAACTCAATACATCAGTACTAATCTGGTTCGCGGAAATTGAACGAATGACACAATATGCTTAGTGCACAACGCCGCCTGGTTGTCAAAAGCCTTTACGAATTTTCAATCAGGGCACGTGACCTGTCGCGCGAGTTTTTACCCATCCCAAGAAAAGTGCACAACGCCGCTGAAGGAATTTTTGTATATTTTTATCGATAGCAAAATCATTATAAAAAAATTATACCCGAATAATTATTTTCTTATGCCTCGAATAGATTTTGAAATTAATAATATTTTCGTTCCTATCTGTTGTCAAACAACACCACACGGTTTTATTAATCATGATATTCTCCAAGTTAGAACTTGGAAATGAAAATACAATATCACTGCAATTTAATGATAGCTATTCAAAATTGAACTCTATCCATTACACAGGAAGATACACGTTTCATTGTAAGAGTTCGAATGTCAGGTTGCACTGCGCTGCATAGTCTAAACTGATATCAAATGAAACATGTATCCTTTTTTGTAGTGAATAAAGTTCAATTTTGAAAAGCTATCTTAAGAATTCAGCGTCGTGTGTCGTCAAACTGAACTGACCCTAACTCTCATCATGTTATAATAATAATGATAACTCCCCACACCGATTTCGGTGACGGTGGCCGGTTTTGTTGAAACTAGGCCAGTTACGCAGGAGTAATTTTATAGTGACCAATTGTGTGCGCAGTGCACAAGAGCACTCTCTCTTCCTTTACTATCATAATCCAGTGGGATGGATAACCGACACGACTGACGAGAGATCAGGCGCAGGTCCGACTTTTTACATGCCAATCCGACGCATGGATCGTCTTTCTTGTCAGACAAAAAAGTGATCAGCCTGCATTGTCCAAACCAAACTTGGAAACAACATTTTTTGTTGTTCCAATGCAGGAATCGAACCGACGACCTCCGAATCGAGAGCCAATGATCTAACCACTAGACCACGGAGACTGTTGACTCTCCTCATAACCGAGTTCTATAACAGGCAATGTTACGGCACATTATAATTTACAAGTGTCAGTCGAGCCTCAACTCGTTACAAGTTGGATGTGACGGCCCCGCGGGATTCGTGTCGTCAATACTAAACACCTGACAAATATCTAATCAAGGTCAAAATTTGTTGATTAGCATCAGTTACAAAGTGTATGTAATTTCATAATTTAGTCTATTAACAGTTTTACATAATCTGTAGATATCTATTAATTTCCTTCACTATAATATTATAAATCTTCAAAAATTTCAGATAAAAGAATATGAAATCCTACTACTATTATAAATGTGAAAGTCTGTGAGGATGGATGGATGGATGTTATTCTTTCACGCAAAAATGACTGATCGGATTTTTATGAAATTTGGTGTGGCAGTAGTTAAGTCTCTGGATTAAAACATAGGCTTCTTTTCATCCCGAAATTGTACAGTATTCGTGTGGGATACCCGATACTGTATTATTTACGCAGGCGGAGCCGCGATAAAAAGCTAATACCTATCTTATATTTTTAACGAGCTAATCTTGTGTACATATTATATAATCAGAATCTCGGAAACGGCTACAAGTATATCCGTGAAGTTTTGGGGGAAAAAATTATCTAGAAAATGTATCTAGCTATGTCTTATCTATATATTATATTTTTCATTTCGGCGTGTAACAGTATACTATCAATAATTTCGTCAGTCAGTCAGTTCTTCGTCAGTCCGATTGGAAGCTTAGTATGCGTATTAATAGTTTTTGCTTTATCCGAAAATTCGGAATGTGATGAGTTCGAATCCCAATTAGATAGATATTTTTGAGATTTATAAAAACTCGGTTACCCAGGTACTTAATGTTACGGTGTAACTGCCTAAATATTTTAGCAGCGAAGTGCACTAATTATACACTTTTGATACTTTACACCAACCAAGAATTTAATTGATTATAACTACAAAAAGCAAACCTCGACTGCCCCAAACAACCCCAAAAGCGGGGAAGTTTAAGTGTAGACACATTTGCTTTGACGTGTTTCTCTATATATAACTATGGTTTTAGTCTAATAATATTTTCCCTTTTATCCTGTTACGAATACAATATTTAAAAGGAGAGAGAAATTTATAGTTCAATTGGTGTTTGAAAAGTTCGACTTTATAATAATAATTAATTATTATTGTAGCTTGACACTTTGTTATTTCGTCTTAAGCACTAAGCCTATTTCGTCCAATTATATATTTATGACACTTTAAATGAATCGAATTAACAGAGGGTTGCTCTCATTTAGGGTCAGTTCACATCGAAACGAGACGATACGCGATGCTGCGCTATATTTTTAATTAAACTTTATGTCCTACACAATAATAAACACGTTTAATTACAAAAGTTCAAATGTCAAACTGCACCGCTTATAAAGTTCAATTTTGAGTCACTATTTTAAAAATACAGCGCAGTATCCCGTATCGTCTCGTTTCGATGTGAGCTGACCGTAAGGGCCGATTCACACCGAAACGGCAGCGGAGCGGCTAGCAGCATAGTTGTCATATAATTTTACACTTTATCTTCATTACAATTAATGCGGATGGCCGCTAGTGACCGCCGGCGGCCGTGAGCGGCGGCGGTGGTCTCAAGCGAAACTGTGTTTTATTTCAACGAACATAAATTTTAAACTTTATCTTCATTACTATAAAACACAGTTTCGCTTGAGACAACCGCCGCCGCTTACACCGCCCACGACCGTCGGCGATCGCTAGCGGCCATCGGTGGACATCGAGATAAAGTTTAAATTATATAACAGGTATGCTACTGGCCGCTGCCATTCCAGTGTGAATCGGCCCTTAAATTCCCCAAGGACGAGCCCTTACTTCTGTCAACTGTCAAATTATTTAGACGTCGCCGTGTTATCCCTTCGCCCTGAGAAGTTTGTTTTCTCGTGTCTTCGCTCTTGACGGTTATTTGCTTTTTGTTCGTGACTCGCTGTCAAAAGTGACAACAACTTTTGTCTATCTCTCTCGGTTGTATGTTTGACGATACTTTGTGTACGTGTGTGCTTGAGTTTGATTTGAAATAAATAATTAAATTAATTTATTTTATTTCTCATGTTGACTAATATCTGAATGAGAAAATATCTTTAAACCTAAACCTAATCAAAAATACAATCAAATATATAAATAAAAGTGTAGTGTAAAATAATAATAATGAGTAGTAACAATGTACGGTGGTAAATCCTCGAAGAACTTGTGTTACGGGTACCAGACAACGGCATTATTATAATATTAAATACTTTTTATAGTTCATACTATACTTAAGTATATTATAGATTTTTATTAAATAATATAATGCATATATTTAATAAATTTTTTTTAATGAAATATGCGGGCAAACGAGCAAACGGGTCACCTGATGGAAAGCAACTTCCGTCGCCCATGGACACTCGCAGCATCAGAAGAGCTGCAAGTGCGTTGCCGGCCTTTTAAGAGGGAATAGGGTAATAGGGGAGGATAGGGAAGGGAATAGGGTAGGGGATTAATACGTACATCCACGACCTAGGAATACAGAAAACAGTTTTGTAGTTTGTTGAGGGATTCGAAAACGCGACCTATGACTTGAGCGCCAACGCGTTAACCACTGACCCACAGACGTTATAATAAAAGGGTTGCACTTCATTTATGATTAATATGTATTACATTAAATTATAGTAATACAACATACCTCTGTAATGTAATGTGTTTAATAAGACGTAGTGTAGTGTAACTCGAGTAGCGCTACGACGTAGCACGTCTACAAGCTCGTAGACCATGTTCACATTGAAAATAGTAGTATTTTTCTATTCTTATTATATACATATATCCCGTACATTTTACAGATTCAAAGTTAATATTGAAAGCTAATTTATAAGCTTTAATTTCGATAATGCTGGTTTTAAATTTAAACTATATACAAATAAATAAACGTATATACGTAGGGTCGGCTCTCCTAGTAAATTTGCGCCAAGAAACTCTATCTTGGGTTGTCGCTTTTGGCAATTTATTTACAGCTAATGCTTTGGTCCACCATGTAGTTGGAGGTCTACCTCTCCCTCTTTTAGTTTCTGAGAGACTCGACGCTTTTCTGACAATATAGTTTTCGTCTCTGCGCATAACGTGACCATCCCATCTCCAAGCGTCTTTCTGTCAGTTTTTCGGACACTGGGGTTATCCTGAAGCTACCTCGGATGTATTCATTTCGAATCCTGTCAAGTTTTGTAACTCCACGAGACCATCGTAACATCTTCATTTCAGTAGTGTACAAAGTATATACGGTACATACATATTTTAAAATATTTTTTTTAAATATATTTCGTCTGTCCGTCTGTCTGTGTATTTGTTTCGGCTAATACGGCTGAACCGATTATTACAGAACTTTCAGTTAGCAGATAGGTGTAGTTTTCATTTAGTGAGTGGTTAGTCCATACTATGCAACCCAAGTTGCGGGCACCAGCTAATGGAGAATATAATAACAGTGTTTCATTTTAACGTAAGGCTGGTAACGTCCGGACCCCTGGAATTAATTCCAGGGGTCCGGACAGTAAGAGGCTACAAATAATGAATTAATTCAATATGTAGGTCACCTGATGCAGCAAACGTCACTCGTCGTCGAGGCGCGCAGGCGGTCACGTTTAGCCCGTCAGCATTATCCGACGAGTCAATGAACATCGTTGCTGCCGCCTCCGCTACCCGCTCCCCGCCCGCTAAGGAGCCGGTGCCGAGTTACGAAAGTGTCGCCGCTAGCGAACCCCCGCCATCTCCCCCGCGTTTGAAAAACAAAGCGAAGAAGGTGGCCCCTTAAAAAGAGCGTCCTCTTTCTAAAAAGGACCGAATGTGCGTTGATGACGGGTTCATCAAGGTCGATAGGGAGAAGAAGAAACCCGTCGTCCGCAACCATCGCGGCACCGCACCCGGAGGACCCGAGCAGCTGTTGCGGTATGAGACTCCCGCGACACCGCTGTACGTGTCTCGGCTGCATTGGTCTACGACGGTCGAGCAGGTCGTGCACTACATCAGGAGTAGAACCAACTTCGCCTTGAGGGTCGAACGGTTGGAATCTCGTCATAGAGTGAATTTTAGTTCTTTCGTGGTGAGAGTTCCAACCCATCGTATACCGACCTTCGAGAAGGAGTTCTGGCCGATTGGAGTCGCCTACAGAAGATTTAGAGGACGACTCCCGAACACTTCGCGCCTCACGTCGCAGACAATACGTATTTAATTATCTCGTTTTGTACCTATTTATGGAACTTTCTAAATGCTAAGTGTAAATCAGCTGTTCTTCAAATGACAATGCTGGTTCCACCATATGATACCAGGCACTGTGGTTTTCTCGCCGCGGTGATACGCTCGAGTAATCTCCTTTTCGGCAACAGGATATTACGTTACCTTCCTATCCGCACGCATTTTGGCATGCGTTATAATTTGTATTCATTGTTTTTTTTTTTTTCAATAATTAGTATTTCTGTGTTTGTTGTTTTTTGTTTAATATGTGTTGTTTTTCTTTTGTTTTATAATAATTTTATTAGGTATATGAATCATGTTATTGTATTTTTATAACGTAAATCTATGTTACATGTACTATAATGTCATAGTTTGTCGAATAAATGTCTTATTATAAATGGGAATTGATCTCTCACCAGTCGGTGTCGGTTATCCGTCCCTCTGGATTATGAGAGTAAAGGAAGAGAGAGTGCTCTTGTGTACTGCGCACACACGTGGGCACTATAAAATTACTCCTTCATAATTACTGGCCTGTTTTCAACGAAACCAGCCACCGTCACCGAAATCGGTGTGGGGGAGTTACTTTTATTATAAATGGGAATGTTTATGTGTATGGTGGATGATTTTAATCTTTTACACAATTTAGTAAATAACAATTTGGATAACCTTTTAAGTGACACAAAGTAATGAAGTTATTTGTAAGTGGTAATAACTTAATAAAAAAAGGCTTTAAAATTTAATCTTCTGTGGCTCAGTGGTTGCGGGCGGTGCTCAAGCCGGAGGTCACGGGTTCAAATCCCGCCGAAAGAAAGTTTTCCGCATTCCTCGGTCATGGGTGTGTATAAAATATGTGTATAATATAGTAAAAACCTTACTTAAGTTAAATATGGTATATCTGTATTAAATGTACTTCCCGTTGCCTGATACCAGTAACACAAGATCTTCGGGTAATTAGCACAACGCCAGATTGACTGGCTCAGTGGTAAGCGCATTGGTGCTTTAGCTGGAGGTCGCGGGTTCAAATCCCGCCAGAGGACAAAAGTTTTCTGTGTTCCTGAATCATGGATGTGTATTAAATATGTGTATCTATACATATAATAAATCTGTAGAGGGGTCATGTCTGTACATTAAAGTTATCTAAGTGAAAATCAAAATGGGGGGTCTATAAAGGCCACAGAACCTAAAAATAACGTTTTTAAAAAAAATGTCTGTCTGTCTGTCTGTCTGTCTGTCTGTCTGTCTGTCTGTCTGTGTGTTTGTTATCACATCACGCCGAAACCACTGGATGGAATAAAATGAAATTTGGCAGGTAGGTAGCTTAGGGCCTGAAGGGTAAAATAGGATACTCTTTATCCCGCAAAATTAAAGGGTTCCCATGGGATATTCAAAAAACTGTACCTACCTGTTTGACGTTATTTCAGGCAATCTACTCGACGTATTTAAATAAAACTTGGCACAAATGTAGATTGGAACATGAAATAACTAACAGTATTTTTTTTTCTTGGAAACCAAAACGGTTCCCACGGGATCATGAAAAAACTGTATTTTTGAACTTGCTTCACAAACCGAAATAAATCATCATTTTTCGCATGTTTTCTCTTGAAATAAAACTATTAAATTAAAATTATAAAAATAAATCTATTTTTTATCCTACTCAAATCCTACAAATAATAAATAGCGAAGGAGTAAACCAATAGTACAAGATCTACTTAAACTAAGAATTTGCTTTGAGCGAGAGGTCAACTTATTTGGTGGTCTTTAATAAGTTACCTACTATTTTTTTAGCCGGTAAAAATATACCTTGATATTATTTCGTTCAGGCTCTTGAAATATTTGCGTTCGAAATTCAAAATTAAACCGCATACATAGGCTGTGTTCCGCGGAAAATAAAACGTAGGCAAAATGGCAACCGCTGGTATAAAATAAGCAAAATGGCGAATTATGTTACCATTATTGAAGTTAGCAAAATATGTGCCCTGGCGGATAATCTGTTTTTTTTACCTTTTTTTAGCTTTCTACACACGCACGAATATGGTACGGAGCGTACCAGATCCGATGCGGACAACGGTGAACTCTTCGCCTTCTTCATATGTTCGCCGGACTGCCCTACACACGTTCGGATCTGGTACGGAGCGTACCAGATCCGCTGTACGCTCCGTACCAAATTCGTGTGTCTGTAGATAGCATGTAATTGTATATTAGGTTGAACTTGAAGCTTGGTATCTTATTACGAATAATGGTATCTACAGACACACGAATTCGGTACGGAGCGTACAGCGGATCTGGTACGCTCCGTACCAAATCCGAGCGTGTGTAGGGCAGTCCGGCGAACATAAGAAGAAGGCGAAGAGTTCGCAGCTATCCGCATCGGATTTGGTCCGCTCCGTACCAAATCCGTGCGTGTGTAGAGCAGTCCGGCGGTTAGGCCGTACAACGGTGTCAGTGTTGCCAACTTAGGGATTTACCACCCAAAATTAGGGAAAATATCTACGGGGGTTTACTAGGGGCCAGGATGTTTAGAGTTTACTCCTTATGAATCAATTTGTATGTAAAAATAAAAATTATTTAAATGTATGTATATAGTCAGGGATATGAAAATATAATATTGGGAGTGAAATCAGATTAAGACAAGTTAGTTTTATGTTATTCACGCGTAAGTCTTTATGTTAAACACATAACCTTTCTTTCTAGCTTATTATCTCTTAGACCTGTCAATGGTATAATTATCAGGGGTAAAGTTTGGGGAGAAATATTTTTGAGAGTTGATATCACTGCCTGTTATCAATGAATTTCAGGAATCATCGCGTCGTCGAAAAACAGCACTGTAAATAGAACTCTATGCTAATGCAATAGAACTGAAAATTGAACACACGAGTGTCGAGCTTTTCGGTCCACTGCATCGTACCAAATCCATGCGTGTGTAGAGACACTGGATTCGGTCTGCGGATATGGTCCGCTGTACGCTCCGTACCAAATTCGTGTGTCTGTAGCACAGAATACAGAAATCATCCAGAAGCCGTCAACACGCTTGAAAGTGAGGCCGTTACAACCACTCCAAATTGGAATGGTTATCCACACATAATATGTTGCCACAGAATAACGGGATATTTTACCCAACTTTTTTTGAATTAATTTTTATTGAATAGCTAATTGTCGTAATATAACAATGCGATTTGTTTTGTAAGTGTAAAGAGTAAAAATTACTTTTTAAATTTTTAAATTAATAAATACCGATTTCGCCATGGTTTTGGACACAGTGCGCTGCATACAAATGTGATCGAACGCTCATTCTGCATGTTTTAAATTCTGTGGTCTGTAAAAAGTAGTGTTCCCGTCGAATAATATATTTACGCGGGCGGAGCCGCGGGCAAAAGCTAGTAATATAATAAAAATCTTAAATATAAGTATAGTATAAATAGTATTAAATATATTTCCGTTGTCTGGTACCTGTAATACAAGTTCTTAGCATACTTACCACGGGAACAGACTGACGTGGTGTGAGGCATCCATAGATATAATTAGTTAGATGATGTATCCAGGAATTAATTAAAAGAAGATCTAATAAAATCACATTTATTGATCGCATTTACAACAAAAACATACATTACTTCATCGACATCAACTTAAATTACTTCAAAACATGACATAATTATATAATAATTACTTATAACTTATTCCTTAAAATATGCTTGTAAATATACTTCTATATTTTATATTATGTATTTATTGTAAATAATATTTCTACGATACTGATTGTTGTAGGAACTCAATTTCTACAAAAGCTAAACTATACTTTACAATATTTTTTCTAGGCTGTTTGAACAAAAACTTTTTGCTTTTTCCAGAACAATTAAGCGTTAGAATATAGTGATGGCCAGTTCATATTATACAGGAAGGAAAATAAATAATAATTACGTAGAGGAAGATGACCTATAACAATTGTTGGCACCCCTCTCCACATTATTGGCCCCAAAGATTTACAAAAAGTACATACTTTTTTTTAGCCAGCCTTCATTTTTTACACAAACAAGTGAGAAAAAACAAAATTAAGTAAGTATCTCTAACTTTCGCAGATATTGGTTAAAGTTAACCCTGGGTTAAATATCATATTATCTCTGTCGTTCTGCGTATTTATGAAAGTGAAGCCATGATATTTTAACCCAGAAGTGGCCCTTTGAGTATAAGTAAAAGCAAAATGAATACGCAACCTGTATTTTTCAATATAATAAGGGGGTGGCCAATAATTGGGGTAGAATGCCAACAATTGGGTGTTTGGGGCCAACAATTGATGGTTACTTATAATTGTAGACTTTATTAGACACGAAAAATAAAGAATATTTTATTTCTCAATGTAGAAATATTTTTTGGCGGTATTATTAATTACAGAGATAAACATGCTGATGCTCAAAAAAGGACGTGTTGGTTCAAAATTTGTTTGTTGTTGGATTTTCAACAATATGAAAATTGGTCCCATTGTTTATGATGTCATAAAATGGGATGGGGAACTTAATTTTTTCATAAAATCTTTGTATGTTTCAGGTAAAAAAAAATATATTTTAATCCTCATTAAGTGCGGTCGCGGAGCGCGTAGAATTTCGTACATTCACTAATCGCTACTTGTCTCCTTCCCTCGCGGACGAATATTGCTATTGCGTATACGCAGGCACGCGACAGAATTGATATGCGATAGCAATTATTATATTTGTGTTTTTGTTTGATTTTAATTATTATTTATAATGCGTATTTTTTATATTTTGTTATAGGTATTTTATTTTATTTTGTTTTATATTCTATTGGATATTGTAGATAACATTTTATTATTTAGTTGTAAGCTTAAACTGTAATATATTATTATATGGCACAAAAACTGTAAACCCTGTAAATTATAAAAATCGAGAATAATAAAAAAATATAATAACTTATTTATTTGTGTGCGAGTGAAAGAGACAAGTGGCGATGAGTCAATGCACGAATTCTACGTGCACCGCTACCGTACCTTAGTACATATTCATTGAAATTAAATCTGATCATGATCGATAGACATCTACGTTTTATAACAAAACGTCGATTTGTTACTGAGCTTTCTTGACTGTTTTTTTAATTCCCGTGATAATAATATTATGTAAAAAGAAACTTTAGCCTTAAATATTATCGAATTATGAATTTCATATCTGCAAATAGAGGAAGGCATTAAGATATGTATAAGCATGCCATATGTGATATTTTTGTAAATATTACAACAATACGTTACAATATTTTCTTTTAAAATATTTTGTAAATAGGTACGATTAGCTATTATATAAAATATATTGTAATAAAGTGGAAATATTTATTTTTCTTTTGCATTGAATACGCTCCGTTACTACTGGACCGATTTTGATGAAATTTGGTACACACGTAGAGTAGACCACGGGGAAAGACATAAGCTACTTTTTAATGAAGCAGAATGTACGGTTTCCGCGGAATTTCCTTTTATGCGTAAGATGACGCGGACAACATCTAGTATTTCCTTAATAAGAAAGATTAGCCATTATATTATGATATAATATTAAATACACAAAAGAAATACTGATTTGTCTTGTATATAATATACCTAATTATGTATATTTATAGTCAGTTGCTTAATAAAAACATAATATAGTTTCATATACAGGCGGTTTTATTTTGTTTAGCTTAAAATATTATTCGACAGATGTCATTTTCATAATAAAAAATCATCATCAATTATAAAACTATACAAATAGCATGTTAATAAACCATATTCACAAATAATCATGTCACTAACAAAAAAAAATGTATTTAATCTAAAATTATCTAATTTACTATTTATTCTATTAATATATTTTATATATTGGTGTGTTACATCTAAATATATAATTTATATAAGTCTATAGCTATGATATTATCGTCTTGAAGACATTTAATGGTTACAATGCTTTACACTACAGATCCTATGTCTACATGAAATCTATGTTCCCAAATCCATAATTATCTTACTTTGTAAATATAATATTTATAAAAAGTATAATAATATGCTTCTTTTATTTCAAATGAGATTAAAGTTGTTACAATATTTCGAAAATTTCAAATAAGCCAACAAAATGTTATATGGCAGTTTTGAGGAATAAAGCCAAAAAACGCCCGGCACGAAGTCGGACCGCGGATGTGACTGCATTCCAAACCGCGAAAGGTTCTGTGCGGTTTATACTGTGGATCAAGCTGTTCGTATCTACGACTAAAAATGCGCCACGGTTAAAACAGCCCGCGTTTTAGAAACAACGTTAAAATACGTCACAACAATCAAACTGTTGAAAACAAGCTGTCATCGGCATTCCAGATCGGACTGTCGGCCAGCGCACTTACACGGTATCTTTGGAGCAGGCCCGTGCTATTTTCCGCGGTCAGATTTGTATGTGTGACGGGCGCTATAGTCATTGGTAGCGAAGCTAACTGTTACTAACGTAATTCCTGGCTACGAATGAAACTAAACGATATATGAGTTTTGAGTCGCATATATTCGGTCACGTAATTTCTGCTATATATAGTCTTAAGGCCAGTTTATACCGAAATGAGACGATAAGTAACGCTTCGCTGCATGTTTATTATAGCTATTCAAAATTTAGCTTTATACAGGAAGATACTCGCACACGTTTACTTGCAGGAGTTCGAATGTCAAACTGCCCCGCTCTACATAGCATGGCGCCACTCTTAAAATGAAATGTATGTCTTCTTGTGTACTGAATAAGGTTCAATTTTAAATCACTATTCCAAAAATTAAACGGCTTGTCTCGAATCGTCTCGTTTTGGTGTAATCTGACCCATAAATAACACTAAAGTGCAGCGGCGTTCCTATGACTCCATTCCTATCGGCTTCACTTACCACTTACCTTTTGAAGACCCTCATCCAAATCCCTATTATACAGGCTAGGGCTTCCCTATGAAGGAGAACTAGACTTCGCCACAGCTAAAGTGAGTTCGTATTTGCGTTCAAAACTAGTAAACTTTTTTTGACGACTGTACTTCTGTCCATAAGCGATTGTGTCAACTTGACGTCCTCTTGAGAGTATGTCTATTTGCTGCTATGTCCGTTTGCGCCGAAGGGGATAAAGACAAAACGCACTTCACAAGTTACTTGACCGAATACGCAACTTACAAAACTACGTCTGTTTAACCTCACCTGTAGTAAATATATCCATTGCCTGTTACACAATACTTATGCATCTAAAAGATATTAGCAATTAGAATTACTTTACATTTATGAATTTTGATGCTATATAATAGGCAATCGGACTAATTTTTTTTATTGCATAAATGAATAGTACTCTTAAATATGAGTAACTTCTCAGAAGAAACCGTATATCAAAAGTCAATATTTTCAAAGGTACAGCGATTTTTATAAAAAATTTCGCGAGCCTCCTAAAAACGCTCCATACTAAAGTCGACCTACAAATGACGTCACTTGTAGGTTATAGTATATGAAGTAGTATATTATGAAGTATATGGCCGCAGGAATATATTTGTAAATATCTCCAAGTATGGTAAGTTCATACTTACCATAATGAATGTTTTTGTATATGGTGTGAGTAAACTAATGATGTAGGTTTTGTTTACCAATTTAGCAAAAAAAAATTTTTTTTGGTATTAAGACTCGCGAAATTTTGTATACAAATCGCTGTACCTTTGAAAATATTGACTTTTGATATACGGTTTCTTCTGAGAAGTTACGCATATTTAAGAGTACTATTCATTTATGCAATAAAAAAAATCAGTCCGCTTGCCTATTTAAAAGTTAAGGCCCAAAATATATTAATAGCTATATTTAGACCACTATCATCTACGAATTCAATTCTACATGCATTGCTATAATACAGAATTATAAGCACCCTATATAATATGTTCCATACTTTCCCTGATAAGTTTTGATATAAGTGGTAAGATAAAAATATTACAAAAAGTCTCAATATGAAAATTGGTCTGAATTCGGGACGAAATTCTAGAAATTCTATTAGGGGTCAGTTCAAACCGAGACGCGACGCGGCGTGCACTTAATAAAACAATAAAAAATTTAACTTTGTAAATTTAACAAAATATACAAGTTTTATTGCAAGATTGCAGAGCGGTGCAATTTGCAATTCGAACACTTGCAATAAAACGTGTTGATTTTTACCCGACTACGGCGAAGCCAAAAGGCATAAAAAAATTATTTTGGCAGTCTGTGTGTGTATGTGTGTGTTTGTTCCACCATAGTGCCTAAACCAGTGTTTTTCAACCTTTTTCATGATGCGACCCCCCTTGTATGAAAAAAATATTTCACGACCCCCCGACCCTTCACTTTTTTATGATGTATGTATGTGTATGTTACAGTATTACAAATATTCATTCCATACGACGATTTTATGCGACTCCATAATTAGGATTTGGATATAAGTACATAATATAGTACGTCAAACATATTATTTTACAATTACATACCTATACATACATCGATGATCAATTTATGAGTATATCCTTTTGTTAAAATTTTCGTACTTAATAAATCAATAATTTTAATCTTTATTGTTTTTTTTTACTACCTACAGAAGCTTCGCGACCCCCTAGGGGTTGCGACCCACAGTGAAAAACACTGGCCTAAACTATTGATCCGATTTTAGTGAAGAAGGTGTCAATATATTCGTGATCATTATCACGAATATATTGATTCACATTATTCGCGTTCACATTATACCCGGGCCATTGCCCGGGTAACAAAGTCTATATACTTTGCGCAGTCGCGTTATATAGTTATAAAATACTACGGTTATTGTGTAGTAGTAAGTTCAATTTTAAATCGCTATCTTAAAATATTCGCGCCGTGTCGCGTCTCCCGGCGTAAACTGACGCTAATTTCACGCTAGGCTTACCTTTAACAGGGTGTGGCGAGAATCTTAAATAAGTTACGGCTGAATCGAGCGCTTAAATTAAGAAGCTCTTACCTCACTTGCTACCCTTGTCATTCGGCCTAGCAGAGACAGTGACAGACTGTGAATTAAGCAGCCGCTACTTTAAGTTACATTTAAGAGTTCACCCCTTCGACGATTAAATTCTCCGTCATTTCAAATAAGTTTGCAGTCAAATAATGATATTAGACAATCCCTTAATAATAATTGTCTTAGGCTACCTCGAATTTCGCGGTAGCAGCGCGACGGCGGCGGGGCGGTGCGGTGGCGACGCGGCAACGCAGATCGTATTGTATCGGCTAGGTATTTGTTTTAGTTTGTGAATAAAATGTTTGCATTATTTTGGAAGTAATTAAAAGAACAAATCAATTGAAGAAAACTACCAACGCAGGCCCGCGGGCGGTTAAGGACCGATTCACACCGAAATGGCAGCCGAGCGGCCAGCAGATTAACTGTAGGCTTAGTATGCGTACCCTAGAAACACCGAAGAATAGACAAAATGACAGATTGTAGAAACATTAATACCATTCGGGGCAAAATATTTCTTATTGTAAGACAGCAAGGTCGATGTATCGTCGGTATGAGAAACAATATTTCTTTTCTTCCCGAGCATGGGCTCACAAAATGGCCCTTTTTACCACCGACTCTAAAATTTGACAGGAGCTCGCTCGTCGCTCGCCGCTCACACCCCGCCACTGCAAAATTCGAGGCAGTTTTCTAAAGATCTTTTTTGATAAGCTTCATAATACTTTTATTTGAAAAATAACCTTGTAAAATTGTGCTTTTAATGATAAATAGTGATATAATACATAATAAACAGTGAGGTAAACACACCGTAGTATCTAACACTAATCCAAAAATATTGTATTCCAATATACTTTTATTTAAAGCCCTTATCCATGCGTGGTGACGTCAAGACTTGTCTTGAGAATTCAACCATTAAAAACGATGAAATATAACAATATTAAAACGATACGCGACATGCCGCTGCACTTTTAAGATAGCTATTCAGAATTACATACATACATACATATAATCACGCCTTTTACCCGTAAAGGGGTAGGCAGAGACCACTTTTTGCCACTTGCTACGATCCTTACATACGTATTCAGAATTGAACTTAATTATTTACACAAGAATACACGTTTCATTATAAGAGTTCGAATGTCAAGTTGCACCACGCTGCACAGCGTATAGTGCGATTCAAATGAGAATAGGATTGAGTCGATGCCATATTGTTTCGAATTTAGACTGTTAAGATAGTTAAATTTATGTTTACATAATTGATTACTATTTACCGTTTTTATTTAAATTCGATGCACGACTTTTAATATTTATATGCACATAAGTTTTTCTGAAAATCGCACTTTTCAAGTGATATTTGACAGAAAAAGGTCATTGCCGTTCCTATTCTCATTTGAAACGCGTTATACCTTGTGCAGTGTATGACTGATGTCATATGAAACGTGTATCTTAATGTGTAGTGAATAAAGTTCAATTTTGAGTAGCTTCTAACAGCACTGCGGCCGTATAGAATACCCGAAATAAATAAATAAATTATGGTTTTTAGTATAGCAAAATCAATTTTCCAGAACCTCTTCACCCAAAATTTACAAACAGAGGTCGTTTAGAATCATTCTTCTGATCTTAATAAATGTAGTTTACTTTGTTTGTTTATAAATAGCCAAATCAGAAATAATAATCACGTTAAAATTGGTTAAAATAATCCAATAATAAAAAAAAATCCTCAAAATTTTCACGTGTTTTGCGATTAAGCATATATTAATAAGACTTATTTTGTTTGACCACTGTCTGGATTTAGTCCACAACACAACAAAAAAAGTATGTCAGTCCGTACTGTGGTCCGTACTAGGCCGGTATCAAACAACACATTTCGTAAACGCGCTTTTAATGTTTTCAAATAAGTAGTGTTAAATAAATACAACGAAAAAATATTAGGTAATATTATGTTACCGTCACAATTAGAATTAATAGAAGTCATCAAATTATAAAAGTTAAGAAAAATTTCATTTTAAGGTTATATTTTAGGTTAAATCGGTTCAGAAAGTGAAAATAACTTACGACGGCCATAAAATCCGCTAGATTGATCGTCAATTCTGTAATAAAATCTCTTTATGAAAATTCAATATGGCGTACGGTAGGTATGTTAAAACACGATTTGTCACTTTCACGCCCCCAGTCAATGTTATAAACTTATAATAAATCTTACTACTGCTATAAATGTGAAACTTTCTGAGGATAGATGGATGGATAGATGTTAGTTACTCTTTCACGCAAAAACTACTGAACGGATTTCGATGAAATTTGGTATGGTAATAGTTTATGCTCTGTATTAAAATACTTACTTATACTTTTTATCCCGAAAAAGTACATTGTTCTGTGTAGCTGTGGGCAATATTATTTTATTTTTCTGAGTTCAGATACACGTTTTTCTATCTTATCTAATAGGAGCTGGAGTTAATCCTTTTCCAATCTTTTTCACCGTTGAAACCTTTCCTGGACTTTCATTTCCTACAATCATGTCAAGATCAAAATTAGCCAAATCGGTCCAGCCGTTCCTGAGTTCTAGCGAGACATTGAAATTGCAATCCATTTTTATATAACATATAAGAAGATTATAAAGCGGAAATATTTGTTTGCATGTTTGTTTGTTTATTTGCAGTGAACAGGCCCCAAAATTTACTGAACCGATTACGATGAAATTTGGCACAGATATAGAGTAGACTACAGGGAAGGACATGCAGGCAGTACCTATAAATAGTATACTTCCGGTTACGGTTTTTATCGAACCTTATCTAAAAATGATAAATAGAAACAAGTGCCCAAAAACCTCAAACATAAATAAGATGTATGCTACGTAAAATTTTATGAATTATAGAATAAAATAAAAATATTAAATAACAAACACAAAGATCATTTTAGACTACACTATACTATTGTGCTATATAAATATATATTATAGCAAAGGAGGACCTAATGCAACCTATATAGCATGGCGTTCACATTACGCGATATTATCACAAAATTTATAATAAGTACCTAGGTAACACTGAAAATGTTTAGAAAATAAAAAACGGCTTAATGTAGAAAGTTGCCAATACTTTTATTGTTTTTCGAAGTAATTTCCGTTCCTCTCTACACATCCGTCGCATTCGATAGACCACTGAGAAAAGCAGTGGGCCCATTCTTCCTTAGGGGTCTCTTCTATAGAATTTTCGTACGCTTTCACCGCATCTTCAGGGCTCGTAAAGCGAATACCTCGAATTTTATATTTAGTTCTTGGGAATAAATAAAAGTCGCAGCGCGCCAGGTCAGGACTGTATGGTGGATGACTCGTTATCTCGACACCTGCCATAGTCACTAGTTCTAACTGGCCAGTTCTAAACATTTTCAGTGTTACCCACGTATATAGCAAGCTCAGTAGGTATGGTTGTGTCGCTCGTTTCGTTTGTGGGACGGCCGGGGGTGAGGGAGGAGGAAGAGGGCGGCGCGCGATATAGCATGAACTCTTATAGCGTATAGTAAGCCATTATTATATAGTACAGTACAGTGTGAACGTGTCCGTAACAATGTATGGTGCGCGATATTGTTGTGCTATGAGCTGTATACATGCTAATGTATTATAGCGTAGTCTGAAAGCCGCTTAACTCCTTTGGTTGAATGCTCAAAACACCTACAGACATCATATTCTATATTTGGACGATAATTTAAATTATTATTATTCATCGAGTATCGTGAATTTGGTTATATAATTTAAGCCTTTCTAAAGAATTAGGCCCACTTACGCAGATCTGGGGCCTTTTCTTTCATAAATACGAAGAACAAGAGAGACAACATGATATTTAACCAAGGGTTAACTTTTACCCAGATATGCGCCAGTTCCCAAGAGGTTTTATGGAGTAGATTTTAATAATTCTAAATTATAATATTATGCCTCTTCACGCACTCTTAGAGGCAAACCTTTGGCAAACCTCAACTGTCGAATTATACGCCAGGTCGCAATATTACATTATACATTCAAATTACGTTGGGCCAATATTACGCTTTATTATTTATATCATAAACATTCGTTGTAGTACTTCAATTTAAATATTTATGTATAACAAAATATCCTAATGATAAATATATAAAGGAGCACATAATATCAAGTGCGAAGATAATTTTAGAGAATTTATATTTATAGCTCGAAGACAATCGCTAATTTACATCACAAAATATCTCCTTTGATTCAAACCGATGTTATCGCACAATTTATTTTGTTGTCTTTGAGACATTATATTCATCAATGAAATAAGTTAGCATTACTCGTACCTCTCAGTTACTTGCGATTTGAAAGTCTTACTTATGATTTTGCATGCCAATATTAAGGTGACCTTCCGATGAAATAGGGTCACAGAGACACTGCTTAGTATGAATTGATATAGGTCACTAAACTATCCTCGCCACCAGTGTCTTGCGACCAGGGCCTCTAGTCAAGATGCAATCGATAATATCGACAGCGAAGTTCGATAACAAAAATGTATGGGATTTGACATAACGCAACGCAAGCGACATGTCACTTAGCGATGACTATGTCAAATCCCATACATTTTTGTTTTCGAATTTCACAGTCGAAATTATGGAATGCATCTTGACTAGAGGCCCAGTGGGCGTAGCCTTTCGTTTAAACGAGCCAACTACTCTTATTCCTCATATTATCTTTCTCAGCTATAAATATATTGAAGAGTATTAGAAGTAGTATATCTTATCCGCAGCTTCAAAATGTACGTGCTTTTTGTCGCGCGACGGCAGCACGACTAACAACCATCAGGCTGTATTCACACCATTCTTACTTTTGTCATCTTTCACACTTTTACCTTTGTCGATTCTTCTACCACTATTACCTACACTAGTAGCGTCGTCCTTTACACTTTTGTCGTCATCACTTTTCGGTTCGTTAATTTCTGGTATCTTCTGATCTGCTTGCGTGAGGACTTCTTGCACGTGTATCGTCAATTCGGGTCGGACGACTTGTGTGAAGGGAAGTAGTGCGCCGGCGACGTCCATTGTGTTGTTGATGTTTCTGTGCCAAAGTTCCAGCACAACGCTGCGCCGTTGCTACTTGTACCTCGGTGGCCCGAGCCAGCCGCAGCCGAATACCTAGAGAAACATTATTTATTACATCCAAAGAAAATAAGTAGTTGAAGTAATTGAAGTAAATTACTAGATGTTGCTAAAATGTCTAGTAATTATAAAAGTAAAGTGATAGGCTAGATTAGATTGATGATGATGAAATGAAAAAGCTCACAGAAAACCGAGATGCAAGAAGCTTCAGGTTTATTAAGACGGTTTTAATAGACCGAGATTGCGGGTAGTAGATAAATATCAAGCTACGTGCTTCGGAGTTCACTATCTCAGTTTATTTAGCTATCCCGCAACCCAAATTAAACACTGTCGCGATAGCGGATCTATTTCAAGTGACAATCGCTGGAGTTTTTATTACTTACATTTATTTCACTTTTGGCGTTGTTAGATTTACAATTTTGATTCTTGGATTTTTATACCTTTGGCGAGAAAAAGTAAAACAAATGATGAATTATTACTTAATTTATAATCCCTTAACTCTTACTGGCTGTAGTAGACAAGGGATTAACATTCTACTTAAACCTACGTTCTTGGTTTTCTAAGGCAATAAGATAATTTACTAAAAGATTCCTTTAAATTCCAGTACCTATAAATAGGCTGGTCGTTAATATCTTCACTGTCACAATAACCTAAATGACCAACGCTAGCAGCGTAAATAAAATAATTATTTAATTATAATTATCACCACCATTAAAACAATTACCATACCCACCTGACATACCACAAGTGACCGCACCAACAGCAGTATCACGCCCTACACTACACCTAGCTGAGTCCGCGCAAACACACACAGAGTGTCGTGGCACCACTCGCCCGTCACCATCATCATACCCACCTGACACACCACTACTGGTTTGTCATCATCACCGCACCACCAGCAACAAACAGTTACAACATCAGCAGAAGTATCACGCCCCACACCACACCCAGCTGCATCAACATGAATACATATAGCTTACGGTGGCACTACTGGTTCGTCATCATCACCACACGCACCTGACACACCACCAGCGACAGCAGCAACAGCATCAGCAGTAGTATCACGCCCCACACCACGCCCAACTGCGTCAGCGCGAACACGTACAGCGTGCGGTGGCACCACTGGTTCGGTTCGAATAATGTTGGAGCATAGTCAGGCCACATGATGCCCAGAGTCCAGTAGTTGCCAAACGCGAACCTGGAGAGAAATATGATAGGTCTATTCAGGATACACGTACTTAGTACTATTTAGGGTTTTACTAGTGCCATGAAGTAATAATAATAATGACTCCCCACCGATCTCGGTGACGGTGGCCGGTTCCATTGAAACCAGGCCAGTTACGCAGGAGTAATTTTATAGTGCCCAAGTGTGTGCGCAGTACACAAGAGCACTCTCTCTTCCTTTACTCTCGTAATCCAGTGGGACGGATAACCGACACGACTGACGAGAGATGAGGCGCAGGTCCGACTTTTTACATGCCCATCCGACGCATGGATCATCTTTCTTGTCAGACAATCAGGTGATCAGCCTGCATTGTCCTAACCAAACTTGGAAACAACATTTTTTGTTGTTCCAATGCGGGAATCGAACCCACGACCTCCGGAGTCGAGAGCCAATGCTCTAACCACTAGACCACGGAGGCTGCCATGAAGTAGAGGTTACATAAGAATATTAATTTTAAAACACATTTAAATTAAATATCTTTGAAATAGCTAAGCTCGTAGCAAGAAGCTCACGAAATCAGCAAGAATTAATGAAATGACTTATAAATGTAGATGAAGGTGTCTGGATCATGCTCTGCCTTTCGACAATTAGGTCACAGTAAATTAGATACCTTTCTGTATTACGTTGGCCTAATTGGTCCAAAGGCTTCGCCTTTTCTCCGACAAAATTGTAAACTCAAACTCATTTTTTTTTTATTTCCATATACGTGATTAAATAACACTTATTATCCTACATGATGCCTACCACTAGTTCAGAAACTAGCCCGGCGAGAATAACTGGTGCAAGAAAGTCACACAGAGCCAGCTTTTAGCAAAAAGATGGAAAAAAAATCTTTTCAAAAAAATATTTTTACAATATAGTAACTTACTCTATATAAGAAAAGTTTATGTAAGTCGCATGTATATTAATACATACGACTAGATTTTTCATGACGTCGCTACACCAACATTTTAAGTCTAATATCGCGACGATAACGGCGTTTATCCCTTGGTGTGGCCGAATATTAAAATTCAAAAGAGTTATTGCAATTGTATTAATATTCTAAGACGATAACAGCATAATCCAAGGCGTGCGTGTAAAGAATACTGATTTTGAAACGATTATTTCGTCTCAAGTAGGATCAGAACGAAGCATAATATTTTAAGTGCCATCACATTTTGCCGTAATAATATTAAGTAAGCCTTTACCCCACTGTTATGTAATAAAAAGACAAAACCAAGGAATATTTGGTTTTATTCCAAATAAAATGCTACTTAAATTAGTAATACATGTCAAGCTATGACAACAACATGAGATCAATATAATAGACAATATCTATACATAATATAAAATCCTTTGTCCTGAATGACTGACGGATCAACGCACAGCCTAAACCGCTGTTCGTAGAGACCTGAAACTTGCAGGGCTTTCTCTTTGTAATGCGTAGGGGTCCGATAAGAAGGGATTTTTCGAAATTCGATTCCTAAGGGGGTGAAAAGGGGTAAAACAGTTTGTATGGGGCAACGTGATCCCTTGATCCAATCTACTTCATATTTTGCACAAACATTATGTAACAGAATTGATGGAATTCGTGTATCATAGTTTATTGAAATTCGTCCGCTAACGGGAATAAAAAGGGAAAGAAAGTTGCTTGGGAGCGATTTGCTTTTAAGTTGATATAAATACTCCTTAGTGCTTTTGATATAAAGCTTCCCACACGCAAGCGATCGATCGATTTAGTCTTTACAATTTAAACATTTACTGGGTTCGTAGTTGCAAGTAAATCGGTTTAGATAAAAATTAAATATAGTCTGAGATCCTAGGACCACTTTACTATACTTTTTATATGAAACTCGTATATATACGCGTAAATTTTGTTCCACTAGCTGGTAGGTAACTTACACTAATCATTTTGTGTAATAGTTTGTCGTTAGCAATTTACTTTCAAATACGAATTATTTTGCAATTTGATCGAAGCAATCGATCGAACCCGTGAGTGGGAAGCTTTATTTTTATTTTGACATAATATATTGTCATCATGTTGAAAAATAAATCTGACAAGAATGCCAAAGTTAAATTTGATGAAAATCTCTTTGAAAAACTAGGCACCTAAATATTTGCGATTGTTATATTAATTATATTCATAATACTTATTATATATTACATACCTACTATTTCAGTAGAATATTTTGAGTGTAGGTATTATATTTCTTTTTCTTTTGTTGTTATATGTAATATTTAATTTATTTGTGCCTGATTTATCAGTGTTTAAAACATAGGTTTTTAGTTTTTAACCCAGATTTTTGATCTGTACGTTTGTGCGCGCTAATCTCAGAAACTACGTAACGGATTTTTATAAAATTTGTTACCGTAGTAGTTTAGCCCTTGGATAAATACATAGGACTCGCTTTTTATCGCGCGGATAGGAATTAGGATAGCTCTGCTTATAATTTTGTGTAGGTATTTCAATTCAATAGGTTCATACCTACAGAAAGTTTTATCAATCTAAAAAATAACGTAGTATAAAATGCTATAAAATAACCAGATATTTGAATTGGTTAAAACTTTACCTAGGTTAATCCTAATCATTAATGTGTATGATTATTATATGAGGAATAAGTGAGAAGCTAGATGGCTTCGTGGTCGTACTGCTAACTCATCTCTCTCTCAAACTCTGTCGTGGTCCCAACTAGGATGAGCGATCACAATCCAAATTATTTTTATTAAGTTCAAAGTCCACAACGTCTTCCCATTCAAAAGATTTTCGAAATCGTTAAAATACTAATTATCGGCTACAAAGAAATCCTTACTTAATATTATACCTAAACGCGAAAGTTTGTAAGTACATAATAATATGTTTAGTTTTTCATGCAATAAAGTAAAGTAAAGAAAACACGTAAAGAATTTTGATGACATTTGGGATGGTAGTATTTTATCCAGAATTAACACAGAATACTTTTTGCAGCTTATTAAATTTTATTTATGGTACAGTTCTCGGTAGATTTCTTGAGCGTACCTACGAAGTCGCAAGAAACATTCAAATAAAATACAACTGATACGGCTGTGCAGTGCCTACACCATTATGTATTCAATTTTGGTGTTGGTATTTTCCCGAACAAGCTTTCCCTCTGACGCGAGCGAAGCTGCGGGCAAAAGCTAGTAAAGATATAAAAGAGGTCTAAATGTACACTACATTCACCCGGCCTTCAGAATTAACAAAGTACGTAGTTTTTAAGATAGCCTGGGGCTTTCCTTAGTCTGCCGGATCTTCTAGTCGATTTTTCTAACTCAGTTTCCCCTGCGTTAATGTCCAGGTGTGAAGAAGATGTTTCTTCAACTTGGTGTGAAGAATTAGTATCTTCATTTATACTTAATGGCTCTGTTTCTACCTGTGGTTCCGGATCATTGATTGAAGTTTGAGGAAGTGGTGCTAAATGTCTATTAGATGCGGTTGTCTTCCGCCCATCCGCTAGTCTTATGTAGGAATACTGTGGATTAGCTTCAATCAATTCTACTTCTTCTACGTCTGAGTCATATTTAGACCGTTTTGTATAGTTTTTCTTTAAAACAGGTCCGGGATTTAGCAGCCATGTTGGAAGAGATTCACCGTTAGCAGTCCGCCGGGGGTGGTTAAAAAATCTTTCGTGAGGAGTCACATTTATAGATGTACACAACATCGATCGAATGGAGTGCAGGGCGTTAGGCAGGACTTGTTCCCAATGGCCAATATCCATTTCTTTCGACCTTAGATACAACCTTATCGTTTTCCATAATGTTCCATTCAGCCGTTCCACTTGTCCGTTTCCTTGTGGATTGTATGGAGTCGAACGACTACATGCCACGCCATTCGTGATTAAAAAATCTCTCAATTCCTTTGACATAAACGCAGCACCTCTATCTGAATGAATATATTGTGGTGTCCCATAAGTTAAAAATAGGTCTTTAAAGCATTGGATTACGGTTATGGATGATACATCTTTGGTCGCGTAAGCAAAAGGGAATCTTGAGTATTCATCAATAATAGTTAAAATGAAGCGTTTGTTACTGTGAGTAGGTAAAGTTCCTTTAAAATCAACGTTGAGTCTTTCAAAGGGTGCAGTAGCCTTGATGAGATTTCCATTTAATCTCGCAAAACGAGGTTTAATTTCAGCACAAATACGACATTCCGCAGTCATAATCTTAACATCATCAGATGTATAAGGTAAGTTCTTTGATCGAATCCAGTGCGTCATGCGTACGATACCTGGATGTCCCATTGTATTATGCAACTCATACAGTTTGTTGTTATTGATACTTGAGCACACTCGAGATAGAGTGTCGGCTATAGTATTTTCTCTACCTGGACGATAAATTATGTCGTATTTGTAATTTGATAGCTCTAGACGCTGTTTGCGCCGAAGTCGTGTTTTTTAATCCACCGCGTAAATATCGCTATATATAAAATCGCTTATCTTCTATGTGAAGTTAATAATGGATTTGACGCTGTATTCGCTTCCTATATTCCTGTCTCCTTTCCACACATATGCCTGTCGTGCGCAAGAGAGCGAGACGATTGATGTCCTCTGAGGACCTCCAACAAAGATGGATATCGTATAATGATCAGACCGCGTGCAGTTTAGTTTCAATTTGAACTTGTCGATTGATGGCTGTTATCGCATAGCAAGGACTCCCTGTGTAATAGACAAGTAATGGCTGCCGTAAACCGCACACTTAATAATTCATAGTTTAATGGACAACGGTGTGATGGTGTCATGAATTATTAGTGATTATCGTGTGAAGTGAGTGCAAGATTACCAGGTCCACACGACGCCGCTCGCGAATCCAAACTTCCATAGAAGACTGCACGTGGTGACCTCAGAAGCTGGACAAAGGTATCGTGATCCTTCCTTTATAGATTTCGAACACCCTTAACCTAATCTGTAAATCCATGAAGTTCGAAATTTCCTATCTTGAATATAGCGTCAAAATCTCGCATTAATAATTAATAGTAAAAGATTACAGTCCAAGCGCACGCGCGCCCATTAACGCGCCACCAGACGCCATCTTTCTATTTTCTCGTTTTTTATTTTACTTCTATGTGTCTGATCGAACATAAATGATACAGATCGCTGATCAGTGACAAGTCGAAAATGGCGTCCGGTTAAATAATGTCGCCACTTTCGTAAGGATTCAACGATGGCACAAGCTTCTTTCTCTACTGAAGATTGACGTCGCTCAGAATCATTTAAAGATCTAGAAAAGAAAGCTACTGGTCGACCGTCCTGTGAAAGGGAAGCAGCAAGAGAGTGTTCAGATGCGTCTGTTTCCACAGTAAACTTTCCATTTGGATCAACTACATTAAGAATTGATTTTTGTATGTCAGACTTAATCCTCTGGAATGATTCAATTTCTTCTTTATTAAGTGGAAAAGTTATTGCTCTAGCGAGATAGTGGATCTTTTCCGAAAAATTCCTTATCCACTAAGCATAGTGAGCAAACATTCCAAGTGCTCTTTTTAGAGATCGTGAATCATTTGGAACGGGTAGATTTATCAAAGGGCCGACGCGATCCTCATCCGGTTGAATTGAATTATGTTTAATTCTGTATCCTAGCAGTTTAATGGACGACTGTCTATAGACACACTTGTCTTCGTTTAAAGTCAAGTTGTATTTACGAACTGCTTCTTTAAATCGCTTAAGATTTGTATCGTGTTCATCAATTGTTTTGCCACAAATAGTGACGTCATCGAGATACGCATACGTACCCGTTAGATTTTCTTTAGAAATAATAAAATTTAGTGTCCTCTGAAAAGCACCAACTCCATTAGTGACGCCAAACGGTATACGAGTAAATTGGTACAAGTTCCCACACGCCTCAAACGCAGTTTATAATTTTTCTGTTCTTAATATGGGAACTTGGTGATAAGCACTTTTTAGGGCGATCTGGCTGAAGACGTTGTGTTGAGCAACTTTCGACACGATCGATTCTATGTTAGGCAAAGGGTATGCATCTAATTCAGTAAAACGATTGATCGTTAGTGAATAGTCAATCACAAGACGTTTTCGATGTGTGGTACTTGTGGTGACCAGCACTTGTGCTCGCCATGGAGAATTTGTTGGCTCGATTACTCCATCCTTTAAAAGTTTCCTTATTTCATTTTCAATGAATATCGTATCAGCTTCTGAGTGTTTTCTAGATTTTATCGCTATGGGCTTTATATTCTGTGATAGGTGATTGAAAAGTGAGACATCGGGAAAAGAAGCCGCCATAACGTTGCATATTTTGAGAGGTTTCTTTGCACCTCCAAAGCTTAGTTCAAGGGATGAGTGGTCACTTAAGATATCATGTCCAATTATAACATCTGAACAAAGTGAGTTAAGAACATAAAGTGGTTTATGCCAATAAAAATGTTCATTCATTTTGAGATCTACAAAACACATTCCTTTTACACACGAAGTGTTGTTTTTAGAAGCTAAAGTTACATTCTCCTCCCAGGGAATGCGTTTTAAATTCAGTTTCTGAACAAGATTCTCATCTATGAAACAAGTAGAGCTCCCACTATCTATGAGCGTATCGGCTCTGTGATTATTTATTGTTACGACTATAGTAGCCTTTTTCAAGCTCATAGGAGAGGCAGCGGAGACAGCTCCTACTTGTTGTTCATTTTCCGATACGGCATTAGACGAAGCGTCTGCTCTTCCACCCCTGCATACCTTGGCAAAATGCCCCTTTTTCTTGCAATTTGTACATATAGCATTAAATGCGGGACATTTAATTCGTTGATGAACTTTGCCTCCGCAAAAAAAACATTTCTTTTGAATAGATATAGATGCCGTTTGTTCGACAGTATTCAAATCTATACCAGTAATTCTAGTCTTTACTGTTGTCATTAGCCAACTCTATCGAAAGGGCTTTATTAACTGCCTGGTCTAAAGTTATGTCTATATTTTGTAGTAATTGTTGCCTGATGTCGTTTGAGTTAATTCCAGCAATAAAGGCGTCACGGATGTATTCACTTTTGTGAGGTTGAGCATCGACTGCTTCAAAAGAGCAGTCTTGAGCGCGTTGATGCAGCGTCCGTAAGAAATCTGCAATGGTCTCATCCGACTTTTGTGTAGATTTTAGAAGTATGTATCTGGCGTGAATCTTATTCTTTTCTTTGAGATAAATTTTATCTAATAGTTGAATGGCCGAGACATAATCTTTCGCTTCACGGATATGCGTATACACATTGTAAGATAAATTGTTTAGTAATAACCTTAGTTTATTTTCCTATCCCTTCACTGAGATAATTTGAGAACGTTATTTTCCAGTATTGGTACTTTAATTCGGCCGCCGGTGACCCAGGTTCGACGTCGAATTTTTCTGGCTTTAGTAATTGCGCAATAGTAGACATCGAGGTTTGTAATGGTATTTATTTTTATTTGGAATAAATTGTTATGTAATAAAAAGACAAAACCAAGGATTATTTGGTTTTATTCCAAATAAAATGCTACTTAAATTAGTAATACATGTCAAGCTATGACAACAACATGAGATCAATATAATAGACAATATAAAGATATAAAAGAGGTCTAAATGTACACTACACCGACTTACCTTTTTAAGTGGGTAATTGAAAATAGAGCGAAACGGGAAAGTAGAGTTAAATGATAAATTATATTATTGCTGGTGATAAGGGTCGCCTAACAAAAATTTGTATATTTATTTTTTAACAGTTTTTTTATATATATATTTTTTTTACGATTGGCCATTAAAATACATACTAAAACTCTTAATTTTAACTTTTTAATACCAACTTCCATTTTTTTAGCGCGATATTAATACTTTTGCTATCTCCTACTATTAAGACTAACCCTTATAAAGTGTGTGCTCTTTCAGTCATCGCCTGGAGGCTGGGTGTAGGTTGTAGGCTGTAGATAGTAGATGTAGATTATAGGTGTAGGTAGTAGATGTAGATTGTAGATTGTAGGTGGTAGGTAGTTACATGTTTATGAATTACTGTTCATAGTTAAGACAGAACAACGTCGGTACAGCTAGTCAATACATTTTTTTTCTAATAACAGACTTTAGTAATTATCTCGACAGTCTCGACTTCAAGTTCTCTATAATAATTGTAATTTATTATTACGTGAAACGAAAACTTCTTACCCCTTTTTTTGAAAAATCATACGAAGGAATTTTAGGTGGAGGAAGGTGTGCAGAAAGCTAATACCTATTTTTAAAAAATGCTTAGAAATAGGTACAAGAAAAATATATAAGATGACTCACTACCGTTTGATACCTACAATTTTGTTACACGTTGACGTTTTTGTTAATATGTCACAACTATTATATTTTGTCTACTTTTACCAATTTTGAGGTATTAACAATGATAACTAGGTATAAGGATATTTATAAATATAATTAAAATAAATATATTATACGTGCCTCGAACATCATGTAAATTAATAATTAACATTGCCCACAAATTAATTTGGGCTTAATTGATTCATGAACTAAATGAATTTAAAACTCCTTTCATCAAAATATTAAGTGATCAGTGGACATTTACCTATTTTACGTCATATTATATGCTTTACGCAGTCACGAGTGCTGGTAGAATAACACATCGTGTTAAATACAATCCAGACTCAAGGCGAGAATTCTCGCAAGAAAACGTCTCGCATATGAGAAGTTTCTGCGTGGGGGCAAGTTGATAAAGGCGGCATATTGAATAATAGCATCCATACATCCATCAAAACAAACTTTAGTAGGACTACATGGTGCTCGCAACTTCGTGCACGCAAGAGGATATCCCGCAGCAACCGTCCATTTTACCGCGATAAAAATTTGCCTATGTCCTTTCACATAATCTACTCTATAACTGCGCCAAATTTCATCAAAATAAGTTCTATTACCTATTCGATACAAACAAACAAACTGTTTATACTTTATACTATACAGACGGCATTGATTAGGTATGATCTACATGTACGTTCTTGTTTTTTGTTTCACGGAGTTACTCGGCGAGTCTGGTTAAGCATTTGTCAAAGTTAACCTAGTTTTCCATTTTAAATACCTAATAAACTACATGGATGAAAAGTGGGATTATTAAATCTCATCTATCACCGCCTCGCAACAGCTGGGAGTTAAATATCCCACTTGTCACTTTAATCTGTTTATTGCCAACAAATGGGCAATCCCGTAGAAGTAATTTATGTTTATTTTGTGCACAATGTCCGTTTAACATAATATTTTTACCGCCATAATAAAACTTTGAGGTTATTTATGACATTAATTAATTTATCTTTTATTTTGGACCTTGGACATAATCTATATCTTCTTATCTTATAATATATAAAAATTAATTGCTGTTCTTTAGTCTCGCTTACTCGAGAACAGCTGGATCGATTTGGCTAATTCTAATCCCACCAAAAACATTTCCATGTAAAAAAATTATGCCAAGACGATACCATATGACTAGCACTGTCAAAAAGTTATGAAATCTCATGTTAAACCCAGCTTCTTACCCTACACGCCTTAACTCTACAAGCGTAACTTCACAAACTCTACACCTTAGTCAATATATGTGGCCTGGCCATTTCGCTTCATTCACTTGGCCGTAAGGAGAAAAAATTATAACCGACTGTTTTTCTATTATACTCTCTTATAATAACGAAATGGCCAAGCCACATATAATGACTAAGGTGTAGAGTTTGTGAAGTTACGCTTGTAGAGTTAAGGCGTGTAGGGTAAGAAGCTGGGTTTTACATGAGATTTCATAACTTTTTGACAGTGCTAGTCATATGGTATCGTCTTGGCATAATTTTTTTATATGGAAATGTTTTTGGTGGGATTTCACTTCTTTTTGTAAGTTTTTATAACAATATGATCAAATAATTGAAAAGTGAATGGATAAAGAGCTGCTGCAGCCATGAGTTCCGGAATTATCATAAGTGTCCCCATTGTCAGCACAAGTATACAATTATTGTAGTTCATCCCAGTGGACTACGACATATTTGCACGATAGCAGTTCTGACTTCGAACGCCACCTCAGAGTCAATTTTTTCAAACATTGTCAAGGAATGGAAGAAAAATTTTCTTTAGTACTTTAAACGGAAAAACATAAAGGTAACATTAACAAGTACAATAAAATATGTCGATATTAGATTAAAAGTACTTATTGTGTTTTTTATTGTTAATAATGGGTTAGGTACATGGTTATATTATTAAATTTTATTTTTATTATCAAATCCCTAATAATAATAATACAATTTTCTTTTCTCAAACAATTTTCAGACCTCTAGCTAAATTTGTGGACGTGTTATACAATTTTCCTTCCTGTAGTTTAAGGGTTTGAATAATAAAAGTTTATATGAGACTTCTTAACCTAATAATTATTCTTATCAATAAAAATAGAATGTTACCTTTGTATGTTCAATTTTCCGTTGAAATTACTACAGAATATTCGGGAAACAATTATTTTAATATTACGTCAATTAGTTTATAATCCAAGCGATAAATGACGATATATAACTTACATATTTCATAATAACGCGATAGATGGCGCTAATAATTCTTAACATAATAAAAGAGAAAGTTACCTTTATGTTAAATTTTCCGTTGAAATTACTACAGAATATTTGGAAAACAATTATTTCAATATTACGTCAATTAGTTTATAATCCAAGCGATAAATGACGATATATAACTTACATATTTCATAATAACGCGATAGATGGCGCTAATAATTCTTAACATAATAAAATAGGATGTTACCTTTATGTTAAATTTTCCGTTGAAATTACTACAGAATATTTGGGAAACAATTATTTCAATATTACGTCAATTAGTTTATAATCCAAGCGATAAATGACGATATATAACTTACATAGTTCATAATAACGCGATAGATGGCGCTAATAATTCTTAACATAATAAAATAGAATGTTACCTTTATGTTAAATTTTCCGTTGAAATTACTACAGAATATTTGGGAAACAATTATTTCAATATTACGTCAATTAGTTTATAATCCAAGCGATAAATGACGATATATAACTTACATAGTTCATAATAACGCGATAGATGGCGCTAATAATTCTTAACATAATAAAATAGAATGTTACCTTTATGTTAAATTTTCCGTTGAAATTACTACAGAATATTTGGGAAACAATTATTTCAATATTACGTCAATTAGTTTATAATCCAAGCGATAAATGACGATATATAACTTACATAGTTCATAATAACGCGATAGATGGCGCTAATAATTCTTAACATAATAAAATAGAATGTTACCTTTATGTTAAATTTTCCGTTGAAATTACTACAGAATATTTGGGAAGCAATTATTTCAATATTACGTCAATTAGTTTATAATCCAAGCGATAAATGACGATATATAACTTATATAGTTCATGATAACGCGATAGATGGCGCTAATAATTCTTAACATAATAAAATAGAATGTTACCTTTATGTTAAATTTGCCGTTGAAATTACTACAGAATATTTGAGAAACAATTATTTCAATATTACGTCAATTAGTTTACAATCCAAGCGATAAATGACGATATATAACTTACATAGTTCATAATAACGCGATAGATGGCGCTTTCAGTAATAATTAACTTTAACTCCCTTGTTTCAGGGGTTGGAAGATGAAAGTTTCAATTTTGAGAATTTTTATGTTGGTTGTGTAGTAATACAATATTACGTAACAAATTTCAGCTTTCGAGAACATCCGGAAGTACGATATAATTTTGTTGATCATCAGTGAGTCAGTGACGGAATCAGGGGTTTTTAGATATCAATAAAATCTAAAGTATAAGACGTAGGTAATCGAAACTTTACATGTTAAATGAGACCGCTGATGGGAACAAATCCTGAAAGTTTCATTTATCTGGTACAATCCAAACCCAAGTTATGAGGGTTCAAAAAATCGACGAAACGCTTCGAGAAAAGGTGGTTTGGTAGTGCCCTTGCGCTTCGCTTGGCGTCTTGGCATGGGGGCACTACCGTGCCCCCAGATCTTAAAATAATCGTATCAGTTCAGGGACGGTTTAAACGGTGAGAAATTTCAGTTCATAATTAAGGCAGAACAACGTTTGTCGGGACAGCTAGTAATATATATATAAGAAAGTCGTGTTAGTTACACTATTTACAACAATCATTGAAAAATTGGTGGGGTGGTAGCTTAGAACCAGGAGAACCATTCCGGAAGGACGTGACATAAAAAAAAACTTAGGCCTTTGCATCCGTTAATGGATGATTTATATACAGAATTCTCCGAACGAAATAAACACTCTTGAAATACTGTAGTACCTACCTGGTACAGTTGGTTTTTAAATGTCGTATGGTTGCCCAAGCACGTACGGCATCCTCACAACATAGTCAATCTAGTCCAGAGGAATTAACTTGTCAATACGTCTGGGACCAACTATGTGCGGGTTTCCTCACGATGTTTCCTTCACCGTTAGAGCGTCCGTATAATGTACTTGAGATCTGAAAAAGTCTCATTGGTACACGCCACAACCTGGGATTCGAACCTGCACTCTCTCGAGTGCGAACCAAACGGCCTACCCACTAGGCTACGGCTAGGCTACGTGACATAAAACGTGGTATTATATATTAAAGAATCGTAAACTATGCATTAATTGATCATGGCTGTGATGATGTAGGCAACAGTTTTTATTTTTTACTGTCTCCTTGTGCACATGATATATTATTTCTTCTGTGCCTGTGTATGTCACTGAACTCCTCTAAAGCGACTGGACCGATTTTGACGAAATTTTTTGTGTATGTTCAGGTGGATTCGAGAACGGTTTGCAATTGGACACGGTAGACGGCGCTGCTGTCAGTACGTCAACAAATTTAATTCTAAGGCGATACGAAATTTGCCGTTATTTAAAAATAAATAAAATATAACTAGGTGTTACTTATGTGACGTAGGTTATATTTTATTATTATGTGACGTAAATATTGGATTCATTTATCCCAGTACAAAGTGACTTTTCCTTTGAAATCAAAGCCTACGTGTTCGCCAGTTCAATAAGAAAACTTTGAACAAAACAAAATACAAAGAAATAAAACGATAGGAGTAGAATTATAGAAAGCTTCATCATTAAAATACCTTTCTTTTGTGCAAAACTTATTTCCAAGTGAAAGAGAACAATTTAATATTTGTTACATTTCGCTCTGAAATTGTGTTTGGACTTTTAAAGTGCACAAGAATTTAAAAATTGCGAAATGAAGTAACGAGGCAGACGGAGCGAAATTACGTCAAGTTCCATGAGAATTAGATTTGTGACTCCCATGAAAAATAAGAGCAAAAATGGGAAAATGTTGAGCCATTTTCACGCTGTTTGCGTGTCTTCGGTACTGGATTTCGTGGGGGGGGAGAGACTTTTGGAGGTAAAGGTCAATGTGATGGTGATGATTGGGGTCAAGGTCAATGTGTTGTGAAGGTTGGGGTCAAAAGTCAATACGAGTTAATTATAATATACTAGCTGTCCCGGCAAACTTCGTACTGCTTTAGAATTAAATTTGTTGATGTACTGACAGCAGCGCAATCTACCGGGCCCAATTGCAAATCTTAACCATTCAGAAACCTTCTTTGGCTCATGCACAACAACTTTGCTAAAAATCATCACATGATCAAATGCATAGCTTCTATAAAGATTATAGATTCTTTATAGGACACACAGACAAACAATCATTTTTATTTAAATAGAAGTATATAACGTGTATCTTCTCGTGTAGTGAATAAAGTTAAATTTTGAATAGCTGTCTTAAAAATCTTAGCGCCGCGTCGCGTATTGTTTCATTTCGGTATGAACTGACCTTAACCCTCCGCTAGCTCTTTTTACAGCTATTTCATTCTTCTCATTAATTAAAATACAAAAAATACAAATAATTCTGAAAACAAATGGCAAGAGACCAGACGGTATGACCCTGGTCCCTTGGAGAGTGGGACGGGCTCTTGTATGGGACGCTACTTGCGTCGATACACTTGCTCCGTCCCATGTCCAGGGCACCTCGAGCACTGCAGGTGCGGCCGCCAATCAGGCGGAGAACTTCAAGCGGCGCAAATATGAGAACCTTAGTGGGGATCTCATATTTGAACCGTTTGGGGTTGAAACCCTAGGTTCATGGGGTCCGGGTGCGCACAAACTTTTCAGAGAGATTTCAAAAAAACTAATTGAGGCCACCCGAGACCCCAGAGCCGGCACCTATCTGGCCCAAAGAGTGAGTATCGCAATCCAGCGGGGAAACTCTTTGAGCCTTCTAGGTACTCTGCCTGGTGGGGACGACCTGGGAGATTTCTTTTTATTGTAGCTTTTTAAGTTTTTCTAGTTTTAATATTTTTTAAGTAGTTAGCAGCTATTAGATATAATACCATAATTGTTATTTTGTTGAATAAAATTATTTACTTACTTTTAACAAAATAAATGTTTTATTCTGAAAACTGTAAACTTCAATGAAACCTCCATATTACATTGCTACATTGTTATGTCGGTTTCGAAACGTGTAATGCAATAATGGGCTAAATGAATTAGTGAAATAAATTGTCGGAATTAAATTATGCGGTTTGTGTCCGAACTGCACGAATTCTGTAATGCTGTGGCCGGGGGCATTAGCGAATAGTTTGTATGTTTCACAACCGCCCATTCCGGGGATTGTGGGAATTCGAAATTAAATAAACAACAGATGAACTGTAAGGGTTAGTTCATACCGAAACGAGATGATTTGCAGCGTGCATCTTGGCTAAGTGATCTCATCTGTATTGTTACTCTAAGGGCTGAGTGGGTGAACATCATAAAGACATCAATTGTATTGAATCTATGCGCTCGCAAATGTCTTGAGGATTTTTGCCTTCTTGAAACAAAGGAACGTAATCTCAATCATTTTCAACTCAGAAGATCACCATAATACTTAACAATATCATGTTGGCCCTATATTCTTAAAACATGCAATCGATTCTTTCCTTTGAAAAGGTCTAAAGTTGCAAAAGTCCTATATAGGGTGAAGGTAAAGGACTAGCTACGTAGAGATGTAGCATCGCTCTGCATCCCCCTATAGGTTATATTACGGGGAGTGCTCCGAGGAATTGTTCGGACTTATACGTGCTGCAACTTTTTACCACCGTTTCAAGCGACAAACTATTTCTCATCCTCATCACCTTGATGAGTAGCAGTCCTCTACCGTGCGCTTTACCCGAAGCTTTCTGCCGCGCACAGTAAAACTCTGGAATGAACTGTCGCCAGCGGTATTTCTGGACCTGCAAACCTTCAAGGAAGGCGTATTAAATAAATAAATAAATAAAAAAAAATAAAAAAGCCTTTTATTTAATTCTCATTTCATCACAATTATTATTTATTATTATTAGTATTACAAACGCTGCACATTATAATTATTTATTTATTTTGTACATTATTAGCTAGTTTATATTAAATACATTTGATTATATATTATTATTAATATTATTACATTTAAGATATAATTATAAAATTTCTATATTACATTTGATTTTTATTATTATTATTATTTTTTTCTGATAGAACAATTTACAATTTCATTAATATCCAGTATATTACATCCAATTTTATCAAATTATTCTAATGAGAACCCCCCTCAAGGGTAAAGGCCTCCTCCATATTTGACCATTTTTTCCTGTCTTTTGCTTTCTCTCGCCAGTTTTTTCCTGCTATATCTTTTAAGTCGTCTGCCCATTTTCTAGTTGGCCTTCCTCGTTTCCTGTATCCCTTGGGTCCATTCCAATCAAGTGTACGGGTTGACCATCTCGAGTCTTCTAAGCGGGCGAGGTGACCTGCCCATTTCCACTTTAATTTCATAGCGTGTGTGCGAAAATCAATTAGTTTTGTTTTCTTTCTTATTTTTGTGTGTCGTACTTTGTCTCTCTTTCGAATTCCCAAAATAGATCTTTCCATAGCTGCTTGACATTTTCTAATTTTTTCTTTTACGTTTTTTGTATATATCCACGTTTGTGAACCATATGTTAAGCATGTGAGAATAGAGCTGTCCATCACTTTCTTTTTTAATGAGAGTGGCATATCGCTTTTCATGATTTCTTTTTGTGCCCAGTATTTCTGCCACGATATATTAATTCTTCTTGTTATTTCTTCTACATTGTTATTTTGGTAAAAGGATACTTGTTTCCCAAGATAAATATAATGATCAACATAATCTAGATTTCGATTGTTTATCTTTATTGGGGTTGTGTGAGAATTTGTCATTAGTTTGGTCTTCTGCAGGTTCATTTCTAGACCAACTTTTGTGCTCTCAACCTGAAGATGTTGTATCATTTGTTCTAGTTGTAAGCTCGATTCTGAGAACAGTATTATATCGTCAGCAAATCGTAAGTGGCTGAGGCGATTTTTGTTGATATTTATTCCATAATTTTTCCAGTTCAGTTTTTTGAATATTGACTCTAGCACAGCTATGAAGATCTTAGGCGATAGGGGGTCTCCTTGCTTTAAACCCCTTTTTATCTTTATTTCTGGACCCAATGTTTCTAGGCTGACTCTACTTGTACTCCTGTCGTAGATATTCTTTATTATGTAGCAATAGGTATCATGTATGTTGTTCTCTATCAGCGCCTCCCATATTGACTTGTGTGAAATTGTATCAAATGCTTTTTGGTAGTCTATAAATGCGATGTAAAGAGGTGATTGGAACTCTTTATATTTTTCTATGATGGTCTCTAGGGTGTATATGTGATCAACAGTTGAGTAACCTCTGCGAAAACCCGCTTGCTCTACTGGCTGGTTTTTATCAATTTTTGAAGATATTCGACTTAAAATGCACTGAGAGAAAAGTTTGTAGAGGCTAGGTATAAGGCTGATGGGTCTGTAGTTGCCTATATCCTTTGCATCACCTTTCTTATATAGGAGTATAATATTGGATTTTGTCCATTGTGTAGGAACACATCTTTCCTTGTTGATGTTGTTGAATAGATGTGTTATAAGTGGTCTTAGTATGGTTCTTGCTAGTTTCAATGCCTCATTTGGAATGCCGTCTGGGCCAGGGCTCTTATCAGATTTTAGCCTGAGTATTTCTCGATCTATCTCTCTTTCTTTCCACTCTATATCTTCTGTGCATTCCGTGTAGAAGTTTGTAATTTCACTTGTGTGGTGTTTTTCATTGTAAAGTTCTGTATAAAAGTTTGTAGCTATCTTTATTATATTTTCTCTAGAAGTGGTTGCAGATGTAGAGTTCTGTTTTAAGCTCGGTATCCAGGCTTTAAATGTGTGAAGTTCTTTATAGGCGCGTTTGCAACCTCCAGTATTTTTAATATGTTTTTCAAATACTTTTGATCTGTACGTTTCATAGTCCTTCTTTATTTTTTTGTTGGTTGTTTTAAATAAATACTTGAGTTTTTTCTTGTCATCCGGACTTTTAGGTTTGAGTGTTAGTAGTTCATGGCGTTGTTTTATAAGTAGTAAGGTTTCTTCAGTTAGTATTTTGTTCTGTTTTGAGTTGTCCTTTTCCTTATTCATTTTTATACTATCCAGAATGCTACGTTCTAATTTATTATACAGAGACTGTACGGTATGCTTTTCTTCTAAATTAATACACTGTAAATTTTTCTTCTAATTTTTCTAGGTATTGACATGCTTCTCTTTCAGTTTTTAGCAGGTTCGGACATATTCTATATTTGTGGCGGCTCTTTTTCATTTTAGTGATTGATATTTTTGATCTAACCATTCTATGATCGGATGAGAACATTATTTTATTTAAAACATGAACATCGCAGAATCTTCTAGGAAAGTTTGTAAGTATGTAATCTATTTCATTCATTGTAGCTTGGTTTGGGGACTTCCATGTCCATTTTTGAGTATACTTTTTCTTAAAAAAAGTGTTCATAATCGATAGGTTGTATTCTTGAGCATAATTTAACAACCGTTGACCTCTAGAGCTTCTTTTCCCATAACCAAAGTTGCCTAAGCATAAAAGTTCGTCTTGAGTTTTTGTTCCTACTCTCGCATTAAAATCTCCCATTACTATAATATTTCTGTTTGCATTTTTATGGGCTTCATGTAAAGTATTATAAAATATTTCAATTTCTGAATCTTCTGACTCTTCAGTTGGGGCGTAGACTTGGATGATGGTGATCGGAAGTTGGTTTATCATGATATCGAGGACTGCTACTCGGTCTGATAGGCCTTTGAAGTTTATTACACATTTTTTGAGATATTTTTTTATTATAAAACCAACTCCTCGGGAAGGCGTATTATGCCTACTAAAAGGTAGGCAACGCACTTGCAACTCCTCTGATGTTGTGGGTATCCATGGGCGATGGTAATCGCTTTCTACTAGGTGATCAGTTTTCTCGATTGTGCCCTTATTTAATAAAAAAAAATAGAAGAGAAATAGCAACTCGTACTATTTAGTTAACTACAGTCAACGTAATAGGTTCATAACATAAAATAACGCTTTAAAGTACGTACGTGATTCGCCAACAAAGGGCTCGATAGGTTCGTTAACAATTAACGTAAGACGAGCCCTTTGAACACTTAAAACTTTTACACAGCACGTGTAACGCTTTGTGATAAAGTTTCAGTTCAATATAATAATGTAATAACATGAGTGTGGGAGTTTGGCTAATAAAACCGAATTTGCGTGCATAATAAATTTAACATAAACGAGACAATCTTGTATATATATTATACTAGCTGTCCCAAAACACGTTGTTTTGTCATAAATATGAACTGGAATGAATAAATGACTACACCTACCCCACTTTTCCAATATTTCTCACTGTTTACCTCCCCAGAACTTCCACAATTACTTCAAGACCAAAAAGAGCCAAATCGGTCCAGCTGTTCTCGAGTTTTGACTCCCTCGGGAACGGGATAAAAAGTATCCTATGTCCTTTTCCTGATTCTTAGCTACCTTCCCACCAATTTTCAGCCAAATCGGTTCAGCCGTTCTTAAATTATAAATAGTGAAACTAAAACAACTTTCTTTTATATACAGAAGATACATTATATAATCGTTTCTGCGTGAGAGCAAGATGATGAAGGCAGCATATTGAATTAGTATTCCTTTTTTTTTCGCCTTTTCCCGCGGCTCCACCCGCGTAAATATAGTATCGGGTACCTATCGAGAATACTGTACTTTATCGGAATAAAAAAGTAGCTAGTAGTATGTTTTAATCCAGAGCTTTACTAACGTCAAAGTATATATATTACTAACGTACTAACGTACCGTACTAGATTTTATCGAAATACATTCTGTAGTTTTTGCGCGAGCGTAATAGACATTCATCCATACATACATCGATTCATCACAAACTTACACATTTATATTATAAGTAGGACGAGGCATTTCGAGGCAAAAACTGTCCGTAGTTAAATGGTTCCACTTTTGGGGTTGTTTGGGGCTATTTTAACATTTGAAGTATGGTGAAATCAAGATAGCGTAGCTGTTTCTTGTAGGAAGATTTCTTCTGTCAATTGTACGAAGATTTGTTCTATCAAATAGCCCATCCTTAGTTTTGAAATCATTGGGATAAATATAATCATTATTATACACTGGCAAAAGTACTTTTTTTTATTAACTATAGATGTTAGAGAACTTGTGGCAAATTGTTTTACAATAATTTACAATAGTTTTTACAGCTTCCTACTAGTTTCAGAAAACTGATAGCTATGAAACGTTTTATATTTAAAATTTTCGCTATTCCTTTTAACATTGAAACTTAAATTGTTTCAAGTATCCCAGTTGAAAAATTCACACTGTGTCGGTTGTACTTCTAGCTCCGGCCATCCTCATCATTATCACCAGCCCACTCACCAGCCCGCGAGGAACACGGTGAGGGTGTACGCGAGCACCGTCTCGGGCGCGCCGGCGGCGCCGCTGCTGCTGCGGCTGGCTAGCTGCGCCCACAGCAGCCAGCAGATGCCCGCCCCGCCCGCCGCGCCGCCCACCACCATGTACACCGGCAGCCGCGGCTCGGCCGGGCAGTCGCGGATGTACTGCACGCCTGCGAGATAATTATATAATTAACTAGCTGTTGCCCGCGGCTCCGCCCGCATAAATATAGTTTTTTCGCGGTCGCGGATATGTGACTGATGCAAAAAATAGATAAAAACAATCCTTGATGCGGATTATATATCATGCTAAAATTTCAGCTCGATCGGTGCAGAACTTTTTGAGTTTTTGAAGCGTATACAAACTAACATAACTTTTTTATATATAAAGATACGCGCAGCAAAACTTTCGGTACATTCTCACGAGAATTAGTGCGAGTATGATATTTGGCAGTTTATGTTTTATATTTGTTTCCTCCAGATATTTCACTATACAGACTTTGGACCCCCATTTTACCCATTTAGGGTAAGAATAAATCAAATATATCAAAAATATGTACCTACTCAATGATTTGTACCTATTTATTACCTCGAATATCAAATTTCAGGAAAATCGGTAGGTACATATTTAAAGATTTTCCTTACAAACTTTCAACCCTTATTTTACATCCTCAGACATACATTAAGCCCTGAAACACGTAGTTCATGAAATGTATTTAAACGCATGAACCTGAAATCGAATCGAAATCTGTACATAATATTTAAAGATTTTCCATACAAACTTTCAACAACTTTTTTATAATCCCTTCTTAATGCGCGTCTCCATCGAAAATTAAAACTACTGTCCATATTTCGCATTTCTACCGTAGCGGTTACGGCTATGCGTGCCGCGTGCGTCGTATTTCAGTGAGTCAGTGTGGACATCTATGTATAGTGTAGATTTTTAAGGTATAGATTTTAAGTTGTTTATTGATATCTATTGATTGATCCTGGTAACATTTCAACACTTTATATTTCAGTAGAAAACGTGTAACTCTGACGTGGGGGTAACGCGTAGGAGACCTAAGCTAGTTACGTGTTTATTGACCCACCGATGCGTGTGGACGCGTGGGGTGACGGTATAAGCACATGTCCCATCCCACCCGATAACACGTGATCCGACCCGACCGCACCCGACATCACCCAATCCTACCAAATACCACCCGATCCTACCCAATAACACCCGACAACACCCGATGGCACCTGATCAGTTAATTAAATGTCCGGGTAGCGTCAGTGATATTCAAATCACTGTAATTCTGTGAACCTAACTAGATTTTGAGCTAGTAGGCGACCTATTGAACTAGCTGTTATTGAAATGCTAAACTGAAATAACCTTTTCGCTGGTTTCAATCCCGTTTTGCTGGTTTTAAAGCTTTTGAGGACTATATTCTTCACTATACTCTGTTCATGGGTAGGCCCCGTTGAACAGAGCAGGGCAAGTCAAGTCAAGATGCAATCGCTGCCGTCCTCAAACTAAAAGGTGGTTAAATGACAAAAACAGTTTTTGAGGTAGAGCTTAAAAATACGTGATTATTGAAATTGAAGCTAGTGATTTTCTAGCAATTGTTAATATTGTCATACGTCATTCATTTCAACATTAACAATTGTTTATAGAAAATCACTAGCATTAATTTCAAAATAATCCCACGTTTTTTAGCTCTACCTCAAAAAATGTTTTTGTCATTTAACCGCCTTTTAGTTTGAGGACGGCAGTTCGAGTTACAAGCAATTGAATATACCAAAAATTACGACGTAAGGTAGCAACCAAATCATCATAATGATTTGGTTGCTACCTTACGTCGAATAAACCTAAATAAATAATTTTATTTATGAACTACACACATTAAAATGGTCTTATTTTATTACTATTATTATTTCTTAATATATTCCGTTTACCCTAAAAAAATATTTATTGTCAGTATTTCTGATACAAGTGTTACTGGCTACAATAAGACGTAAAATACAACACCAAAAGCTTATTCCTTCTACCCACAATTAGCTGTTAAAAGTATAGGAATACCGGAAGAACAGAAATTCTCCGGATAGTATACCATCCTTCAATGGAGAGTCAAAGGACGAAGACAATTTAAGTGTCTCAAGCTCAAATGGCAGACACGAGTACCTACCGCGTACACCGACATGAAGTTACCGTTCATACTTCACAACAGTCGGGACTATAGATTATACAGTTTTTTTTTTAGATTATACGTTTACCGCCGCCCATGGACACTCGCAAGCCAGAGGAGATACTCTTAGGTATAGTAACTCCTCTGGTGTTGCGACTTGCGTTCCTGGACCTTAAAATTCCCAATCCCCCCATGGGCTTCCGGTAACCTCACTACTCGGCGAAATACAACGCAAGCGTTATTTCACGCCAGGTTTCTGTTAGGTCGTTGTATTTATCCGGTCGAGCCAGCCCATTCATGCCGAAGCGTGGCTCTCCCACTGTCGGGACTGCCCCAGAAACAGGTATTCCCTGTAACATATTTTATCAACATTTTTCGTGTTACTCTACAAGTTTTCCACTTAATTGTACAATTTAAACAAGCATTATAATTAGTTCCAGGTGGTTCGCTAACTTTGTTACTCATTTTAGTCTCGCGCAATTGTCGCTTCAAGTTTTACTACGCTATAAATTAGTGATGGCAAAGTTTTTAGTGGTAGTTATTTTTTAAAGGTAGACAAAGAACAGTTAAATGTACAATGTACGGTCATAATATGCGTAAATATGAGAATAACTAAAAAAAACGTTATAAGTTAAAAAATAGGCCAGCAATGCTGTAACTCCTCTGATGTTGCGGGTCATCTCAATCACTTATAATTAGGCAATGCATTTGCTCGTGCCTCGTATTGTACTAGTACCTACATAGTACTTTGACACAGCACTGGTTTTCTAGGATAGCGTTTCCGCCATATTAGCGGCCGTAATATAGCGGTATACATGGATGTATCATATATTATAGAATAAAGGCATGTCGAGCTAAAAACTGTCCCCACTTAAATGACTTTTAGGGTTGTTTGGGGTTCCATGGGGCCATTTTGACAATTGAGGTATGATGAAATCAAGATGGCGTAACTTATTATTATTGTACGAAAATTTGTTCTGTCAAATGTAGGTACGTCATATCTTTAGTTTTGAAATCTTTGGCGGTGAATTAATTTTTTCTATACATATAGGCACAGTTTATTATTAAGCAATAATTGTCACGATTTTTAAAAAGAAAACGTTTATTAACCGCTACGTTAAGGCCACTATATGGCAGCAACGCTATCCTAGGAAACTAAAGCTTTAAACGCATAGTCATTACTCTAAATAACTACATTTTTATGACGATTCCGCGAATCCAAGTATACTATCAGCTACTCAGAAATGACGTCATAAATTATTTGCTCAAGTCACCCTAATTATGTTGTAATTACATACTGTATACATATATAACATAATATATGCCCGCCCACCTGCGATATGAGGCGAGCAAATACTCACACGATGTAATTAAGGCATTCATGATTGATGAATGAATGAATTTAACTTCTTGAGACCTTAGCGGTGTTGACTGTTGATATTTTACAGTCACAAGGGCTAGAATGTATATGTCACCGGAAAATAACAAGTACCGCAAATTTATAATTATTTATAAAATTTGATTTTGGGCCAGTTCTATGTACACTACATAGATAAATAGTAAAAAAATATGGGTAATAATGGGTAATAATAGTAAAAAATATCATAAAAATACGAACAAATTAATTTGAAGAAGGGTACATGCGTACAAAAATGATTTTTTGAAGAGTTTTTTATTGCGAGAACACTATTTTTAGGGCTGCCATGACAGTTGTTTTGACTTGACTTTTGACGTAGTAGACAGTTTTACGAAGAGACGTCGTTTTGAATGTGATACGTCTTTCTTTGTCAAAAGTCATGTCATTGACAAAATGACATTCTTTAGTTAATTCTGATCTGATCCGCCATGTTTTATTTTACTTTGTGTTGCTCTCCTTGACGAAGTCAATTTAAATGTACATGGAAACGAAGCGAAATTAAACAAAATAAAGAATAGGAAACGGTTACTATATTATGTAGCTATAATTACATATACTGTACATAGGGCTGGCCCAGGCCTCATACACTTCTCCAACATCTCTTTTCCTAGGAAATTTATAAACCTTCGTAGGATTCTAAGCGAGAGATAAATTGTATTATTTTACGCCCACATTTTCGCAAATTGATAAACTTACCGAACTCACGCGTAAAATAATAAGTCAGCAATAAAACGCCATGTACGCTCCGATTGGTTGAATAAGTCTGGACACAGGCATTGCCACTGTCAACATCGACCAATCAGAGCAGCAGTGTGTTATTTGCCGTATTTTATAGAAACGTAAAATTAAAAGCTCTTCTGTGATTGGTCGAACCGTCTAGAATCTTACACGCTATTAATATGTACACGTACTGACAACTCCAAAATTATTTGTTACTTGATATTATCAACACAATTTTCGACATATCCAGACATTCTAATTGGTAATTGGATATTATAAAGTTCGTATCGTTTATTTCATATCTATACTAATATTATAAAGAGGAAAACTTTGTTTGTATGTTTGTTTGTTTGTTTGTTTGTTTGTTTGTAATGAATAGGCTCAAAAAGTACTGGACCGATTTCAAAAATTCTTTCACCATTCGAAAGCTGCATTATCCACGAGTAACATAGGCTAAATTTTATTTTGGAAAAAAATAGGGTTCCGTAAGATATTTGGGTTTTTCGGACACAAGGTGTAAAAAATCAACCAGAAAAGTTACTTATTTTGCGTACGCTGCCTAAACTATAAAAGATAGAACCATAAAATGTTCTAATTAATTATAGATGATGTCGAGTGAGGCACAACAACCATTTTTTTATTTAGAAATCTTGAATTTTTTTTGGACTACATTTAAACGCGTTTATTTTACTCATGCTATTAATCCTTATCAAAATAAATTATTTCGTCGCTAAGTACAGTTTATGTAGATAATATTTGGTCTTTTAATGATTAAAATTGGATGTTTGGTTTTGAAGTTATGGCGAAATTAAAATATTACGATTTCTGCTGCACGGCCCGTTGCGAAGTGGGCGTCGCGTCGTCGCCAAGGCGTGCGAGTTTAGATCTATGAGTAAATTTTTTGTTTTGTGTTCGTTGTAACTATGATGGATAGATACTTGAGTAACTATTTATTTAGTGATTGTTGTATTGTTAGTTCTGAAAAGTGAAGGTATTTCATACGATAAAAGTATACCCACTTACTTATTTCATTAAGTATTAGTAGGTACCTATATTAATTTGTTTCTGTTTGTTTTGACTAAATTTCACCCGTTTTGTTAGAGGTTTAAAGACATTCTGTTATCTGTAGTATTAGTATCAGTATTGTACCCGTGCGAAGCCGGGGCGGGTCGCTAGTAACTTATAAAATAACTAACCCAAAGAGGACTTGTGACACCTGCCAGATTTAAAATAACGAAACTTTTTATGAATTATTATAATATCTTATATCTATACATCTATACATCTATTATCTATACAGATAAATTGAATTGAAGTGTCTGTTTGTAACTTCAAATTAACAGCTTTTCACATAATGAATCTGAAAGTATATTCGGTACTTGCAATGAAATACCATATTTTTTTGTCTGTCCGTCTGTCTGTCTGTCGGTCTATCTGTCTGTTTGTTCCGGCTAATCTCTGAAACGGCTGGACCGATTTTCACGGGACTTTCACTAGCAGATAGCTGATATTATAAGGTCTAACATTGGCTACTTTTATTTTAGGGTTCCGTTTAAAAAAATACGGTTCCGCTTTCGTTAGTTCTGCGCAAACGAAGTTGCGGGCATCAGCTAGTTATAAATAAGAAAGTTTGTGAGGATGGATGGATGTTTGTGACCCTTTTACGCCAAAACTACTCAACGAATTTTGATGAAATTTCGTATAGTACTCGCTTAGGCTTTGGATTAAAACATAAGTTACATTTTATCCCGAAAAAGTACAGCATTTATCCGGTGGGATACTATATTTACGCTATCGGAGCCGCGAGTAAAAACTAGTGTTGTACATTTGTGTGTCGTCGAGTTACATCGCCACATTTGCCGCCGCCTTTGCGTCTATTGCATTAGAAGTTTTACATGAAATTAAAGTTGTTTGTAACTGAGTGCTGTGCGCCGGGATATTTCGAACATTTTGTTTATTGAGGAACTACATGTTGCCCGCGACTTCGTATGCGCAAAAAGAAATCCCGCGGGAACCCTATAGTTTGTAAATTCCAAGCTACTACCATAACAAATTTCGTGACAAACCGTTCAGTAGTTTATGCGTGAAAGAGTAAGAAACATCCAGACAAACAAACATAATATTATACAAACTTTGTCGTCCTACTAATATTATAAATGTCAAAGTTGTGAGGATGTATGGATGTATGGAGGGATGGGTGGATGTTTGTTACTCTTTCACGGGAAAACTACTGAACGGATTTTGGTGAAATTTAGTATCTTAGTTTAGGCTCTGGATTAAAACATAGGCTACTTTTTATCCCGTAAAAATACAGTGTTCCCGATGGATACGCGCGCGGAGCCGCCGGAAACAGCTAGTTTATAATATTAGTAAGGACGATATTATTTTTGATGTAATATTTCGTTTTGAGCCCACAGCGTTATCGAATATGTAATCCTACTGAAGCTGTGAAAAGCGAGAGCCGAGGTTTTGTATAAACAAACTATACAAAGGCTTTCGATCCCATTGAGCATTTATTCAAATATTGAAAAGGATTTTCTCATAATAAGTAGCTAAATATAGAAGGCGTATCGAAAATTTAATAATAAATTATAACACTCCTTTGTCAGCTATCTTGTTTTGAGCCCACTGCTGCCACCAATTAAGGGAAGGTCAAATTAATTATATTTAGAATTATTCATCGTCAAAGTTCTATTTATATTTCAACAAGTTTCCCGCGACTCTGCCCGCGTAAATATATATCGAGAATCTCACGGGAACACTGTTACTTTTTCGAGATAAAAAGTAGCCTATATTTTAATCCAGAGCCTAAACTACACCCATACCAAACTTCATCAAAATCTGTTCAGTAGTTTTTGCGAGAAAGAGTAACAAACATCCATCCATACATCCTCACAAACTTTCACATTTATAACATTATAAAAGTAGGAAGTAGGATATTGTTTCAATTAACAATATTAACAGATAATGTTATGTTACAATAATAATTTGATGTTTAAAACTACAATAAACTTTGCTTTATCTAACTTTTCAAAGTAACAAGTTTTTTGATAAATTTCTTGTATATGAAATTATATTAATTCGATATTTATACAATCTTGTAAAAAGTATAAAACATTAATGATTTAAATCTCACTATCTCCATCAGATTTTCGTGTTTCCTGTTGAAAAGTTTATAATGAGTCTTAAAATCTATATCGGCTAGGTTGGTAGTAAATTACAGGCGTTACCGATAAAGTAACTTGTTAATTAAATCTCATTAAACTTCGATGGATTTAACAGCCGTCGTTAAGAAGCTGAGGATATTGCTAATGATACCTTTGATGATTGAGGACTAAGGCAGAAGTTTGAAGCATTATGTTTATCACTCAAAATAACATTGAAAGTACTAATAGCCATACTAAAATCAAATCGATGTCTACTAACGCCCAACATTAATAACGTATCTTAAATCTTAGATTGACTTCAATCTTAAAATCTCAAACTAAAATTGACGTAAATTGACGTAAAGTCAATCCGAGGATCGTTGGAATGTATTGAAATCTTTATCTCAGATAGCTAAAATGAGATTAACCCTTAGCCACCTAACGTCAGTCATGGTGACTCCAACGGTTATTGTTTTTTGAATTACTCTGTTACTACTTGAGCGACGCGACAGTGACTCTGTCTACTTTACCCCCACGCCCTTCTGTGCCGCCCACTGTGCGTTTAATAGTTATAGGTATTTATAGTCTGGGTTGACGAAATTTCTATAATAGCAGGAAAAGAATGGCAAAGGAAAGCCCAGGAAAGAACTGCTTGGAGCAAGCTGGAGGAGGCCTATACCCAGAATGAGGTTCCAATAACTGCATAGGCAGCTACTGGAATAAAAAAGGCTTATTATTATTATTATTATATAGTCTGGTTGCGGTCGTGTTGACCGCTGTTAGGTGGTTAACCACCTAACTTTATTTTATATAGGATTTTTTTTATGAAGCAATTGGCTGAAGATCTCGTAAAGCCTCATTTGGAAATACGCGTGAATAAATCTGGCTTAAATCGTGAACTTCAAGATACTATAATATGGCGTATACTGAAGATGGACCAAGAGCCGAGCACATCATCAAATAATAGCATCGAAAAGTTTGAAAATAGGAAGACTTGCTTAACTTGTGACTCAAAAAAAAAACGAAAAACATATTACATGTATTTTCGATGTAAAAAACCAATTTGCGTTTAGTGTTCACAAAAAAATGTGTCTGAAATGTCGCAAAAAATAGTAAATGTTTACCACTTGTAATTTGATAAAAAATGTGATTTAAATGTGACATTATTATTTTTATTTAGTAGGTTATCTATCTAAGTTTCATAGAATAAGTAAATTTTGTTTAGTTTAAATATGTGTTCCTTATCAGATCTCAGATTTTTTTTAAAATCTCAGATTTATTTTTTGTCTAAAATGTTTAAATATTTATAAGCGTTAATTATTAATATAAAAACTAATAATCTGCAAAGTTTATTGAAGTTGATTATAATAAAAGGTTCTAAAGTTTACAACCTATCTTAATTTTTTTCCATTTTTACTATTATTATATTGTAAAATTAAAAAACAATACAAGGAGTCACCATGGCCGCCGTTAGGTGATAGTGTTACTCAAAAACACGTAGGGTAGCTAAGGGTTAAGATTGATTATTAATTTCGGGCGTAAGCTTGGCGTAAGACATCAATTTGATTTGCCTTGATTGCAATGACAGAATAGGCATGTGGACTAAAAATATTTTTCGTCCATTCAAACAATTACAACATGTTAATAAACAATCTGTAGGAGTTTCACTTCTCACATTTAACTCAGTATTTTAATCCAGTTTTTTTTGATACCTGAAATGATCGTGAGTATCTATATAATATATTAAAAAAAAAAATTAGATGTTGCCAGTGATTTTGTGCGCACAAAAGAAAATCCCGCAGGAACCGTACATTTTGCTGCAATAAAAAGTAGCTATGTCTTTCCCCGTGGTCTACTCTATATCTGTGCCAAATTTCATCAAAATCGGTCTAGTAGTTTTGGAGCCTATTCAATGCAAACAAACAAACTTTTCTTCTTTATATAATAGACTTCCGCGTAGAATTCGGTTTCCATACAATATTTTAACCCCTTTTTCACCTCCTTAGGGGCCCCCTAAGAAAATTTTCAAAAAAACCTTTCTTAACGAATGTACGTCATTACAACTATCTTTATTACAAATTTCAGAAAAATCCGTTCAGTAGTTTTGGCTGCACACTGATATATATGAGTCAGTCGGGTTTGCCTTTTTATATAGTACAGATTATTGCTTTTATTTTTCAAAAAAACTTATTATACAAACACTTATTATACATATTAGGTATACACTTATAAAATTAAAATTTATATAAATAGAAGTAAGTAATCCAAAAGTACAAAATAATTAATTGTAGAGCTACGCCACCCTTTGAAACTTTTGAATCACGAAAGTTGTTAAGAAAGTTTTTGCGGCGAAACTTATTATTATAACTTCGCTTCTCATTAGCAGGCGGCATAATTTGAAGCTTAAACTGGTCTATTTATAATCAGTGAAAAGAATGTTAACACGTCAGTTGTAATAATAACTATTATGTAAAGAGTCAATAAGTAGCTTTTGCAAGGCACGATTTCGTAAGAGCTCCGTGGCCTAGTGGGTAGACCGTTTGGTTTGCACTCGAGAGAGTGCAAGTTTGAATTCCAGGTTGTGGCGTCTACCAATGAGACTTTTTCAGATCTCAAGTACATTATACGGACGCTCTAACGGTGAAGGAAAACATCGTAAGGAAATCCGCACATAGTTGGCCCCAGACGTATTGACCAATCATTCCTCTGGACCAGGCTATGTTGTGAGAACGCCGTATTTGCTTGGGCAACCATACGACATTTAAAAACCAACTGTCCCAGGCACTACAGTATTTCAAGAGTGGCTACTTCGTTCGGAGAATACTGTATAAATCATCCATTAACGGATGTAAAGGCCTAAATAGTTAGAAGGCATGATTAAGCCAGCCCGACTAGAAAAATACTACAGCTACAAATAAAACCAGCTGAAAATAAGTCTTGCGTTTCATAAATCCAGCCACGCATATCGGATTTATCTCTGGTGGTGTGGGTGTTAATGAACAGGGGTAATAGTAATAGCTAACTACCAGGCGATGAATCTGCTAGTATGTCTATCTACATAAAATAAACCAAGCTACAAATGTGTTTTATTACTTCCTTTTAATGTATTACAAATTTCACTGGAAATTGAAATCAAAGCCTCACTCGGGAATTTAGCTGACATTACATTTCGTAAAAGGATTACAACATTTAATTCCTTAAGTGTCACGAGAAATTTCATTATTTACTCTCTCTTTCACTCTCTAGCTCTCTATATCTCGCTATCTCTATCTCTAATCTCGCAGTAATGATTTACGGCAAAATCTGATGTTAATCTATTTTATCTGTTTAATTTTACGGGTTTAAGGGTAACCTTTGTAACCTTTCCGAAACAACGTTCCTATTCTTTCATGATGAATCTAATACCTTTGTCTTAATTATATTTAGCTAAATTAAAAAAAAACACGAACTGAACGAGAACTGTTCGTCTGAACGAGATTCGAACCCGAGACCAATTGTTTAAAAAACCCAAGCAAAGAATATAATATATTGTTATGAACACACAAAAGCGCCATCTAGCGTCAACCAATGACACCACTTGGTGTGAACAGGGACAGCGTGGGGCCCCCTACTCAGTACTAGATGGCGCTACTGTGCAAACGTTCCAGAATAAATCTAACACGGTCACGCGACTCGGGAACCTTCTGGAGTCGTCTGGGACTCGTATCGACCGGTATAAATACGTCGGAAGAATGCGAGCGAGTCGAGTTCTTTTTGAGCTTCCGTCGAAGCGATACGGGCGATACAAGCGAAAACTAGTGATCGGGAGTTCGATTTGAACAGCGAAACGGGCAATAACGATGTGAATATTAGTGATGTGATGATACCAGGAGTGATACCCACGACTTGGCTACGACTTAAGGACACCGTTAGTGCTTAGTGTTTGGACTTAGTGTTTAATGTTGGACCTAGTGCTTTAAATAGTGTGTGTGTGCTAGTAAATAAAGTCTTCAAAAAGGAGTCAGCAGGCTTTATCTCCAAATCCTTCGAAACCAACACGTAACAACTGGTGTCGGAAGTGAGATTTGGAGATGCCATTGACTCCGAGAGAAGATTTCAACAAGTGCGGCGGGAGGAGCAGCCCTGGTGGAGGAGCGGCCCCTGGTGGAGGAGCGACCCCCGGGCGGAGGAGCGACGCCCGGGCGGAGGAGCGACGCCCGGGCGGAAGAGCGACGCCCGGGCGGAGGAGCGACGCCCGGGCGGAGGAGCGACGCCCGGGCGGAGGAGCGACCCCCGGGCGGAGGAGCGACGCCCGGGCGGAGGAGCGACGCCCGGGCGGAGGAGCGACCCCGGGGCGGAGAGGTGCGACCCCTGGCGGAGAGGTGCGACCCCTGGCGGAGAGGTGCGACCCCGGGCGGAGTGGTGCGACCCCTGGCGAAAAGGTGCGACCCCTGGCGGCGAGGTGCGACCCCTGGCGGCGAGGTGCGACCCCTGGCGGCGAGGTGCGACCCCTGGCGGCGAGGTGCGACCCCTGGCTGAGCGGTGCGACCCCTGGCTGAGCGGTGCGACCCCTGACGGAGAGGTGTGACCCCTGACGGAGAGGTGCGACCCCTGGCGGAGAGGTGCGACCCCTGGCGGAGAGGTGCGACCCCTGGCGGAGAGGTGCGACCCCTGGCGGAGAGGTGCGACCCCTGGCGGAGAGCTGCGACCCCTGGCGGAGAGGTGCGACCCCTGGCGGAGAGGTGCGACCCCTGGCGGAGAGGTGCGACCCCTGGCGGAGCGGTGCGACCCCTGGCGGAGAGGTGCGACCCCTGGCGGAGCGGTGCGACCCCTGGCGGAGCGGTGCGACCCCTGGCGGAGCGGTGCGACCCCCGGGCGGAGACGTGCGACCCCCGGGCGGAGAAGTGCGACCCCTGGCGGAGAGGTGCGACCCCTGGCGGAGCGGTGCGACCCCTGGCGGAGTGGTGCGACCCCTGGCGAAAAGGTGCGACCCCCGGGCGGAGACGTGCGACCCCCGGGCGGAGAAGTGCGACCCCCGGGCGGAAAAGTGCGACCCCCGGGCGGAAAAGTGCGACCCCGGGCGGAGGAGCGACCCCCGGGCAGAGAGGTGCGACCCCGGGCAGAGAGGTGCGACCCCGGGCAGAGAGGTGCGACCCCGGGCAGAGAGGTGCGACCCCCGGGCAGAGAGGTGCGACCCCCGGGCAGAGAGGTGCGACCCCCGGGCAGAGAGGTGCGACCCCTGGCGGAGACGAGCGACCCCTGGCGGAGAGGTGCGACCCCTGGCGGAGAGGTGCGACCCCTGGCGGAGGCCACACCCACTGGGGACCAAGCTCCCCGCCTACTATGCCCCGCCCACTGACCACGCCCCTCAGGCTCCGCCCACTGGCCCCACCCACCGGGCCCCGCCTGCTCAAGTCCTTTGGGTCTCTGGGAGGAATGATGCTATGAGGAAGGCTCAAGACAGAGATGACGACCTTCAACACATCGTCACGTGCAAGAAACGGGGTGACGTAAAACTAATCTGGAGTGAGGTTGCACCCACTGGCGCTATCACTAAGGCGTACTGGGCGCAATGGGACAGTCTGATAAACGGAATACCCTACCAGAAATAACGGCAGAGAGTTCCATCTTCAGATAATCGTCCCAAGAACGAGAGTGCCAGATGTTCTCCGTGAAATGCATGATGGCGTATCAGAAGGTCATCTGGGTATCAAGAGGGTCATTCAAAGTGGTGCACATAGATCGTATAGCGCGGTACCATGGCAGTGGCAACGATGTTCGGGACGAGCATCTCTAAGAGGGGAGTAGTGTTATGAACACACAAAAGCGCCATCTAGCGTCAACCAATGACACCACTTGGTGTGAACAGGGACAGCGTGGGGCCCCCTACTCAGTACTAGATGGCGCTACTGTGCAAACGTTCCAGAATAAATCTAACACGGTCACGCGACTCGGGAACCTTCTGGAGTCGTCTGGGACTCGTATCGACCGGTATAAATACGTCGGAAGAATGCGAGCGAGTCGAGTTCTTTTTGAGCTTCCGTCGAAGCGATACGGGCGATACAAGCGAAAACTAGTGATCGGGAGTTCGATTTGAACAGCGAAACGGGCAATAACGATGTGAATATTAGTGATGTGATGATACCAGGAGTGATACCCACGACTTGGCTACGACTTAAGGACACCGTTAGTGCTTAGTGTTTGGACTTAGTGTTTAATGTTGGACCTAGTGCTTTAAATAGTGTGTGTGTGCTAGTAAATAAAGTCTTCAAAAAGGAGTCATCAGGTTTTTCTCCAAATCCTGCGAACCCTAACACGCAACAATATTACGAACGTACCCAAGTCAACCCAAGTGCGAACGTAACCGCGCTACGCATATCTGACATACGAATTTTTAAATTACTTAAATATTTTGGCGCCATAACGTAACGAAGCGGTTTAACCTCCCATAAGAAGTCATCACTTCAAAAGATAATTATAATAAAGTTATTTTGTCTACACTAATATTATAAAGAGGAAAACTTTGTTTGTATGTTTGTTTGTTTGTTTGTTTGTAATAAATAGGCTCAAAAAGTACTGGACCGATTTTAAAAATTCTTTTACCATTCGAAAGCTACATTATCCACGAGTAACATAGGCTAAATTTTATTTTGGAAAAAAATAGGGTTCCGTAAGATATTTGGGTTTTTCGGACACAAGGTGTAAAAAATCAACCAGAAAAGTTACTTATTTTGCGTACGCTGCCTAAACTATAAAAGATGGAGCCATAAAATGTTCTAATTAATTGTAGATCTTATAAATATCTACAAAAAAGTCCGCGACACACTATACCTATCTATGTCGAGTGAGGCACAACAACCATTTTTTTATTTAGAAATCTTGAATTTTTTTTGGACTATATTTAAACGCGTTTATTTTACTCATGCTATTAATCTTTATCAAAATAAATTATTTCATCACTAAGTACAGTTTATGTAGATAATATTTGGTCTTTGAATGATTAAAATTGGATGTTTGGTTTTGAAGTTATGGCGAAATTAAAATATTACGATTTCTGCTGCACGGCCCGTTGCGAAGTGGGTGTCACCAAGGCGGGGGTGCGCGTGCGAAGTTTAGATAATTAGGTAATTTTTTTGTTTTGTGTTCGTTGTAATTATGATGGATAAGTAGTTACTTGAATACCTATTTATTTAGTGTTTGTTGTATTGTTAGTCCTGAAGAGTATAGGTATTTCATACGATAAAAGTATACCCACCTACTTATTTCATTGAGTTTTAGTAGGTATCTATATTAATTTGTTTCTGTTTGTTTTGAACTTTTGACTAAATTTCGCTCGTTTTGTTAGAGGTTTAAAGACATTCTGTAGTATTAGTATCAGTATTGTACCCGTGCGAAGCCGGGGCGGGTCGCTATATGTAATAAAATATTCAATTGCGTTAATACAGGTGATAACCAAAATAAATACCTACGTTATTTCCTACAACGTGTCTACATTATTTCGTGCCATTTTCGTGTTAAGATACCAATTTTTTTCAGGTGCTAACACAGATTTTCATGAATCGTAATAATCTGACAAAGCCTGGACATTTTGGGACATCGATTGACGATTCATTACGTCCTCGGGGAAGTTCTGAAAGCTTTTTAATTAACAAGTTAAAATGCTCGTTAACGTTTTGCGGAACAGATTTAGTCCGGGGCAGACCGACCGCCGCGCCCGCGTCACAACTGTCCGACCGACGGTGTTGAATGTTTAAATAAAAACGAACCTTATTGTTATAACAATATACCTACTGCTTATCGTAAAATCGGGACGGAGCTGCCAGTTTGGTCTAATCTGCAGTTCATCCATATACACCACAAACGTTGTAATGCTAGTCTCATTGGTCAGTTCTAAGTGATCCAATCGGCAGCGACATGCCGATTGGACTTAAGATAGTATGGTGGGTGGCTACCGCTCAATTTGACATCTCATCTTGGTGATAAGCAATATTTAAGTGATAATAGACTGAAAAATACAATTCATTTCCTGACGTATTAAAAGTATGTTGCAGGAAATGACTCTTACAAATTCAAAATATCGAGACCATTGATTTAATACTATGGGCCTATGCAGCCTGAAATAAAGGTTATTTATTATTATTATTATTAATATACTCATGGATACACATAAAAAGTTTATCAACAGGTTATTGCAGTGACTTGTGTATCCCGTCTATACCGACCCCTAAATCTATGTTTGTCATTTAAATGCGCCCGCCAGCGTCAGGGGCCCTACCTACTATCGTTTTACCGTGTGATAAAAAGCTTTTTTTTTTAAGTAACATGAATTTTTTTGTATAAAAACTCAAACCGCAAGTGTGGGATTTTAATGTAGGCTCTGTTTACGGTTTATCCCACGTAAAAATAATGTTTTTTTAAACTTTTTAGGATACAGTCGAATGCTTTTGGTTTATAAATATAAATTCCTTAAACCAGCTTAAGGCCGTATTAAAGTTTCACTCATAAAATTATTTTAATAGTTTACAACTATATATAATAGCGGTTATACCAGTTAGTATTACGAGACAGAGATTAGAGAGTAGAGATTACAGGTAATAGATAGTGACATGGACATAACTGGTACACAATATTAAAAAAAGTGTTTTCAAACTATCACAATAATGCATATTTTATTTACCACAGTAATAATTTAAGTAGAGCTCCGTGGCTTAATGGGTAGACCGTTTGGTTCGCACTCGAGAGAGTGCAGGTTCAAATCCCAGGTTGTGGCATGTACCAATGAGACTTTTTCAGATCTCAAGTACATTATACGGACGCTCTTACGGTGAAGGAAACATCGTGAGGAAACCCGCACATAGTTGGCCCCAGACGTATTGACCAGTTCATTCCTCTGGACTAGGCTGACTATGTTGTGAGAATGCCGTATGTACTTGGGCAACCATACGACATTTAAAAGCCAACTATCCCAGGCACTACAGTATTTCAAGAGTGGTTGATTCGCTCGGAGAATACTGTACCTATTATAAATCATCCATTAACGGATGTAAAGGCCTAAGTTTTAATTTAAGTACTCCGAGTAATAATAATTATTATGTTCTGACAGAGAGCTATGCTTCGGCACGAATGGGCTGGTTTGACCGGAAAAATACCACTGTTTCACAGAAAAAAATACGAAACGGATTTCGATGAAGTATGCTACTGGTAGTTGCTAGTTTATGCATTGAGTTTAAGCCCTGGATTAACACATAGGCTACTTTTTATATCCGAATTGTACTTCCGTGTACTGTGTTCCCGTGGGTTAATATATTTACGCGAGCAAGTTTACAAGAAACCTTGCAATCTACTTTCATAGATAGCACATAATATCCGTAGAATGCAGGAAGCAATCCATGTCAACTTCATGTCCCTATCACAGATAGCATATCCCTAGACAAATCTGAACTCAATATTTTATCCAACAGGGATTGCCGCTCATCCAATATTCGATTCACATCCACAATCAACTCAGTGGATGAGGTCACAACGGAACGGCTCAAGAGACTCATCCAGTCTCATACACGATTATCGGAATTCGAAAGCTATCGGGGGCGCACTGACAGAAAATGTCGATAAATTCGTCATAATATTTTTCTATAGATAGCCAGATAATTGGATAACCGAATAAAACGACAGCTGAAACTGTCTAAATATTTAATCAATTCACTCGAACGTTTGAATGAAACGAACGAAATTTAAATAACGCTTGTTGTTTTAAAATGGAATATTAATGACAGTAGAATCGATTTTTATGTCACCGTAAATATATAGAAGCCCGGGGCATGGATTTAAAAAAAGGCGGACGGAAGGTGAGCTAAGCATTGAGTGAAGCGCAACAATGGCGGCGACTTACGTTTGTGTGAGATTTACGGATAATTGCCATTGGCGGCCGATCGTCTTACTTTGATGTGAATGTGTGCGTGCGACACACATACGATACGGTCGTCTTACTTTGATTGCTTCACTATGTTACATAACATGATAATTATTTAAGAGCGTGTTATGTCAACGCCAAACTTCGTACTGTCACTTTGATGCCTATGATAGTTTATTCAGTTAGCCGAAAGGCTATGTATAGTATGTATTACTATTAGTAGTAGACATGTATTAGTATGCTCCTCTGTTATATGAGTTATATATTAAATGTATCTGTTGTACGTGTAGTAATAAATCAACATATTGTGATGCTATGAATTGTATCATTTGTATATCCATGTAACGTAAGAAGAATCCCCAAGATATTCAACATAGAGTTCCTGTCTGGAGCATCGAACACACTATTCATATTACTGCGGTGTCCGACTTTTTTTTTTACTTTCATGGCGGGGTATGAAAATCTATGGCAGTAAAGTCGAATAATTCGACTTTACTGCCATATTATTCACGATGCCACACGGTACAGTGTCACACGATATTCAGCCGAAGATGTGTCAGTCGCCTTGCATTGCACACCAAATTTTACTTTTTTTTAGAGCAAACTCAAGTCGTTAGTCGGAACTAGGGCTTCCAATCCCGCAATACCGAGATCTCGGTATTGCGGGATCCCGCGCCATTTTCCGATCCCGCGTGATGCGGGATCACGGGCGCGGGATCCGCGGGAATTGCGGGACTGAAAAAAAGCGTGCATGCGATGGCGAATGAACGGAGCGGATCGCTCACGTCCCGCGGCATGGCTCGTGGATATTTAGGAACGAGCGCGAGTGAGTGTCATTTGTTAGGTTCAATCAAAGTAAACAAAATAGGATAATCTGCGTGAACTATTCTTAATAACTCGAACTCGACTTTTGTCCGTGGGAGAGCCATACTTCGGCACGAATGGGCCGGCTCGACCGGAGAAATACCACAGACTCACAGAAAACCGGCGTGAAACAGCACTTACGCTGTGTTTTGCCGAGTGAGTGAGTTTACCGGATACCCTACCCCCCTATGATGCCGCAGTTGAAAACTAATTTGTTACCCCAGGAGGGTACCAACTGCGTTGGAGAATCCCTTTCTAGTCTCTGGACGTCCACGCTCAGGCGCCCCTGGACCTGAGCGTCCATACATCCATACATCCTCACAAACTTTCACATTTATAATATTAGTAGGATATCTGTTTCCCGCGGCTCCGCCCGCATAAATATAGTTTCGAGTATCCCGCGAGAACATTGTACTTTTCCGGGATAAAAAGTAGCCTATGTTTTATTCCAGAGCCTAAGCTACTACTATGCCAAATTTCATTAAAATCCGTTCAGTAGTTTTTGCGTGAAAGAGGAACAAACATCTATCCATACATCCATCCATCCATACATCCTCACAAACTTTCACATTTATTATATAGTAGAATATGCGGGACTCCGCAAATACCGAGATCCCGCGGGATTAAAAATTCGTAGTCCCGCAAATACCGAGATTGAATTCAGGCCGCGGGATTGGAAGCCCTAGTCGGAACTAACACATATCTTATTTGGTTTAAAAGAACTGAAAAAGATACTTACCCATTATTAACATAATGACCGGTAGAGTGGAGAGACAGGCGAGGAATACCGTCATAACAACTGCGAACAAACAAAAGTCATTAAAATTATGTTTGTATAGTTCATTGTAGTATTTAAATGTGAGAGAGCCATGCTTCGGCACGAATGGGCCGGCTGGACTGGAAAAATACCTCGGCCTCACAGAAAACCAGCGTGAAAAAACGTTTACGTAGTGCTTTGCTAAATGAGTGAGGTTACCAGAGGCCCAAGGGAGGTTAAGGACCGGGAAAGCAAGAACGCAACACCAGAGGAGTTACAAGTGTAATTCCTCTGGTGGCGGCGGTAATCGCTTACCATCAGGTGATCCGTCTGGTTCAAAAGTTAATAACCTCCTCACTTTTGGAAGTCGGTTAAAATGATAATAATAATATAGTGCGATTCAAATGAGAATAGGATCGAGTCGGCGCCATATTGTTTCGAATTTAGACTGTTATGATAGTTAAATTTATGTTTAGGTAATTGATTAATATTTAAAGTTTTTATTTAAATTCGATGCAACACATATTATGCACATAAGTTTTTCTGAAAATCGCATTTTTCATGTGATGTTTGACAGAAAACGGTCATTGACGCTCCTATTCTCATTTGAAACGCGTTATACTAAAAATTGTTTTTATTGGAAAATGATAATCGCCTATGCGATGCTCACAACAATGAAGTAGACAATTAGAAGATCGTCATTAAAACCGAATTATGCCAGATATGCCTGATGAATTATGTCTTCGATCGATCGTTTAAGTGATCCCTAAACATTATTAAATTAATAATAATAATAATGTTTAGGGATCACGAATAATAAGGCTTAAAAAATTATGTTTAAATGCTTATTATTCGATTTATATAAAAGGTCCCTGCACTGAAAATCAACACATAAAACAACAACTCTAAATTGCTATATGGGTAATATTGCTGCAATAGCATTAATACTGCAGTAATAAACCCCTCACTTAAGCCCGTAAGCCGCGGCATTTTCAATTAAATTCAACAGCGACCTCGTATCTGTCATCTTCAATAATTACCGACGTTCGTACTTCGTAGAGCTTTATATTGAGAAATGGATTTTCAATAAATAATAATAATAATCTATGGACGCTTTCTACGTCAATTTGGTGAATTTTCGGAAAACTTGTGTTATGGGTACAACGAAAATATATTTAATAATATTTATACTATACTTATATTTGAAAAATGAAATTTTTATATTTCCAAATAAAACTTAACAAGCTATTTTCGGAAAGTCAACAAAAAAGCTACCACCGGTTTAACCCTAACCCGCCGAGAAGATTTTTATCATATTAACATGACCCAGGAACACAGAAAACTTTTTATTCCCTTGCGGGATTCGAACCTGCGCTTTTGCGCTCACCATTGAGCACAGAGGTCGTCATTTAAAGGCCGACAACACACTTGTAACTATTATGGTGTTGTAGATGTCCATTGGTGGCGGTAATCGTTTCGCTTGTTTGTCTGTTATTTTATAAAAATATAGATAGAATAAGTCCCGAACGTTAAACCAACGTGAAACGCGCTCTGATTGGTCGAAACGTCATAAAATCCGTTCACGGTAACATGTCGCTACACTTTCAATCCAAACAAAGTAAAATTGACTCTTTAAATTGTCTACTTTAAATACGAGAATTGAGGTTCTGACATCCATTTTTCAACCCCCGGGAATTAAATATGGACAGAACTTAGGCGAGTAAAGAGAACCTTCCAATCTATGTTATCGTGACCCGAGATGTCGCCAGAGAATCTGATTGGCTGGTTTGCTGGTCGCGGCAAACCGGCCAATCAGGTTCTCTGGCAACGCTCACCGTACGCGTGACGCAACTCTCAGGCTTGTTTCGTACTCCGTATAAATTCATACTAAGCAGTGGCTCCGTGAGTCTTGGGTCGCGGTCTCGAGTCGCGCGTCGCGTGCATCGGAAGGCTGCCTTTACATGTACTATCAAACAAGTTACCGCTCAACCACGCATACGATAAAAATCGATCAACAGAACCGATACATAAATCTTGTGAACGCACACATACTCACAAATAAATACGTAGTTCAACCACGTCTGCAGTCTTTGCGATCATTTCATTTGTGTTAAAATATTTTGAGGCGTCCTAGTGCAAAGGAAATTTAGTAACTGGTCGAGCAGGAACTTTGTCGATGGTACAAGGCTAAATAATGTAGGAGTCGAACATAGAAAAATACTAACTTGTCCTATTCATAATCTTGGCCGCTCGGCATACGAAGTCCACAGTGCCTGACGCCTCCATGTTCGCGTCCTTGAGCTGGTAGGCCACGGAGCCGTAGGTGGTGAGCCCCACGCCCAGGCCCAGCCCACGATCGTATTTCTCCCCGCAGAGACGGCGCTGCTCGTCACCCGATACCTGATGAAGATAGTTTAGTGATTAGAGCATTGGCTATCTATTCGAAGGTCGTGGGTTCGATTCCCGCATTAAAACAACAAAAAAAAAATTGTTTCCAAGTTTGGTTAGGACAATGCAGGCTGATCACCTGATTGTCTGACATGCGTCGGATGGTCATGTAAAAAGTCGGACCTTCACTCGTCAGTCGTGTCGGTTATCTGTCCCACTGGATTATGAAAGTAAAGGAAGACAGAGTGCTCTTGTGTACTGCGTACACACTAGGGCATTATAAAATTACTCCTACGTAACTGGCCTGGTTTCTATGAAACCGGCCACCGTCACCGAGATCGGTGTGGGGAGATATTATTATTTATACAGATCACGTAGATATTTTTTAATAATAATTACCTGGCTTACGGAGCTGGAAGCACGACGTGATCCTGTGTCGGAGGTCTGTCTTCCCGCTATAGACCCACGGTACGGCGATACTCGGCCGCGACCTGAAGAAAAAGAAAAAGAAATTCATGGCAGTATCACATAAAATTGTTATCTATGTCTATCCATATTATGAGACACGATATAAAAGTCCTTACTAAAGAGGTGTTTGATTTTGGTCCACCTCTATGTACACCACATAGGTAAATAGGAAATAAATATGGGAATTTCATAAAAATACAAAGAAAATAATTTGAAGAAGGGAAAACGCATATAAAAATGATTATTTGAAAAGTTTTTAAATATATAAAATAGGGTTATCCACCCTATTTTTAGGTCAGCCATAGCAGTCTCTTTGACATGACATCAAACGTCTTTCTTTGCCAAAAATCATGTCATTGTGAAAATGATTCTTTGGATAATTCTGATTTGATTTGCCATGTTTTATATTACGTTGTGAAGTTAATTTAAATGTACATACATTGATACGAAGTGAAATTAAATTAAATAAAGAATAGGAAACGGTTACCATATTATGTAGCTACATTAACATATAGTGTACATAGTGCTGGCCCACGCCTCATATGTTTCTAAAACAATTTTATTTCATAAAAAAACCATTGAAAACAATTAATAACGATTAGACATAATTTTTGGGTGCTGAATATAATGTATATTATTATAATTATAATTATAGTGATAGTAGCTGATGATGACGATAGCCAACACGAAGATGAATAAGTTAAAACTTAAGAATATTAATTTACTTTAGCGTAGCCAGAATATCGATAATTCCAGGAAAGATCATTACGTAATATGATTTCCAGGAGTTTCTGAAATTATTCATAAGCGAAGGGTTAAGGTGAATTGTGTGGCAGGAATAAACTTGAAGCCGCTGAGGCATTGCACTACGGATCACTGGCTACTGTCAGCTTAGAAGTTAAGATGTTTTCCAAGAATATAATATTGTTACAATCTGATTTAGTTCAGGAATATGTTTTTCTTAGATATTGTGATATAAGAGGCTTTCATACGAATTATTACCTATATTATGATATTGCATTAATTTCTTCAAGAATATTGGAAGGGCTTCCGAAAGAATGGAAGTTTTTATATTATGAAGAATATCAGATACTTAAGAGTAATAATTGCATTTTACCGTACCTGCACATTGACTATCCTCACTGGCTCTTCTTTCCCGTGATACCAGCGGCTCTTGAAATGTCAAGGTCAAGCTTCCTCTAGGACTTATTCTGGCTGCCTCCAATTCGCTGGCCACGAGACTACCTCTAGCACTCCTTTCTGATGGCGCAATACTGCCTCTAGGACTCTTCTGTGAGTCAGGTATCAGGGATCCACGTGGACTCCTCATCATGTCTGATGGATCCTTCTTCAGACTCGAATCGGGAATGATACTCCCCCTTGGACTAGTTCTAGGACTCGGACCCAATTCCTTCTGCCGAGCGGGATCTATTTGTATACTTGCCACCGAGTGTCTTGGACTACGTCCCACGTCTGGAACTAAAGAGTTTCTTGGCTGATTCCATGAAGAACCTTCGGGAACTAAACTTCGTCTGGGAGTCCGTGCCTTTAAATCTGGTGTTATACTGTTTCTTGGGCTTCTATTGAAGTCTTGTGGGTTGAGACTGAGCCGGGAGCCGTAAGCTTGCTCAACCCCGAGGTTGTTTCTCGATGGCGTGAGGGTGTTCTTGACTAGTGCTGTTTCTGGTGTGATAGAGTTTCTGGCGGATCTGCTTTCTGGAACAAGCGAATGTCTGGGACTTCTGTGGTAGGATTCTAATGCGGCGTCCGGGGCTAGACTGGCCCTTGGGCTTCGCTGTATCTGAATGGCCGTGGGTTCCATTTCATCATCGGTTTCTGTGGTGGCCAGTGATGCTCGCCTAGAGTTCTGTGCCGAAGGTCTGGGTGATCTGGTCTGTGGTGATGTGGCAGCACTCCTCGAAGCCCGCCGCCTTCTGGAAGATGATGTTCTGTGCAACATCGTGACTTCTTTATCTTCTATATTAAATCATTGTTCACCTCATTTGTCATTCGTATGAACTGAAACAAAAGAAAATATCATGAATAACGATGTTAACATAATCCAATAAATCTGTCTCGCATTTCTGTATTTTCAGTAAATGGATAAAGGAATCCTAGTTTAGTATTTATTTTGCGTCAATAAACCCAGAGACAGGTTCGAAAGCTTAAATCAACAATCTGTACAAACTAATGGATTGAACAAATACTGTTTTGAAATTAACTTGGTATTCGAACAATTCTAAGCCTCAATGAAGTTTGGAAAATTGAGTAAGTGGTATTGAGTCTTTAACTTTTGAATCTGAAAATTTTATTTCATGTACGCTGCGTTTGTTTTCCAAATGATATGAACAAGTTATCAGATAATTTCATGAAACAAGAACTACAGTCGCCCAAACAGGAATAATTGATAAATACGTATTCGTAACGTTAACGAATGTCAATTGTATGGGCGTTGTCATAATTTTCATACAATTATCTTTCGATAACGTTACGTACTCGCACTTGTCAATTTTTGTTCGTGCTAGCCCCAATGATAATTTGTTATGTAAATTAAATACTAGCTGTTGCCCGCGGCTCCGCCCACGTAAATACAGTATCCCTCGGGAGCACTGTATTTTTTCAGGATAAAAAGTAGCCTTTGTTTTAATCCAGAGCCTAAACTACTATGATACCAAATTTTATCAAAATTCGTTTAGTAGTTTTTGCGTGAAAGAGTAACAAACATCCATCCATCCATCCATACATCCTCACAAACTTTCACATTTATAATATAAGGAGGAAGTTCAAACACTCGGAATAAAACAAGTTGGGTCAGCAAACATTTTCGGCTTCAGTTGAGCTGCGAAAGCTCTAATGTACACAAGACTATCCACAATTTAGCACAAAAAGCCGAATACTTAGTCAAGTTTTCCTGCTAACTCCACTGAATACCATCTCCTATTAAAGGGCTCTTTAAAAAAAGTGTTCCTATAAGATAATGTTCCTTTGTTTCAGTAGGCTACAAACATTGAAAAATGTTGTGACTGTCATCGCAAGTGTCCCAACTGGCAACTTCTATATTTAGCGAGAGCAAACAGAGGCATCAAACTCGTGTAAATACGGCCCTGTTTACTCACATACATATACACATTACACATACACAAGGACAACAACGATTTATAAGAAAACTTTCAAGCTCTCAATACACAACTTCTTTGTTTAGTTAGCGACGATAAATCCAAATACACAGGCGCAATCGTCCTCAATTTGTTCCCTCAGAGGGTCAGGGGATCTTAGGGGGTCTAGGGGTATTCGGGGGTCTAGGAGGATAATAAATATTGCCTGGGCGCTCCGGATTGATAAATTATTGTCTATTAACAACCGACCACCTGAACTGATTCAACTATCGGCATCTCCCGTAAATTGGAGTGGTAGTTATTTTTTCAGTTAGTGTTTGTTTTACCTAGTTTACTGTGATGGTTAATTGAAAATTTATAAAGGGCACTGGACATTTCTATGGAACAATTTGCTGCGGCGACCAAAGACAAAATTAGGCTAAATGCAAGCGTGATTACACCTGGATTAAAATGACACAGGAAGTGGGGTAAATTCTTATACATTTTAACTCACTGGAACGAATATTCATATTATAGAATACTAGATGTTGACCGCGACTTCGTGCGCGCAAAAGTTAATTTCGCAGAAACCGTACATTTTTCGCGACAAAAGTAGCTATTGTCCTTCCCCGCGGTCTACTCTACATGTGCCAAATTTCTTAAAAATATGTCCAGTAGTTTCGGAGCCTATTCGATGCAAACAAACAAATTTTTCCTCTTTATTATATTAATAATATAGCTGATATTATATATGTATAAGTACAGATATAGATGATGATTAACAATATATTGATTATATTCATTTCTTAATGGATCTGAATAAAATAATAACATGAAATGAAACGTGAATGAACATTTTACAATCTAATAGTATTTCAGTTTGTGGTCGACACTCTAATAAACAGCAGGTTACTATAAAATATACTCGTATGAAAGCTGGTAGTAAAGCTTATCATGTATAAAAATATGTTACATATTATTATATATATATACTCGTCTATTGTGCCTCCTATCAACATACACTACATACATTCAAAATATAAATACTGTTACAATTATATATGTTTTTTAAATCGGGTATGACATACCCGACCTCACTTACGCCGGGTTATGAATGGATATCACGAATCGTCGCAGTATGAACCCGACCTTAACATGGCTCAATCCCTTTTTGAGGGGCTACGTAAAACTACTACCCCCTTACTAATAAGAATATTTATCCAGTAGATAAGCAATACAATGTTTTGTCCTTGTCTTATACGTTGGAAAAGTCGCTTGACAGATAAGGACAAAACATTGTATTGCTTAAGTATCTACTGGATAAATATTTTTATTAGTAAGGGGGATAGTCTACTAGTCTACGCAGATGAACTACAGTAAATTACAGCTGCCCTAGAAGCGAACTTAACTCGGATTTGTTGTAAACTTAGATCAATTTTATGACGAAACTACCGTTAATGAATTACTCAACTTTAATGAGAAGTTGTCCTCAAAATGCACACGAAGACGTCAAAATATTTAGGAGTTATTTGATATGCTTCTGAAGTTGATTCTCTGGCATTTAGCGAAGGATTATGATATACATGAATGCTTACATAAGGAGCCTTTTTGTAGATATATCCATACTAATATTATAATAAATGGGAAAGTGTGTGTGTTTGTTTGTCCGTCTTTCACGGAAAAACTACTGAACCGATTGAAATGAAATTTGGTACACAGATAGTCTATAGCCTGAAAAAGGACATAGGCTACTTTTTATCGCAGAGAAATCTACGATTCTCGTGGGATACTTTATTTACAGTTTCACGTAAAAACTACTAAACCGATTATCATGAAATTTGGCACAGATATAAAGTGAACCACGGGGAAGGACATAGGATATCGCGGCTTTTTATCGCGGGACATACACGGTTCCCGTGGGTTACTGTACTTACTGTACCGCGGGCACCAGCTAGTTATTAACATAAAGTCCATATAATCGGTCAGACCGTTTAAGAGATTAGCCGAAACAAACAGGTGGACGGACAGACAGACAAAAATTATACATTAAAAAATTATTTTTGGTGTGCGTACCTTATATTATGATACAATACGCATTTAGTGCAAAACTTTTATTTTAAAATTAATAAAAGACACTTCAATTTTATTTATTTAAGTGTCGATTTGTAATGATGATTATAAATTAACCATTCAGGTTCTTTTAATTTTAGTTAACTGCCAAACGGTATGTTATACTCGGTAGTAAAGGAGTTGGCCGCTGCTGATGATGATGATAGTACTGCTGTATCTGCGCAGATAAATCACTCCCCTCCTCTCTACACCCTGCCTTTCCCTGGCAAATTGAAACAGATTAGATCGCGCCGGAATGCTCGCATTCGTTCATTAACTTCTGTTGTTTTTTGCTGTGACACTCTGTGAAGACGTTGAAATGCCAGAAACAAATAATTTATAATAATATATCGTGGTATGTGAAGAGGAAAAATCCGAATAAGCAATTTATTACAATTCTTCATAAAGTGATAGATTTATGGAGCAAAAGTTAAGTCCCTTCAAGACTGCCATTTAATAAGCCACGTAGATAAAAGGCCTCCTCCAGAGCTTTTTTCTGGATCCAGAGCCTAAACTACTACCATACCAAATTTCATCAAAATCCATTCAGTAGTTTTTGCGTGAAAAAGTAACAAACAACCATCCATCCAACCATCCTCAGAAACTTTCACATTTATAATATTAGTAGGATGTGCTTCGTGGCCTAGTGGGTGGACCATTTGATTCACTCGAGAGAGTGCAGGTTCGATTCCCAGGTTGTGGCGTGTACCAATGAGACTTTTTCAGATCTCAAGTACATTATACGGACGACCTAACGGTGAAGGAAAACATCGTGAGGAAACCCGCACATGGTTGGCCCCAGATGTACTGACCAGTTATTCCTCTGGAATAGGCTGACTATGTTGTGAGAATGCCGTATGTGCTTGGGCAACCATACGACATTTAAAACCACCTGTCCCAGGCACTACAGTATTTCAAGAGCGGTTACTTCGGTCGAGAATACTGTATACCTAAGTCATCCAATATCGGATGAAAAGGCCTATGTTTTTTTGATTAGTAGAAAAGATGCGATGATATTTATTACAAAACAGCTTAAACCAAAAGAACATTTCGAGGTCAGGATTAAAATTCCAAATTCAATTTATAAACATTTCACTTAGGAAACTTAAAGCACTCGAAGGTTTTAAATCAAGTTTAGCATACTTCGATCGCGGTCGAACTTATAAAGCTCGGATAAGCTTAAGCTCCGTAATGAATTTAATCAAAGAAATAAAAGAAGGTACACTATTGTCGGAGAGCTTTGAGATAAGCTTTTCGGGCTTTTTATTGAAGACCTACGTCCTACATATTGGAATTTCTGTGGTTATTAGTTACACAGATAACTAATACTATGGCTCAGTAGCCATTCGGTAAAAAAATATTAGTTATCTTCTATATATAACCTGTTGAGTGTCACTTGCCGTGCCACGGCAAGTGACACCTATAGACGCAAGTGTCACTTGCCGTACCACGGCAAGCTCAAGGTCAATCTTCCCGCGTCGTATGATTTAAAGACTATATGGTATAAAGTCTCTGATTTTTTTTTATTATTTTGCTACAGACATTAAAGAAGGCATTGTAGCTTTTTGTTTTTGCCTGAATACGTTCGAATAAAAAAGAAAAAACTTCAAACTATGAGTAAAGAAATCTAATGACAAATGGCATCAGTTGTCATCTGCATTATTTGATATTTATGATAAAAATTATTTAAATATTTCAAATTTTTTTGTATACATAGTTATTTAAACATATATTTAACTAATTTAATAGAAACTTAGGTATGTGTGTCGTAGTATTTCGCCATAATTTAGCTTCAAAAACCAAAACCAAAAATGTGAAATTATGTTTGATATTTTGCATGTTAAACGTTATATTTCTTGATATTTATTTAATAAAATGTGTAGTATGTTTATTCTAGTTTCCAAAAATATATAACATGCCAAGGTTTTACTAATGATTAATTAATAAAAATCGAAAAACAAACGCGGATGACGTTTGGCGTGGACAGCCATCCGACACGCAAGGGTTTTTTGTGTAAACATTGCGTTCACATCAAGATTACTTGTATTCATTCAGTATTTTTAAAATTCCAGTTTCGTAGTCATGTAGAGAATTTATTCTAGTTTTTAAATATATGTCATATGCACAGGTCTTAGCAGCAATTTATCAATATAATCTTAAAAATATAAAAAGCGGGAAACCCGCCGCACCCCTCGCCGCCCCCCGGCGACACGTAATCTGTTACAAAATTTTAAAGCGCGACACCTTAGAGGATAATATAATCCTAGTCCTACATACTAGTTAATATTAGTTGGATTATTACATAAGTATTTCTATAAGAAGTTATATTTTTAGAGTAGCAGGATTGTATAATTAATGGCATTAATTTTTTTTTAAATAATAATATTATGTAATTTTCTATCTGATAATATTTAGCTACATCAATGTATTTTTATGTAATAAGTAGATATTATTAATACGTGAAGCAAAACTTTTGGAATACAATTTTAAGAGAATTGTGCGAACATGAAATTTTGCATAGGTTTACCTATGCAAAATTTCATGTTCGCACAACTTTAGTTAGAATATAATCTGTTTATATAAAAATGAATGTTTGTCTGTATGTCCTTTATGGAATCGTAAACTGTGCATTTGATCATCACATGGCTCATGCCAAAGAAGATTTATGAGGTCTTAGATTTGTAGAGGTCACAATTGGACCCGGTAGATAGCGTTGCTGTCAGTGCCTCAACAAATTTAATTCTAACTTCTAAGGCGGTACGAAGTTTGCCGGGACAGCTAGTATTTTATATAATTACTTGATGTTACCCGCGACTTCATACGCGCAAAAGAAAATATCGCGGGGACCGTACATTTTGCAGCGATCAAAACTAGCCTATGTCTTTCCTTCTATATCTGTGCCAAATTTTATCAAAATCGGTCCAGTAGTTTCGGAGCCTATTCAATACATACAAACCTCTCCTCTTTATAATATTAGTATAGCTATGCTTAAAAAACATAACATCCTCCACGGTCTAGTGATTAGAGCTTGGCTCTCGACTCGGAGGTCGTGGGTTCGATTCCCGCATTAGAACAACAAAAAATGATGTTTTCAACTTTGGTTAGGACAATGCAGGCTGATCACCTGATTGTCTGACAAGAAAGATGATCCATGGTCGGATGGGCATGTAAAAAGTCGGACCTGCGCCTGTACTCTCGTCATTTGTATCGGTCATCCGTCCCAACTCCCACTGGGTTACGAGAGTAAAGGAAGAGAGTGTGCTCTTATTGTACTACGCACACACTTGGGCACTATAAAATTACTCCTGCGTAACTGGCCTGGTTTCAATGAAACCGGCCGTCGTCACCAAGATCAGTGTGGGGAGTTATTATAGAACATAATAAATAAATAAAAATAATTTTACACACTAGAACCTCAGATTAATTACTAATACCACTGTGCGCTTTGGTCTTAATATAATTTAGTCACGCATTGATACTAATCAATGTCTTACATATTAAATTAACAACATTTTGTATTTTTTTTATTTAAATTTAAAAAATAAATGGTCGAATTTCTATCACTAGACGAGCACTGTTTAAATAATTTAACAACATAATAATCTTCTAAAATGAATTTACGCTAACATAATTTAAAATATACTTATATACGTAGGCGGGATGATAAGTAACTAGCCACTGCTATTTAAAAACTTAAAATTAATAAAATATATATGTCATTTTTAAATTCGTGTCTCAGCCCACCTGCGTTCTAAATTTGTATTTGGTGGCGTGAAAATTTTATTGATTTTTTGTCATTTGAAAATATATTTCGTCAACTGTTTTCAAAATGGATAAAATTGAATAAAGAGCGGTGATAAAGTTTCTTCATATGAAGGGCATGAAGGGGAAGATATCTACGACGAGTTAAAGAATGTTTGGGTGAATATACTCCTTCTTATGCCACAGTAAAAAACTGGGTGGCTGAGTTTAAACACGGTCGTACATGTGTCCAAGATGAAGCCCGCTCCGGACGTCCAAAAAGCGTCACGACTCCGGAAATGGTCGTGAAAGTACATGATATGGTTTTAGCAGATCGACGATTGAAGTTATCTGAAATAGCTGACACTACAAGTATCTTAAAAGAACGGGTATATCATATCCTAAGTGAGGAATTAAATATGAAAAAGTTATCGGCATGTTGGGTGCCGCGATTGCTTACGCATGATAAAAAAAGGAGTCGGGTGCAAAACTCAAAGGAATGTCTGGACCGTTTTCAGAGTAATTTTTTTTTTTTTTACGTCGATTTATAACAACAGATGAAACTGGGTTCATCATTCCACGCCAGAATCAAAAATTAAATCAAAACAGTGGACTCAATCCCCCGGCCCGGCTCCAAAAAAGACATGGCTGTAAAGTCGGCAGGAAAAGTGATGGCTTCCGTCTTTTGGGATGCAGATGGGATCTTGATGATAGACTACCTTTCTAAAGGTCAAACAATTAATTGAGAATACTACGCTAACCTTCTAGATAAGCTTCATCTATGTATTCAGCAAAAACGACCAGGTTTGGCGAGAAAAAAATCATCTTCCACCAAGACAACGCTAGGGTTCACACATGTGTTAAAGCTATGGCAAAAATCAACGAATTGAAGTATGATTTGCTGCCCCACCCACCTTATTCGCCCGATCTAGCGCCATCAGACTTCCACTTATTCCCTAAGCTCAAAACTTTTTTGGGCGGACAGAAATTTGCCACAAACGATGAAGTCATAGCCGCTGTAGAAGAGTATTTTGCAGGCCTCGAAAGAAATCATTTTATGGAAGGCATTACTGCTTTAGAAAAAGTAAAATTAAAAATTTTAAAAACCCCCGACACAAAAAATAAACTTTAAAAACTAATAAATAAATAAATAATATTTTAACCTAATATTATAATTATTATTATCGTCACATATAATATTATGTAAGTTGAAATATTTTTATTTTCCAATCGTCGCTTCGTCGGGGGACCGCTAAAGTTTTAAAGTGTTTTTCGAACAACAGCTATGTAATTAATTATTACGAATTACATTTAGGTACGAGCGAATTTTTTCCCGGAGTAAATTTTTTTGTTGCAATCTGCGACTACACCTCTTTTTCTCACATAACGGTCCCCCGACGAGACGACGATTAAAAATAAAAATATTTCAACTTACATAATATTATATGTGACGATAATAATTATATTAGGTTAAAAATATTATTTATTTATTAGTTTTTACAGTTTATTTTTTGTGTCGGGGGGTTTTTAAAATTTTTAATTTTACTTTTATTTTGTCCTTTTTAAAGTCGGTGTAAATAATGGTTACCTTACCATATACTTTCAATGTCAGTAACACGGTACCGAATTTCGAATCGATAGAACATATGGAAGATAGTCAGATCCCCTCATCAACTATTAAAGAACTGATAATCTTCAAACGGCTAATCAGGTCATGGTTACCTTACCATGTTCTTTAAATATCGTTGAAGTAACACGGTACCAAATTGCGAATCGATCGGACATAAGAAAGTTAGTCAGATCCCCTCATCAACTAGAAAAGAGCTGATGATCTTCAAACGGCTGATCTTCCCATCACCAATTTTCTCATCAAACGAAGCCAAGAACACTCTCGATTAAGTCATCAATATTCTCTTACAGTGCGCTTTCATTTGAGACCCCACTCGAGTATATTTGCAGACATTCAGTTATTCTTCCCCACTTTCATCCCCCACAACTTTTAAACGGCTCAACCGATTTTCATCACATATGTCTAAGAACACTCGCAGATAAGTCACCTTTAATACAAAAAAAACTAAATTGAAATCGCTTCATCGGTTCGGGAGTTATGATGCCACAGACAGACAGACCGACAGACACGTCAAACTTATAATACCCCTCTTTTTGCTTCGGGGGTTAAAAAAGGATGGAATAAGTGCGTAGAGGTTCACGGAGACTATGTCGAAAAATAAAATTAATTTTATCACGGAAAGTTAAGTATTTTCTTATTAGGCTAGTTCATTATTTATTATCCCGCCCTCGTAACTTGAGAATTTCTATAAAAAAACGAGCTACTAAAATAGAAACAAGATGAGCAAAATCTGCGTGGAAGTTAAGCGTCCGGCGCGCGGCGGAAGCGGAAATTGCGGCAGGCTGCGTCGAATCTGTGATCTACGGTTGTGAGGACTACATACAACAGACAAACGTACATATTTTTCTGTCTATATTAATATTGCAAACAGGAAAGGTTTGTTTGTATGTTCGCATAACCATGAACTCCGTAACTTGATAAAATTTGACACAGACATAGATTGGACCAGGGGGAAGGACATAGGCTACTTTTATTCGCGGCAAAATGTACGGTTTCTGCGAGATTTCCTTTAGTCGCAACATCTAGTGTGGCATAAAAGGCAACCGCTACTTATAGCCTCGTACACAGGAGAGACAAAAACCCGCTAGATTTTCTTTCTTATAGATTGATTTCAGAAGAGTGACAAAACAGACTTGTTTTGCGTAAAAAGTTCCCTGTCCCCTGGGCGCGAGTGCCAAGTATTACAATAGTTAAATAGAACCAGGAGTTACAAAGCGGTAATCCATAGCATAAAATTTAATTAATGGCTAGCCGCACACACGCAATAATATTATTGACAGGATAAATTTGTCAATACTAGTCAACACATACAAAAAACGGCAACATGGCCCGCACACAAAGAATATTACTGTCAATATGAGCATTATTGCCAATAATATGGTGTGTGTGCGGCTAGCCAATATAACATCTTGAAATATCCCGCGAAAAACTACCCACAGCCTGCAAGCAAATGTGTGAGTGCACGCATAAGCATGCGTAACGCACTTACACATTAATTACTTGCAGGTTGTGGGTATTTCTGAAATAAATCTGGAAAAATTCTTGATGGTAGTAAATGTGGTGATTTTCAAAGAAATACTACGATGACTCGACTTACATACTTCGTTACTTTAGGAGTTATAAATGCCCAACTTGTAAAATGCGCTTACTTGGAAAACCTCATTCTAAAGTAACGAAATAATAGGTAAGTACACAATATATAAAATATTGAAAGAATGGTACGGAACTCTACGTGCGCGAGACCGACTCGCACTTGGCCGGTTCTAATATTCTTGAAAGTACTTATTTATTAAGATACCGTAGAAAAATATTCACTTTCAATACTTTTCTATTCCTAATACTATATTTTAATCCCTAAATTTCCATTTGCTTTTGAATGGGGTTCTTTATATTCACTTCATTTAAGTAATAGATTTTATTTTTTAAATTGGCCTGTTTTATTATTAAATAACATGAAAATGTATCGACGGTATGTAAATAACGCAAAATTAGGTACAATAAAATTGGTAAAAAATACAATTATTTTGTGTTCACATTTATTAATTCAGTTTTTTTTTAATTCTTGTTTCTAAATATATCTAACATTAATAGGAATCTTGAAATCAGGAAAAAAGCGGCAATTTATACTTTACGACGTTAGTAATATTCCTTTGATATCGTACCGTCGCGTACTGCTTTTTTAATTTTGACAGTCCGACGCTCGAGAGGTTAAGTTGAGTTTTAATTAGAAAATGTTTAAGTTCACATTTTTTTTACCGCTTTCGGTAAATCTTTAAAGCATTTAATTTGGGAGCTCGGGATTTTAGGTAATTCTTCAATAATCATTTTCAACAACCTCAAGCTAAAATTAAATTGTTAGATAATTGTAACGTCAAAATTTAGAAATGATCTATGCGTGTGGAGTTTACAACGGGAGTTTATAATAATAATAAATGGCCTATACAAAATTAAATGTAACTAGAGGTTCGCGACATTCGGCAGTGGTTCTTTTGCCTCTAAGAGGATAAATAGAAAAAATATTATGTAAAATGTTGTGACAGATTTATTGATATGATGAAATTGATTAATAGCGGTGCTGCTTATTTGGAGGAAGATGTGCAGAAAGGTAATATGTTTTTAAAATAATCATCATCATTAGCCAATCGCCATCAACTGCTGAACGTAGGCCTCCCCCAATGAGCGTCAACCATCCCGATCTTGGGCAGCCCTCATCCATCCGCTACCTGCCACCTTCTTCAAATCGTCGGTCCATCGTGTTGCAGGACGTCCTACACTTCGTTTACCTAAGCGTCGTCTCCACTCTAAAATTTTAAAATAATGCTTAGGAAATACACACAATTAAAAAAATGTCTAAAATGTGGTAGTACTTAATAAATATATACAGATAAAGAAAATCGAAGTGTCTGTTTGTAATTTCATATTAACAGCCTTTATATTCGGTACTTACAATAAAATATCAAATAAAATAAACAAAATTTTTGTAATGTCCGTCTGTCTGATTTACTTAATTGTGATTAACTTGAATTAACGTTTTATTGGAAGAGATCGAATTTGAATTGCGAAACGTGTATCTTTTTGTTGAGTGAACAAATTTCAATTTTTAATCGCTATCTTAAAAAGTGTGCGTGTTGGGAGCTGACTCTCATAGAAGTAGTCTAATTCACAAGATCCCTGTCAGTGAATTTATGTCCAAGGGCAGTTTCAAAAAACTATACCCCCTTTTGTTTTTCAATTCTGCTGAATAAAACCTACATTTATACAATTAAAATCAAGTCCAACGCTAAAACTCTCAAACGGTGTTTTTATGAACGTTAAACTAACGTGAAACGCACTGATTGGTCGAAACGTCATAAAATCCATTCATTGTAACATGTCGCTTCACTTTCAATCCAAGCAAAGTAAAATGAAGTCTACTTTAAATACGAAAATTGAGGTTCTGATTATACACACCCACACACCCTGAGTGTCAGCGTGTGATTGATAACACGCCATCCTATCCCATCCCACGCCGTCTCAAGTGGGATATTATCCTACACGTGGTGATACGCCTAAATATAACGAATACGGAAGTAAATGCTAAAATATTTATCCCATAGATTTGTTATGGATTCGGTGAGATTGTATTTTCCTTCGGCGTGAAAATTTTGGGCAACATCTATTTTTCCAAATTATATTACCGTATCCAAAAATAAAACTGGCCAAATATGTAACTCACGCACGAAGGGTTCCTTATCAAATGGCATAAAAATGATTTGTGCTATTGGAGCCCCATTTTTATATTTTTGTTATAATCGTAACATAATATCATCTGTGAAAATTTTGTATTCTCAGCTATCACGGTTCAGGACATACAACCTGGATACAGATATGAGATAGACAGACGGATCTTCTGACCCTTTATCCATATTACTTTTAATGACAGAAAGAGCAACAAATACATGTGTGCGTGACGTGATTAGCAGTACATTATTCTGTGTACACACGATGTTTATCGCGTATGTGTGCGTAAAAAAACCTGAAAGTTTCTTAGTTTATTTTTTCTCTCTTTTACGTAGAATCACCGAAGACCCGTTCTACTATTACGATATACGATACGATACAATAGGTAGATACTTTACTATCTACCAGCTACCTACTATCTACCTATCTACTAATAATAACTCCTCACACCGATCTCGGTGACGGTGGCCAGTTTCATTGAAACCAAGCCAGTTACGCAGGAGTAATTTTGTAGTGCCCAAGTGTGTGCGCAGTACACAAGAACACTCTCTCTTCCTTTACTCTCCTAATACAGTGGGACGGATAACCGAAATGACTGACGATAGATGAGGCTCAGAACCGACTTTTTACATGTCCATCCGACGCATGGATCATCTTTCTTGTCAGACAATCAGGTGATCATCCTGTATTGTCTTAACCAAACTTGGAAACACAATTTTTTGTTGTTCCAATGCGGAAATCGAACCCACGACCTGCGGAGTCGAGAGCCAATGCTCTTACCTTACACGGAGGCTGTTGACCTATCTACTATCTATCTACCATTACGTTATTATTACTATCCAAAAGTTGTGTACTGGGTTTATCGGCGACCACACCTTCATGAAATTATAATATAATTGTGGTTATTTTTTCGGGTCTCTATCAATTTAAGAAAAATTAGAGTCCACGTCTAACTCACAGAAAATTTTCAAAGAATACAAACTAAATAAACTGATTCTGTTTTAATTTACAGAAAGTACTAAAACGTGGCCGTAAAATGTCTAAACGTAATGAACTAATTGTGAGAAGCTGTAGCCAGTAATACAATTATATAAAATATTCAACCCGCAGCGTCACTAGAATTATCTCTAATTCTAGTGGTTAGGTACCTCTCGGTAAGCCTGTGTTTGATAAAGGTTTAATTTATTTATCATCAGGCTTCGGTTTGGATGATAAAATGTTAATTAGTTAATAACCTAACCAAGAGCATGTCAGGAGATGTCTAAGGAGGGTTCCGTAACTATAAAAGCGTAATATGCTTTTTTTCAATTACTCCAAAAGTTACTGTCCGATTTGGTTCACAATAATTTTCCTAAAGAGTTTTTAGCATGATCTATCAGCACGGAAATTTGCAAGTTTCTATCTCCTATGGTTTAAAAATGCTAGGGGGGGAGACCAACTTACAAACTACTTCGGAGGCCGATTACTCGAAAATGGTCAACTTTCCAAAAAAGTAACGTATGAAACCTTGCCTTTATTTTAAAAAACCTATTCTACGATACCCCACACGATGGGGTAGAATGAAAAAATATTTTTCATCCCCACTTCACATGAATCGAGCCACCCCTAAAATATAAAATTATTATTTTTTTATAATCCCGAAACCGTGATCTATACACAATCTATAACTGCACCTAATTTCATCAATTTAAATTCATAATTACAGGAGCTAGAGGTGCGGACAGACAGACAGACAGACAGACGGACAGAGCGAAACTATAAGGGTTCCTTAAGTATTACGGAACCCTAAAAATGAACCTACCTAAACTAGTATGTCAATGCCAAAGGAGTTAGGCAAAAATCTATACAAAAAAAAACCCAGAATTAACAGCAATGAAAGGGAATGTGTATCAGTATGCACATATTTTTAATATTTTTTTAAATGTAGATATCTATCTTGTTTGATAAACCATGTCAATTTTTGGATATTATTTAAAAAATAACAAAGAATAAGAACTTTAAAGTAAGAGAGACACTCAGAGATATTGGATATGTGTAATGTGACACGACTTGCTTAAAAAGTTGATACTAAATTTCGTTTCGTCCTATATATGTATGTCCTATATATTATTTTCAGTAATTATCAGCATAAAATAGAAGCACTTTATCTTAAATGCATGAAGATAAGAGCTTATTAGCTCCACCCCGAGGCAAAAACACGTGACGTGAGTGATTATCACACGTTGGAAAGCATCGAGAGAAAGGCATCGAAAAACATCGGAAGGCGTCAGAAGGCATCGAGAAACATCAGGAGGCGCCGTGATGCTTCAGAACGTATGGGAAGGTGTCGGAAAGCATTGGGATGTGTCAAGAGGCGTCGGGTCGCGTCAGGTTGTGTCGGGTTGCGTCGGGGTGCGTCGGGAGGCATCTGGGAGAACTGTGAGAAACAAAACTGTGATGGATCGCCCCTCGTCACCCCTGACACGGAAACCCTTTTCAACGTAACAGAAAAAATAGATAGGAAAGTATTTAATACGTTTCTATAGTAAAGACCATCATTATATATTTTATATAGGATACAAACGAACTAACGGATCGCTTTATCTCCCGCCTGCACTGGTCCCAGAAGTTTGAAGTTGTCGTGAACTACATCCGCAAGAAGACGTCCAGTCAGAGGGCCAATTCTGCTAAATAAAACCTGCATTATTACAATTACAATCAAGTCCTGACACGCTTACATTCTCAAAAGGTGTTTTTATGAACGATAAATCAACGTGAAACGCGCTCTGATTGGTCGAAACGTCATAAAATCCGTTCATGGTAACATGTCACTACACTTTCAATCCAAACAAAGTAAAATTAAGTCTACTTTCAATACGAGATTTGAGGTTCTGGAGTCTTGCCACAAGGTCAAATAGATTCGTGGTGTGAGTACCGACGCATCCTCTATCGACCTTTGAGGTGGAGGAGTTCTGGCCTGTCGTCTACCGGAGGTTCCGGGAGAGGCTCCGGAACTAAGTGCGCATCACGTCGCCGACAACACTTCGTCATGTGACGAAGTGTTGTTTTTATGTAAGGTATTTACAATATGGTCCTTTACAGCCTGTAATATAAAATATTTAATTCAATTTTAATTATAAAGTAACAAGTGCGTTATGATAGAACAAACATGAATAATATTATGTTCATCTTCTAATTCGCTAATTTTTTTACGAAAGCTTGTGTTTATTGGATTCATGATACGGATACATTATTGAATTAGCTTTTACAAGCGGGAACACTGTACTTTTTCGGGTTAAAAGTAGCTTAATTGTTAATCCAGAGTTCACAAATCCAAACTACTACCGTACGTACATACGTACTAAATTTCATCACAATCCGTTCAGTAGTTCTTTCTGTTATGATAGTCATACACTATACAGTCTATCGTCCAATTGGAAGCAATCGAGAGTGTTTAATTAGTTATAATACATCATCACCAGTTCACCTTGACAAATCGGGAGATACTTAAAATATTTAATTTTGTTTTAGTATATCTGTTCCATAATATTTATATATTATTATTTTCTTATTTTATGCTTAAAACTTTAACACATAGCACAATGCATCCATAACAATTTTTATGACTAACATTACATTTTTATGGCATCGTAAGTTCCGTTCAACGTATAATTGGAACATTTACAACTGACAGTGTATGTGCATTTATCGGCATGACATAACCAGTACAGCTGTTTATGTCAATATGGATCTGACCCAATCGAACGAACGATAGACTGTATGGTGTATGTCTATCATAAGAGTCACGAATATCTATTCACTTATCCACCCTCACTAACTATTACGATTTTAATTGGATTTTAAAACAGAGTACGATAATGATGATCAACATCACTCGTATTACAGATCGGTTCACGAAAGGTGACCACTGCGCAGATCCCTTTGGAGGTGCGAGGTGAAGTGAGAGCGGAATATGTCAAGTCTGGAGAGATGCTATTGGCGCGCACACGTCACATGACAGGCCGCTCGGTCGCTATTGGTCTATCGCGGTGTTGAGGCACTCTCACTGCTCTCAAGCACAGTTCGAAAGAAAATGTTTTGTTGCTTTAATTTATTTTTATTACTGTTATAACATTGTTTATCATTCCACGATTCCTCGAATTCTATGATAATTTATATAAATAAATAAATATATATGGACGCTTCACACTGATACACGTCAATCTGGCCCCGTGCTTAGTATCTGAAGAACTTGTGTTACAGGTACCAAAAAACGGGAAGTATATATAATACTTTTATACTATACGTATATTTAAGATTTTGATTATATTATATACATATTAAATACACATCCATGACCTAGGAACATAGAAAAACTTTTTGTTCCTTCGGCGGGATTCGAATCCGCGACCCCAGCTTGAGCATCAACACGCTGTACCACTGAGCCACAGAGATCGTCGTTATAATATAATAATTTTAATAAAAATATCAATTTACATATTAGGTTTGATTTATTTTAACGACCAGCATTTACAGTTTTACTACATCCCCATAACTAATAAGTTACTAACATAAGTGTTTTCTTTATGAGTGTACATAATATATTGTACAGACGGCTGCCATTTGTGGTTAAATTTCGTGAACCGAACTATACATACCCGTACACCCGCATGTGCCAAAATATCTCAAAAGTTAAACCCAACTCCCAAATAACTATTAAACAAATAAAAGTTTATTTGCAGCTAAGTACTTAAACTATTAATTATTATTAGTATCAACATTGAAATAATAGAAACTAGCTGTTGCCCGCGGTTCCGCCTGGGTAAATATAGTATCCTACGGGAATACTGTGCTTTTTCGGGATAAATGTAGCCTATGTTTTAATCCAGAGCCTAAATTACTACCATACAAAATTTCATCGAAATCCGTTCAGTAGTTTCTTTCACATTTATAATATTAGTAGGATTTCAAAAAGTCTAGTAAAGGTCAGTTCACACCCCGACGATACGCGAAACTACGCGGTGTTGAATTTTTTAAATGGCTATTCAAAATTGAACTTAATTCACTACACAAAAGATACACGTTTTAATGATAGAACGTCCAAGCCCTGGTCCTGCTGGAAGGATCTTCCGGAAGGACAATCGTAGGGACGTGCGTCCTGCCAGCAGTACGCAATATTATGTGGACTTTATATGGATATCAGAGGCTGTCCTTCTAGCAGTACTTGGCTTTCATGCGTAATAAAATTAGGCAGGGGTGACAAACATTCTGCATTTAAAGTATCATGAAATAGATGCAGGTGCTTCTTGAGATTACGGAGTAGAAAAATAAACAAGAATATGAAAGGACTCATGCAAATAACGGAAACGAACAGGCGACTGACTATTATTTTTTAATGTAACGTATCGGCCTATCGTACAATGCAAAGTAAGGCTATGAATAAAATAATAACAGTACCTAGTTACAATTTTCTTCATTGGTAGGTATTTGCCTCCAATAAATTATCGTTTTCGATATCAGCAATCAGAACTCCAATGGGCACGAATGATTTTTTTTTGTCAATTTCCCAATATATTCTCGCATAGTTGTTTTCTACCTTTCTTACAATACCCCAACAATAACTAATATCGTAGTTATCACCAAAATGTTTGCGACTCCAGGTGTACTGGCCATCATTTTCGTCGAAATATGTAGCTTTGACGTGAACGCGGACTCCACATGTTATATTCGCCGCCGTTTTGGCCAGACTGATCGTAGAAACACGATTCAAAAACTTGCTGAATCTGAAAGAGACGCACTATGCATGTAAGTTGATTGCGTCCTGCTGGAAGGCTTAGAAAGCCTCATATAACGAAAAACGTCGCGTCCTACCGGTAGTACGAAAAGTCCTGCAAGCAGGACTCTGGACGTTCTATCATTAATATGACATCAGTCATACACTGCACATGCGCGTGGTGCAACCTGACATTCGAATTCTTACAATGAAACATATATCTTCTTGTGTAATAGATAGAGTCCAATTTCCAGCCTCAACAACAACAGCCTCCGTGGTCTAGTGGTTAGAGCACTCAGAGGCTCTCGACTCGGAGGTCGTGGGTCGATTCCCGCATTGGAACAACAAAAAAATGTTGTTTCCAAGTTTGGTTAGGACAATGCAGGCTGATCACCTGATTGACTGACAAGAAATATGATCCATGCGTCGGACGGGCATGTAAAACGTCCTGCGCCTGATCTCTCGTCAGTCATGTCGGTTATCCGTTCCACTGAATTACGAGAGTAAAGGAAGAGAGAGTGCTCTTGTGTACTGCGCACACACTTGGGCACTATAAAAAATTACTCATGCATAACTGGCCTGATTTCAATAAAACCGGCCACCGTCACCGAGATCACTATGGGGAGTTATTATTAAGCGCGCGATACAACATGACATTCGAATTCTTACAATGAAACTTGTATCTTCTTGTTTAATGAATAAAGTTCAATTTTGTATACGTATCCTATTACCATTATAAATGTAAAAGTTTTTGAGGATGGATGTTTGTTACTCTTTCACGCAAAAACTACTGAACGCATTTCGATGAAATAAGTTATAGTAGTAGTTTAGGCTTTGGATTAAAACATAGCTACTTTTTATATATTTACGCGGGCGTAGCCGTGAGAAAAAGCTAGTCTTAAAAATACAGCTCCATATCGCGTATCGTTTATTTCGCTGTGAATTGACCATAAACCTTAGGATTTAGGAAAAGGTTACTAATTAAAAGGAAACTCAAATCTTGTCTTAATTAATTCTCAATTAGTTTTATTTTGTGAAATTTAATAAGTATTTTTTTTAAACGAGTAATTTGCGTAACAAGATCTGAAGGTTTAATTTAAGTTGATTCGTTTTTTGTTTAGTAATGAATTATCCAGACAAGATTTATATTGTGTTTTTGTTCAGACTTAGATTTATAGCCTGAGTCTAGCTAAACTGAATATATTTCGCTGAAGCCAAGGATCGAGTCCGATAGACGGAGACAGATAGCTGCTGTATAATGAGGAGAATGGGGGACTAAAATAACTTTAAAACGTAATAAAAAGAAAGGAAAGCAAACGCATAGATCTTATTTTAGTATGTTTGTCGGTAAAATCAAACCTACTATCTGCTATTCAAATTTCTAAGCCTCGAGACAACACACTATGGGATTATTTTTAAACAAAAAATGAAAACCGACTCCCCAAGGATTAATTTAAGTCTTATAAGTCTCATGGATGACATGGTCAGAACAAGATCAAACTGAAATGGGACTACACGAAAAACACCAGATTTAAAATTAAAAAAGGAATCATCAAAATAGGTTCAACCAGATAAAAGTTCTGAGGTAACAAACATAAAAAGAAACAGTCACATTGAAAACCTCCTCTTTTTTGAAGTCGGATAAAATATCCTACAGTAAAAACATAGAGAGATACAAAAGCTAGTGGCATACAAAAATGAAGTTACCGAGAGGAAAAAAAATAGGCTAGGCGACAGATTTTTTTTTAATTGCAGATATGAATAGTACCTACTCTTAAATATGAGTAATTTCTCAGAAGAAACCGTATATCAAAAGTCAATATTTTCAAAGATACAGCGATTTATTTACAAAATTTCGCAAGTCTCATGAAAACGCTCCATACTAAAGTCGTACCTAACTCTGACGTCACTATTAGGTTAAAGTTTATGAAATATAAGGCCGCAGGAACATATTTGTAAATATATCCGATATTTGTGTGTTCAAGTTCATACTTACTGAAAATGAATATTTTGTGTATGGTGTAAGTAATCTTATCATGTAGGTTTTATCCCTAATTTGGTAAAATATTTTGAAACTTTTTTGTAATTTTTACATGACGTATCTAATTACTAAACTACACATAAAATACTATATTTTTTATATTTATCAAGAATTAATACCTCTATATTTCTGACCATATAAATTAAACTACATATTTTACATGTTGTCGTCTAACCTATTGGTCTAAGATACGAACTAAGGTCGACCTTCACTGATGTGTTAACCAGATGAAAGTGATATTTTATCAAATAAAATAAGTTTCTGAACATAATTTAATTAGGCAACCCCTTAATAAATGGTCAAGACTATAATTAATTCAAAGTATTTTTTTTTTTTAGTAAATACGAGTACAACGTGTGACATATAAGGTATATCCATCCGAAACCCATGAAACTGAACAACTTTCTCCGAGGAACACAGGTCGAAATATGAAAAAAAAAATTTGGTTCTCCCATACTAATTTGATTAGCTGACCATGCGGTTTATATGGGAGGTCCAAATTTTTTTTTTTCATATTTCGACCTATGTTCCTTGGGAAAAGTTGTTCAGTTTCATGGGATCACTGGGTTTCGGATGGATATACCTTATATGTCACACGTTATATTTACTTTTAAAAAAATTAGACTTTGAATTAATTATAGTCTTGACCATTTTTTAAGGGGTTGCCTAATTTAAATATGTTCAGAAACTTATTTTATTTGATAAAATATCACTTTCATCTGGTTAACACATCAGTGAAGGTCGACCTTAGTTCGTATCCTCTACTATATGTTTTGAAAAATAAGTAACGTCTATCTGCTACGCCGTCAGTGACGGTGGCTACGTATACCGTAGCTTCGTAGCTGTGCTACGCATCTCGTAGCAATCTGCAGAATTGTTAACTACACATTTTGCAGTATTGTTACTACGTTCTGATATAGTAGTGTTACTTTGGTTTCCTATCATAAGTTATTCTTTTCAAATAAACTGGACGGGGTGTTAAAATTTTTAAGTTTATAATATGTGAGATATTATGTCAAATCTGGCTGTGAGTGTGTTATAGGTATGTCTGTCTGTGGCATCGTAAGTCTCAACCAATTACCAAATAAACCGATTTTGATAAAGTTTTTTTCTTAGAAACCTGATGTGATTGAAAATATTCTTAGCTATAATTCATCATCATCAGCGCGCCTACTGCTTGACGATTCGGGGGTTACTTAATTTTTTTTTTGTAATTTGTTTTTGGTATATCTTTTCCATATTTATCTTTAATCTTTTCTAATTTTATGCTACCTTTACACAATACATCCATAACAATTTTAATGACTAACATTACATTTTTATGGCATCGTAAATTCCGTTCAACAAAACATTAATTTTGTAAGCGATCTTGTGAGTTGTGACGTCACCCGCGAAGCCTGCCGTAATTCAATTACGTTGTTACGTCCGAGCTTCATAATCCCGATTTAAAAGTCAAATTCTGCTCTTACTCCGGGGTTAGTGTAGCGTCAGATAAAAAGCAAACATCGTTTTAACTTTTCATAGTAATATCATGTTATTTAATATTATTATGACAGAAAATGAGTTAGCGAAACAATTGAAACCGAGCTATTTCCATTACATAGAAGAACAATAAAACATTTTCCTACTAAAACTGTTTTAAAGTTAAAAGAAACAATAAATAGTTACAAATAAGAGGGCCGAGGGTGTCCTTTAGTTTGAACATGAGAAGTATGTCAAGTATGCGTTGATTTTAGGTCGGTGGAGCATTTTTCATTGCTCGTCGCTCGTTTCGAGAATCTAGACATTCCTAAATTATTTGAATATTATACTTCTTTTATAATTAAATAAATAAAAATAAGTTACATTGATTTCTTATATTTATGCGAAAAGTATATTGAAAGCAAATAAAACAGGTGTTTACGGATGCGGCTGCGTAATGGTGTCTACAGACACACGAATTTGGTACGGAGCGTACAGCGGATCTTGTACGCTCCGTACCAGATCCGAGCGTGTGTAGGGCAGTCCGGCGAACATAAGAAGAAGGCGAAGAGTTTACCTTTGTCCGCATCAGATCTGGTTCGCTCCGCACCATATCCGTGCGTGTGTAGAGCAGTCCGGCGGTTAGGCCGTACAACGGTTTCAGTGTTGCCAACTTAGGGATATACCCCCCAAAATTAGGGAAAATATGTACGGGGGTTTACCAGGGGACAGCATGTTTAGAGTTTACTCCTTATGAATCATTTTTTATGTAATCATAAAAAATATTTTAATGTGTTTATATAACCAGGGATATGAAAATGTATTGGGAGTGAAATCAGATTAAGACAAGTTGGTTTTATGTTATTCACGCGTAAGTCTTTATGTTAAACACATAACCTTTCTTTCTAGCTTATTATCTCTTAGACCTGTCAATGGTATAAGTAATCAGGGGTAAAATTTGGGGAGAAATATTTTTTAAAGTGATGGTATCACTGCCCGTTATCAATGAATTGCGGAAATCATCGTCGTCGTTTAAAAACCGCACTGTAAATAGAACTCTGTGCTAATGTAATAGAGCATAAAATCGATCACACGAGTGTCGAGCGTTTCGCTTCACTGCACCGTACCAAATTCGTGCGTGTGTAGCGACACCGAATTTGGTCTCCGGATATGGTTCGCTGTACGCTCCGTACCAAATTCGTGTGTCTGTAGATAGCATTAAACTTGCGTCTATATAAACTAAAATTAAATTAACTACAATTTTTATAAGAAACTAAAACCCGACTACCTAAATTATATAGCCCATGTTACCCGGGCTGTTATTAAAAATATATTGACACCTAATTAATTAAAATCGGATCAGTATTTTAGGCCCCATAATAATTTATGTATGTTCAACGATTACTCGGCCATTTTCTTTAGTTGGACTCAAAGTAATTTGTCTTACAAACTGTGAATAAAAACCTTCTGTGCTGCAATAGTGCAGTTACACACTCATAATGATAAATTACAAACCGTGAGAATTTTACACTTGTGACTAGAGCAAACCGGATGTATTCGGTACTGAGTTAGAGTTCAGGCGCAGTTAGAGATCAGGCGCAGGTCCGACTTTTTACATCCCCATCCGACGCATGGATCATCTTTCTTATTAGACAATCAGGTAATCAGCCTACATTGTCCTAACCAAGCTTGGAAACAACATTTTTTATTGTTCTAATGCGGGAATCGACCCTACGACCTCCGAATCGAGAGCCAATGATCTAAACACTACACCACGGACCACGTAACGATACTATAGTAACGAGTACTAATTGTTATAGTAACGAATACATACGGGTACGCTTTTTTCGTTACTTTTACACCGCTACTTCTAGCGAATATACCTAAATACCTAAGCGACACATTGTGAAATACTAGCTTATGCCCGCGTCTTCACTCAGGTATATACAGTATCCCACGGGACCATTGTCTTCTTTCGGCATAAAATGCCTTTCTTTAAATCCAGAGCCTAAACTAATGTCATACCAATTTTCATAAAAATCCGTTTAGTAATTTTTGCGTGGAATATTAACAAACGTCCATAAATCCTCATAAACTTTGACATTTATAAAAGTAGTTCGATTAATGATAGTAATAATAGTTTGTTTTATAGTAGATAATGTTACAGAAAGTCAGTCTGCACAATTCACAAACTGTGGTCAAACCAAAATGAATAATGAATGACACAAGTTAATTCATTCATTATTCATTTTGGCTTGATTATGAATTTAGAAGCAGAGACGAGGGTAATTTGGAAACTTCTAGTTTAATATTGAAAATGTAATCTTACTCTACCCTGGTAAGAAGCCACTGACATTAATCAAAATATGGCTACATTATTTAACGGAAGCATCCAACTAACATTACGTATGTTAAAGTTTGTAAGGATGTATATAATGGATGTTTGTAACTCTTTCACGCAAAAACCACTGAACGGATTTTAATGAAATTTGGTATGGTAGTAGTTTAAGGGCCAGTTTCACGCGAGCAAAGCCGCGGGCATGTGCCCGGCTTATGGTTACGGATATTTTGGGCATCATATGATCTGCCGCTTATGTCAAAAATCAAGGTTAATTTTTTAATTGTTATATTTTACTGTTACAATAATAGATGTTGTCGGTTTTTTTTATGGAATTATTGCCAACAAACTTTTGCCCGCGACTTCGTCCGCGTGGAGTTCGATTTCCATGCAAAGTTTTAACCCCTTTTTCACCCTAAGAATTTTCAAAAATTCTTTCTTAGCACACACCTACGTCATGACAACTATATGTATGCCGAATTTCAGCAAAATCCATTCAGTAGTTTTTGCTGTGCGTTGATAGATGAGTCAGTCAAGTTTGCCGTTTATATATTTAGACAAGTAAACTATGTTTAACGTACGACGTCCCAATTCTACAATTATCAGCACTTACCATAATTCTGCTCCCATCATAATCTTATATGAAAAGAGACACAGAATGGACCCTTGTTTAATATAGTAATCGTAACGTTGTTGTCAACACAACAGGCCTTATTACTAATTGAAATAATCCCTACATTGGGACCGAAAGCGTTTCTACACCATTCTATACAGTATCGTAATCGGTCGGCAACACGATATCGGAACAAGTTAAAGTAATGAATTAATACTAGATTTTGCTCACATTTTTCTCTGCGCAGAATTCCGCATATTGTGCGGGAACACATTTGGCTCCGATTAAAACAGCCTATGCCCTTCACAAAAGGCTATTTAACGGTCAGTTCATACCGTAACGAGACGATACGCGACGCGAGTCTGCATTTTTACGATAGCTATTCAAAATTGAACTTTATTTACTACACAACAAGATACACATTTCATATGACATCAGACACACATTGCACATGCGCTGTACAGCGTGGTGCACCTTGACATTCTTGTTAAACAAAGAAAAGTGTATATTCTTGCGTAATGAATAGAGTTCAATATTGAATATCTATCGTAAAAAGTCAGTGCTGCATCATTTGTCGTTTCGTTTCGATCTAAATTGACCCTAACTGTACTGTACTGTACCAAATTTTATCGAAATCTGTAACAGACAGACTGACATATATATTTACTTTCGTATTTATAATATTTTAAGGGTATAAATAAGGATTACTTATCCAATATCCGGCCGTACGATGTAGAATAAACTTGCGTGTTTAAACAAGCTAGCGAATTCATATTTCATACATCTTACTTCCCCCGTTTATACTTATATTTCCACGCCCAAGAGGCAGAAATTTTGATCCAAACTAAATTATTGTAACCTTGTAACAAATTTCTTGGAAATAAATAAATAAATTCTTAATTCCCGATATCGTATTGGCGGCCGATATAGATATTAGATCTGATAATGTATATACGCTCCTACTTGAGCGTCTCCATTCCATGCAAATTATTCCAAGTTTAATTAATAATATGAAGATTGAAGAGTCATTCGGACTTCGGACTATCCGTGCATCTTTAAGAGGCAAGGAAATTAAATTGTTACATTTAATACCTTTGAGAAATATAATAAAATAATATCATTGAATAGTTATGAAATATCATTGAAATAGTACAATGTCATGGCATTTATACAGCCGGGGAAAATAAATATTTAACAGTTTGACTATGGACTTATTTGAATTTGTATTAGTTTTCAAACAACTTTTAATTTCGTTGGCTATTCTTTTAATGAAACGCTGACAAAGTATGTCTGTACCAAATGTCATCAAAATTGGTTCGGCGGTTAAAGCGTGAAGAGGTAACAGACAGACAGACAAACTTTCGCATTTATAATATTATAAAAGTATATTATATGTAATAAATATTTACACGCACACGGTTCAATACTGTTTCAATATCAAGGCGCAGCACACAACGCGCCGCAGCCGGCTTGCCATACAATTTTTGTAGCGGCCGGCATCGGAAGCAGCAATTTGTATAGCAAGCCGGCTGCGGCGCGCAACGTGTCGTGAGCTCGCGCCCTAAGTTCCTTCCGTGATTTATCTGACAATATCTTTTACAAGTAGTAACCAAAGAAAAATAAAGTATAGTTGCAAATCTATTTTAGTGCTATTTAAATGGTTTTCAGTCTAAGAGTCGAATTACTTAAACGTCACTCAAGTTTTAGTATCGGCTCAAATGTCTTAGTAAATTTTTCGTTTGGTAAAAAACTATTCAAACTTTAAGAAGCAATCAGCATTGAACATTTGATTTAAGTTTTAGTATTCGACTGCAAGTAGGTATACAAAATGTATTTTAACCTAACGAAATATTTTACCCAATATTAGGCTACCATTTAACGTAATTATAGGCAGTAGAAACATAACTAAAATGCTCGTAATTTAGAGAAAAAAACATGATCAACATTAATAATTCTAACTAAGAATAACGTTCTCGCCCCCAAAAACACCTAAATTACATTGTACAAAATATCGTCCTTAAAAAAACAGAAATAAGAGTGTATCATAGTTAAGCGTTTCGTTACACAGGGTGTTTTCGGCCCGGAATATATTATGTAATTTAAAAAATAAACTCGTTCATTTGGAGTGACATACTGCAGGAAGACCACTTTGTGCAATGAATGGCGTAATCTTATTATGGCTCGAGGAGAGAGAGAAAAATATATAAAACAGAAGGAGAAAGTGTATCAGAGTCAAAAGGGATAGCGGTACTCTTTTAAACTCATTAAATAAAAACAGGGGCTGCGACAAATTGCTACCATATAAATAATCTATTCACGTAATTATAGTACTAAAGATTTTAAAACTCAAGATAGGCTATGACGTACATTTGATAGACAGAACAAATCTTCATACATTAAAAAGTTATACCATCTTGGTTTTCACCATACTTCAAATATCAGTTATCTTGTTTACACCGTACTTCACATGTCAAAATGGCCCCAAAAATGTCAAAAGTGGCCAAAAGTCGTTCAACTGGAGACATGTTTTGCCTCAACATGCCTCGTCTATAATATATACGTCTATGTTTAGTGCAATGTATATTGATTTTTATTATGTTAATCCCTAATGCTTATATTTAATTAAACGTTAATTCTTTCAGTCCTATATTTGAACGAATAGTACAGTCTAAGAAACTAAGCTTTATCAGAGTTCTACTAGATTAAAAAAAATACAAAAATATTCGTCTAACCGGGATTCGAACCTGAGACACCAAACCTAAGAGCAAACCAAATTACCATTTGGACTAACAAAAGTATTTGTATATTGTTTCACGACGACAAAAAAACTTATTATTTAAAAATGCGCGATTTCTCAGGGATAAGACCTTTCTACAAGAAAACCCCCTGCATACTCAATTTCATGGAAATACTTGCAGCGGTTACAGAGATTCTGATTATATATTTACAAGAATTGCTCTAAAATGCTGCATAACTACTACAAATAGCAGGAAATTCAATTTTACGGGCATTCCTGTTGTAACGTGGGCGAAAGGAACGCGATCCCTTGAAATTAAACTCCAAGGAGTGAATAGAATATAAAATATATCTTACAGGAGAACCTGAGAGAATAGTTATATGTATTTAACTAGCTGTTTCCCGCGGTTTCACCGGCGTAAATATACTATCGAGTATCCCGCGGGAATACTGTACTTTACCGGGATGAAAAGTAGCCTATGTTATAGGCTACTTTTCCTATCATAGTTTCTGGATTAAAATCCAGAGCCTAAACTACTACCATACCAAATTTTATCAACATTAGATTCAGATTTTGTGTGAAAGAATAACAAAGATCCATCCAGAAGTAATATATAATAACAGTAAGTACCTAGATTATAATACATAATATATAAGGTTCGGTAAAATCAATATATTTTAGGGATATTCTAGGTAATATGCTCAACTGCTTATGTATAGACGTTTAGGCAGAAAAATAATAATTGTCATACTCAAAGTAAAAAAATTCATCTCATGTATGGGACTCTCCGCAAAACGCAAACTCACACATATAAAGAAAAAAAAAATTAAATTCTTTCTGACATACGACACAGATTTGCGAAGGCAAGCACTTGCTGTACGAGACGCTCGGCTAGAGCGCAAACATGCCATCGCGATGGAGAGATGGAACCGAAAGAAGCGTGCAAGACATCATCTCCCTGCTGAAGCAGACGGATCCGGATGAGGTGCCAGCTTTTGTAGCGAAAAATCTGCATAAGCTGCCGCCTGTGACACTGGACCACGTCGACTCGTCAGCCTACTGAAGGACATCAAGTTCCTGAAACAAGAACTGGCCGGAGTTCGAGGTAGATTGCAGGCATCAGAGTCTACCATAACTGATCTACGTAGTGAATTATCACAGCTAAAAAGTGTTAATTCAATATGTAGGTCATCTGATGCAGCAAACGTCACTCGTCGTCGAGGCGCGCAGGCGGTCACGTTTAGCCCGTCAGCATTATCCGACGGGTCAATGAACATCGTTGCTGCCGCCCCCGATGCCCGCTCCCCGCCCGCTAAGGAGCCGGTGACGAGTTACACAAGTGTCGCCGCTAGCGAATCCCCGCCACTTTCCCCGCGTTCGAAAAACAAAGGGAAGAAGGAGGCCCCTTCAAAAGAGCGTCCTCTTTCTAAAAAGGACCGAACGTGCGATGATGACGGGTTCATCAAGGTCGAGAGGAAGAAGAAGATACCCGTCGTCCGCAACCATCGCGGCACCGCACCCGGAGGACCCGAGCAGCTGTTGCGGTGTGAGACTCCCGCGACACCGCTGTACGTGTCCCGGCAGCATTGGTCTAAGATGGTTGAGCAGGTCGTGGACTACATCAGGAGCAGAACCAACTTCGCCTTGAGGGTCGAGCGGCTGGAATCTCGTCATAGAGTGAATTTTAGTTCTTTTGAAGAAGAAGAGACGGACATGTGATGCTTTTTATCCCGTTTCCAAGGAACGTGAGTCGTGATATATAGGTATGTTTATAAAAATAGATTGCAATTCCAATGTCTCGTTAAATCTCGGGAACGGTTGAACCGATTTAGCTAATTTTGGTCTCGAAATAATTCTGGAAGTTCAACGGTTTAAACGGTGAGCAATTGAAATAAGTTTTGAGGAGGAGGTGTAGGACTAGGACGTAGGTTTCATTGTAGGTGTAGTTATTTATTATTTCCAGACACAATATTTAAGACAGAACAACATATGTCGGGACAGCTATCTACACTATCTACACTAATATTATAAAGAGGAAAACTTTGTTTGTATGTTTGTTTGTTTGTTTGTTTGGTTGTTTGTTTGTAATGAATAGGCTCAAAAAGTACTGGACCGATTTCAAAAATCTTTCACCATTCGAAAGCTACATTATCCGCGAGTAACATAGGCTAAATTTTATTTTGGAAAAAATAGGGTTCCGTAAGATATTTGGGTTTTTCGGACACAAGGTGTAAAAAATCAACCAGAAAAGTTATTTATTTTGCGTACGCTGCCTAAACTATAAAAGATACAACCATAAAATGTTCTAATTAATTGTAGATCTTATAAATATCTACAAAAAAGTCCGCGACACACTATACCTAACTATGTCGAGTGAGGCACAACAACCATTTTTTTATTAAGAAATCTTGAATTTTTTTTTTGGACTACATTTAAACGCGTTTATTTTACTCATGCTATTATTCCTTATCAAAATAAATTATTTCATCACTAAGTACAGTTTATGTAGATAATATTTTGTCTTTGAATAATTAAAATTTGACGTTTGGTTTTGAAGTTATGGCGAAATTAATATATTGCGATTTCTGCTGCACGGCCCGTTGCGAAGTAGGCGTCACCAAGGCGGGGGTGCGCGTGCGGGGTATATCTATCATCTATGAGTAAGGTATGAGGGAGTTTAGATCTATGAGTAAGGTACCCGCAGTATTAGTATCAGTATTGTACCCGTGCGAAGCCGGGGCGAGTCGCCAGTACTTAATATTATGATAATATTTTAACTCATCTTGTGTTGCGGTTATAGTTAATTACATCCTTTTTATACATTTTGGTTTTATCTATCCATTTGTGTTTAGCTAAATTGCAAGATTTGCTTACAAATCCTACAATTTAGGTCAACATGACCTTACTTCCCGGTTTCCTATTGAGCTGAAATTTTGCACGATTTTGTATATTTCGTGAAAGTGCAATATTAAGTTAACATGGACCTTATTTAATGATGGAGCTGGAAGACGCGTCACGTTGGCATGTTGAGGCAAAAATTTCTCCAGTTAAATGGACCCACTTTTCGAGATTTTTGGGGCTATTTTGACATTTGAAGTCTGGTGAAAACCAAGATGGCGTAACTTTTCATTGTATTAGGATTTGTTTTGACATTTTAGTACTATACAAATTTTTCCGGCAACATCTAGTAAATCATGGAGGTTCAGTAAATGATAAATGATTGGTCAAATGGTGAAATCTAAAAATGGAACAAAATCAATGAATAATTTATTCAAATGTCAGGCTTGTGATCACTGACTGACGTCATAAAAATGTGACTTGACAATTATTAATTGAAACTAAAATAGTTTATTCTAATTTATCAGTGTTTAAAATTATACATCTATGTAATTTATAGTTTTTTTTTTTCAAAAAAATCAAAGCTTTAATATTGAGTTCGGTATATTAAATTATCGTTGCTATCAAAGACTACAAAAGAGTATCAAAGAAGTTTACGAAAATAGATTTTTTGTAATTTAGTTCAGACACAGGCTTGGCAAAGATAACTCAATATGAAATAGCGTGAAACCAAGATAAAACACGTTCTTATTCTTGAAAATAAATTATTGCGAAATCTTGCTGCTGGACTGGCCAGCTGACACTGGACTTAAGGCTGCGCTAGTCGGTTTTTAGGGTTCCGTAATACTTGACGAACCCTTATAGTTTTGCTCTGTCCGTCCATCTGTCTGTCGTTTCTATATTCTAAGGGTGGCTCTCCATACATGTGAAGTGGGGATGAAAAAACTTTGCCAGTACACAGAAAAGAAACAAAAAATGAAAATAAAAAAGCAAGCACATACCGATACAGTTTAATTATTCAGCAATTGAGATAACGCCTTTTCTAAAATACTTTACATAGCAGTATAAATGTATGCACTATAACTTGTCATATAAGTAAATAATACTATTTATGGGTATATCCTTTTTTTCCCGATGTTAGGTGAAAGAAGGAGCATTTTCCCCGCGCGCCGTACAGAGTTTGAACCGTTGGCTAGCGCACTCTATTCTTAAATTTTCGGTCCCAAAATTTTACATCCTTACTAAAAAATAATATTTACGCAACGGATAAACTATACATTGTTTTGTCCTTGTCTGTCAAGCGACTTTTCCAACGTATCAGACAAGGATAAAAAATCGTCCGTTCCGTTTCAGCCTGGTGTCGTCCACTGCAGGACATAGGCCTCCCCCATAGATTTCCAGTGCGACCGGTCGCTCGCGGCCTGTATCCACCGACTTCCTGCGACTTTTCTCAGGTCATCTGTCCACCTGGTGGAAGGCCGTCCTACGCTTCGGCGTCCAGTTCGTGGTCTCCACTCAAGAACCTTTCGGCCCCAGCGGGCATCGGTTCTACGGGCTATATGTCCAGCCCATTGCCACTTTAACTTGCTAATGCGCTGGGCTATGTCGGTAACTTTAGTTCTGCTACGGATTTCCTCATTTCTAATTCTATCACGTAGAGAGACTCCAAGTATAGCCCTCTCCATAGCTCTTTGAGCGACACGAAGCTTTTGAATAAGCCCCGTTGTGAATGACCACGTTTCGGCTCCATATGTCATCACAGGTAGCACACACTGCTCGAAAACTTTTGTCTTCAGGCACTGAGGAATTTTTGACGAGAAGATGTTTCTGAGTTTCCCGAACGCTGCCCAGCCGAGCTGGATTCGACGGTTGACCTCTTTTTCCAAGTTGGACCTACCTAACTGGACTTTGTGCCCTAGGTATATATAGTCGTCAACAACTTCGAGCGTAGAATTTCCAACGGTCACTTGGGTGGGTACAACATGGGCATTAAACATAATTTTCGTCTTATCCATGTTCATACTAAGTCCCACATGTTGTGAAACTCTACGGAGGTCTTCTAGCATAGTGTTAAGGTCTTCCAGAGTTTCTGCCATAACCACGATGTCATCGGAAAATCGAAGGTGAGTGATGTAGTCACCATTTATATTGATCCCAAGTCCTTGCCAGTCCAGGAGTTTGAACGCATCCTCCAATGCAGCGGAAAACAGTTTCGGAGAGATGACGTCTCCCTGTCTGACGCCGCGCTGCAATGGAATCGCCTTTGTGCTATGCTCCTGTACTCGCACGGACATGGTGGCTTTACTATATAAACACTTCAACACTTCGATGTACCGGCCCTCCCCGAAGGGGCCTCCCTCATCTCAAAGTTGATATCCCAATGGCTTCCAACGCCCCAAACACTCTAAAAATCATCCATTGGAACGTCCGAGGGGTTCGCAGAAAAGTGGCCCCGATACGTCACCTCCTTCGGGAGTACGAGGTGGACATCGCTCTCCTCAGCGAAACCCTTCTCTCCCCCCCGGACCGTTTCTATGTACCTGGGTACATAACCTATCGTCAGGACTACCTAGGAGGGGACCGAGTGTGCAGAGGCCTCGCTGTCTTGGTCGGCAGGAGGCTCCTACATCAACTCCTCCCAACCCCCCCGGTGTCCTCCCTCTATGCGCTGGGCATCGAAGTAGCACTTGGCACCCATCGCACACGCCTTTTCGCGTGCTACAAGCCCCCGGGGTCTCATTTAGATATCTCCGACATCCACAGGCTCATATCAGATGAGCCGACTGTGATTGCCGGAGATCTAAATTGCAAACACCCCGAGTGGGGCTCCCGCACGTCCAACACGGACGGGAGACGTTTACTCGCCGACTCCGAGCGAGTTGGGTACACAGTGGTGGGTACATACTCCCCCACCCATTACCCTGAGAACCCCTCTCAATCCCCAGACGTCTTAGATGTTGCCATCACCCACCGCATCGCAGGCGACCTTCATCAGGAGGTTCTTGATATGGCCCACGGCTCCGACCATCTTCCGGTCTTGGCCATCATACGAGCCTCTCCGGCAAGCGTACCCCCTCTCCCCTCTTACCCAGTTCGAGACTGGGACGCCTTCTCATTGCAGCTGCACGAAAATACGCCAAATTTCCCGGTGAATTCTGCAGAATCTGTCGAATCTATGACGCTGTAGATCACCGAGGCGATCGCAGCTGCAATGGAAGCGGCAACCCAGCCGCCCACCCGCCGCCAACACAAGCGGCCCCACCTACCACGCCATATAGCCGACCTGATCACCGAGAAGAAGCGCCTGCGACGACGCTGGCAGCTCACACGATGCCCAGCAGAAAAGACGCAGCTCAACCGCCTCACCGCAGAGGTAAGATCTCAGCTAGAGCTCCTCAATGCGGAAAACTGGACCCGACGCATCCAGGAGGCGGGAGAGGACTGGCCTTCGCTACACCGCTTTTGCCGCAGCCTTACTGGTGCCACTGCCCCGGTTTGCCCCCTGCTCCATTCTGACGGCAACCTGAGATACCGTGCAGAGGATAGAGCAGAAATTCATGCTGAACACCTCGAACGCCAATTCTCGCCACTGCCAACGACCGCAACGGAACACGCACGTATGGTCTCCGAGGAGGTAAAGGCATTTCTCCTTCTTTCTCCCTCCTCCCCCCCCCTCCTTCTCCTTCTCCCCGAGGGAGGTCCAAAAGACTATATCTCGCCTCAAACCTAAGAAGGCCCCCGGAGCAGACGGTATTCCCAACTCTGCCCTTCGACACCTTCCCTTCAGGACAGTGGCCGCCCTTACCCGCCTATACAACGGTATTGTCAGGACCGGCCACTTCCCTACCCCCTGGAAGCTGGGGTTAATTATAAATATCCCCAAACCCCACAAAAACCTGAGAAGGGCAGAGGGCTACAGACCCATAACCCTCCTCTCCACCCTATCCAAGACTTTTGAACTTCTCCTTCTCAAGCATCTTGCCCCCTACCTCCCTCCTCGTGAGGACCAATTTGGGTTCAGATCGGAGCTAAGTACCTCTCTCCAGCTGGTACGAGTTATCAACCACCTCTCCGTTGCGGCGAATAAGAAGGAAGCTTCGGTCTTTGTATTTCTAGACATGGAAAAGGCGTTCGACTGCGTTTGGCATGAAGGTCTGCTCTTCAAGCTCATTCGAGCCAACGTCCCACCCCCTCTGGTAAGGCTGCTGGCATCTTACCTTTTCGGTCGTACCTTCAAGGTACGTGTTGACGGCGTTTTCTCTGGTGAGCGCCCCATCGCCGCCGGCGTGCCTCAAGGTAGCGTGCTCTCGCCGGGGCTCTACAATTTTTATGCCAGTGATGTCCCTAAAGACCCTGGCACCACCGCAGCGTTATACGCCGACGACACGGCGTTCATCACAAGTTCCTTAAATCCGGACCACGCCGCTATTAAACTTCAGAGGACGCTGGACCTTCTCCCTGACTGGCTGAGCGATTGGAGACTATCCGTCAACGCAGGTAAGTCCCAAGCGCTCGCCGTCACCACGAGAAGAGGGTACCCGGCTCCTCTAAAGATCGGAGACGCCGAAATACCATGGGGGAGGACGGCGAAGTATCTGGGAGTCATCATAGACCGCCGCCTCTCCATGGTCGCCCAGCGCCAGTCAGCCGTGGCAAAAGCCAAATCGGCGACTGCCCTACTACGCCCCGCTTTTACATCTCCACAGATCCCTCTCAACATGCGGATGGCCCTGTACAAGACGTACGTAAGGTCCCGCCTCACCTACGCAGCACCTGCGTGGCACCACCTGCTCTCTGCACCCCAGAAAGGGTTGCTGCAGAGGGCCCAAAACCGGGTGCTGCGCTACATTGCGGGTGCCCCCTGGTACGTCCGCAACTCCACCATCGAGAGGGATCTCCGGATGGAGAGTGTGGAGGCTTTCGTGGCCCGGCTCTCCACGAACATGTTCGCGCGAGCGGATGCCTCGCGCCTGGTCGAGCTAACCGACCTGGCGCCGTGGCACGCCCGCCCGCCCGACCGACACCGGCTGCCGAGGGACGCCGTCCCTCCAGCAGACCCAGCGGAGCCTCGCGGCCCGCTCCACCGCCCCCGAAGAGGAGGAGCACAGGCACAATGATGCGCCACCCCCGCCCTCGAAGAGGAGGAGCTCAGGCGCAGTGTGCGCCCCACCGAGGCGCAGGCTAGCGCTCCATCTACCGCTGGATTGCAGCCCCCCTCCTTCCCCTGCACCGGTAAAAAAAAAAATAAAAAAAAAAAAAAAAAAAAAAACTTAATAAAAACCTACCGGTGCAAATTCTTCTACCACTCGCCTGGGGCCTGTCGGAGTGGCAGCCCTCTTGCCACCCCGTCGCCTCCGTGGCGAATCTTCCACCCCGCTATAAAAAAGCTGGGGCTCGGAAGTTTATTTTACTCCCACCCCTTTCTCCAGGTCGCTCGTGTCCACGGTCCGGCAAAGCGCGGCGCGTGAGGGAGTGGCCCCAAACACGTTTCTCGGCCTCCGGGTCGGGACCCTCGCGTGTCGTTTGGAGCCGACCGCCGGTTCTAGTCGTGCCTGGTTGGCGATTTGGTTTTCCCCAGTTTCGCTCGCTCTGGGTTTCCCCCGCGTTCTGCCGCGGGGGGTCTTCCCTTAAAAACTGACATTTGCGCCCAGTACTAGTACTGGGTGCGTCATCCTTTTTAAATCACCCCACGTAGAGGGGCAAAGCCCCTGACCGTGGTTCCCCGCCCAAGGCCCCTTTCAAGGGCCCGGCGTGAGATTACGAGCCGATGTACCGGTAGTCGATCCGGCATCTCTGAAGAGACTGTAACACCGCCCAGGTCTCAATCGAATCAAAGGCTTTCTCATAGTCCACAAACGCCAAGCATAGTGGCAGATTATACTCCTCGGTTTTCTGTATAACCTGCCGTAGCGTATGTATGTGGTCTATGGTACTAAAGCCTCTTCGGAAACCGGCTTGTTCGGGAGGCTGGAAGTCATCAAGCTTCCGTTCGAGACGATTCGTTATTACTCTTGAAAACAGCTTAAAGACATGGCTCAGCAGCGTAATGGGTCTGTAATTCTTCAGCAAAGTCTTATCTCCTTTTTTGAAGAACAAGACTGCCACGCCCCTGCTCCATGCCTCTGGCGTTTTGCCCTCGAACAAGGCGGAATTAAAAAGTCTCTGGAGCATTTTGAGTGTTGGTGTTCCACCAGACCTCAGCAGCTCCGAGGTGATCCCATCCTCGCCCGGCGCCCTGTTGTTTTTAAGCTGTTTAAGAGCCATACTAATCTCGTACAGGCTGATGTCCGGGATATCTTCCGTGTGATGTCGGGTTAGTCTAGCTCTAGGATCTTCAGCCAGATTAACGACAGGCTTGGCAACTGAGGTGTAAAGTTGCTCATAGAAACTCTCGACCACTGCGAGCACCTCGGGCCCGGCCGACACAACTTTCCCATCCTCTGTCTTCAGCTTCGCCAACCGGCTCTGCCCAACAGACGTGTCTCTTGCAAACACTTTTGAGCCCTTTTTTCGCTGTATCATGTCCTCAATACTTCTAGTATTAAAGAGACGAATATCGTGCCGCAAAGACTTTGATATCTGTCTGTTAAGCTGCCTATATGACTTAGCATCGTCAGAGGTTTGAAGAGTAAGGGTGCGACGCCTAGCCATTAGTGTAAACGTGTGGTCGGAGATTTTCTGTGGCTTACCTCTACGGCGGGTTTCACAGTACTTTGACCCAACCGCATGGATAGTCTCTGTGAACCTGTCATTGATTTCGTCCACTGACGCGTAGTTTTCCAGGCTAGCAAAGCGGTTATGTAGCTCGAGTTGAAAGCTTTCGGGGTTTTTAATTCCGGTTTGAGACGGTCGGAGCGTAGACTTTACCAAGCGAGCTCTTTCGAGTTTGATATTTAGGTTTAATATGCCTCGCACCATTCGGTGATCGCTGCCGGTTTTCACTTGGTGTATCACGGAGACATCCTTAAATATCTGTCTCTGGGTGCTCATGATAAAGTCTATCTCATTTTTTGTCTCTCACCGCACCGCGCTTGGCAAACGTGTTGGCGAGCGCAGTATTATTTAAAAGTGATAAAGTTCGCGGAAACGCTGCTGCCCATTTCCGGTATGTATTTCCCTTAGTCGCCTCTTACGACACCCACGGGAAGAGATGGTTAATGGGGAGGTGCAATTCTTACTCCGGCACCACACGGATAGATAAAAAATCGTATAGCATATTAACTGCGTAAACATTTTATTATGGTTAGATTTTAAAGTTTTATTGAATTGTTGACAAAGCCCAAAAAACAATACTGGCTATGAAAGAAAAAGAGAAAGAAAATTGTGTCTTCGCACCTCCCTCTCTTACCCCGACAGTAATTGGTATACGAATCGTAACTCTCTCAAACGTAGAAAGAGATTTCTACCTTCACTAGCTTACAAGTCCCTCTCAACTTCCATTCGCTTCGGCCGATCACACTTTTCGTAATTCTCTCGCACATACTTCCCAAGTCAAAATAAAAGCAATTTTTCTCAATTAGAATTAGCCGACAGAAGGCGTGTGTGGATTATATCCTCACATTGGGGACAAAATCGAACCCCAATAGCAGAGCGGATGGTGTTGATGATGATAAACGTATTTTGCTACACAACAACTCAAATTGTTGACTCTAGTCCTAATAACTTTGAATTCTGCAGAACTTTGACGTTAATATAATTATGAAAATTAATTTTCCACTTCAAGGAGATGATTTCAATTTGAGACAGATTTTGCAAAATTATTTATTTTTTATAAGGACAGCGACCTCGGAGTGAAAAACACAAAGTGTGTGTTAAAATAAACACTAAACAAGGACTAAAATGCTAAACAAACTCTAAGAGTATATATTTTAGTGAAATAATGTGTGAAGGTAATGCACTTAGCTGTTTTATCAAGTAAATTATTTGGAAGTAAATATTTTTAAATAAAGTAAAAAATAGTGTTTTAACAAGAAACTTTATAAATAAGTAAAAATATTAATTTATATTAATATACTGTTAAAATATAGAATTATTATAAGGTACACTATAACACTTGTTATTTTGGATGGAAATCTATATCTGTATAAAATATAAACTACTTTGTATTTGGCTGAAAATTGGTGGGGAGTATCTTCAAACCAGGATAGGATACTTTTTATCCCAGCCTCAAAACTCGAGAACGGCTGGACCGATTTGGCTAATTTTGGCTAAGTTGAAATAGTTGTGGAAGTTCAGGGAACGATGAGAAATATTGGAAAAGGTGAAGGTTGTAGGAGTAGCTGTAGTTGTAGGACTAGGACATAGGTTTCATTGTAGGTGTAGTTCCATTACCCATTCCAGTTCATATTTAGGACAAAACAACGAGAGTCGGGACAGCTAATTTATAATATTAGTAAGTATTATTTAATCTTATAATTTCATCTCTTCTACCTATTAAAATATTTCCACTCGCCAAAACCACCTCAATGGTCACCGTTACATTTGTTATTTTAGCGTGGACTTTACTGTTGTGGGCGATGGGGGGTTAGTCGGGGGGTAAAGTAGGTGGAAGGGGGGTTAACTAGGTCAACGACGTGGACCGATATTACTGATATCGTATTCCGCTATTTAGATATGGGTGCAACGGGTCTAATACCTATTTAATAAACTATAAGTAAGTCCAATGACAATACCGTTGTTACGGTTATAAACATTCCGTTGGACTGACTTTTTACATGCCCATCTGACACACAGATCCTTCCTCTTTATAGCATTAGTAGACTAGATGTTGGCACACAACAGCCTCCGTGGTGTAGTTGTGGTGGGTTCGATTCCCGCATTGAATCAACAAAAAATGTTGTTTCCAAATTTGATTAGGACAATGCAGGCTGATCACTTGATTGTCTGAAAAGAACGATCCATGCGTCGGATAGGCATGTAAAATGGGTCTCTCATTCGTCGTGTCGATTATCCGTCCCCTTGAGTTATGAGAGTAAAATAAGAGAGAGTACTCTTGCGTACTGCTCACACAATTCGCCACTATAAAATTACCCACTCCTGTGTAACTGATCTGGTTTTAATAAGCCAGCCACTGTCTCCGAAATCGGTGTAGAAGTTATTGTTATTAGACTAGACGTTGCCCGCCACTTCGTCCACTAAACTAAACTGCATATTTTGTCACGGCCAAAAAGTAGCCTATGTACTTCCCCTTGATCTAATATAAATCTATGCCAAAATTCATTCAAATCTGCCGGTAATTTAAGTGTCCATTCAATGCAAACAAACAAATCTTTTCATTTTAGGTATTATTATAGAAAAAAGAAAGTTATAGAAACACTCAGCTCACATTGTTAAAAAGGTCCTTGGTCTTTTGTTCGAAGTAATCCAATACCTAACTCTAGTTAAAGATAAGTGTCTGGAGACTATAAGCTATCTATCTACACTCTAGTAATCCTTTAGATAAGTATTTTATTCTACTTCAAGTTTAGTGGAGACATATGCCAATTTAGCTGGCTTAGGTTTATTTCTCAAAAGTAAAATCGAGTTTGCAATAAAATAGATAAAGTTTGTGGATAATGTTCTTTTTGTTTTTAGTTTTAAACCCTTATACTTAAAACGAGCAATTCTATTATAATTAAGTAAGGTAATTTTATTTAATACTAGCTTTTGCGCGCGGCTCCGCCCTCGTCAATACATTATCCCGCGAGAACAGCACATTTTCGGGATAAAAATATCATATTATGTCCTTTCCCGGGACCCAAAGTATGTCTATACCAAATTTCATAAAAATCGGTTCAGCGGTTAAAACGTGAAGAGGTAACAGACAGACAGACTCACTTTCGCATTTATAATACAAGCTGTTGCCCGCGGCTCCACCCGCGTAAAAACAGTATCCCTCGGAAACACTGTTCTTTTTCGGGATAAAAAGTATCCTATGTCCTTTCCCAGGACTCAAAATATGTCTGTACCAAATTTCATCAAAATTGGTTCAGCTGTTAAAGCGTGAAGAGGTAACAGACATACAGACATAGTTTCACATTCATAATATTAGTATATGATAATATAAAAATATTGATTTAAAAAATATTTGAAATAACTAAATTATTATCTAAATTACTATATATAAGTTATTGTCTAAATGAAAAATAAAAAAGGTCTATAGGTAAAAAACTGGATGTAGGTCGGAGGCTGCGGGTAGAGCACCTAGTATTTATTTTTTAAATCAGCCATAATGTTTAGACAAAAGCAGTAGATCATATTTTTGAACAACCTTATCCAATATATAAAAGGCAAACCTGACTGACTCATCTGTCACAGTCGAAACTACTGAACGGATTTTGCTGAAATTTGGCATACAGATAGTTGTAATGACGTAGGCATCCGCTAAGAAGCTTGAAAATTCGCCTCCTAAAGGGGTGAAAAAGGGGTTAAAATTTTGTATGGAAACCGAACTCCATGCGGACGAAGTCGCGGGCAAAAGCTAGTAACATTATTTAATCATAATCTCAGAAATGGAATGCCGGTTTAGGTATGGGGAGAAAACTCGATCTAGCTAGGTCGTATCCCTGTGAAACCGCGTATTTTTAAGTTATTATTTTTAAGTTTTTAAAAAAGGGGTTAAAATTTTGTATGGAAACCGAACTCCATGCGGACGAAGTCGCGGGCAAAAGCTAGTAACATTGATCATCATCATCATAATCAGCCTATCGCCGTCCACTGCTGAACATAGGCCTCCCCCAATGAGCGCCAACCATCCCGATCTTGGGCAGCCCTCATCCATCCGCTGCCAGCCACCTTCTTTAAATCGTCGGTCCATCGTGCCGCAGGACGTCCTACACTACGTTTGCCTAAGCGTGGTCTCCACTCTAATACTTGTCTGCTCCATCGATTGTCTGTCCGTCTGCAGACATGGCCGGCCCACTTCCACTTCAGCGTGCTAATTCGTTGAGCAATGTCGGTGACTTTAGTTCTCTGGCGAATAACGTCGTTACGTATTTTATCCACCAGAGATACCCTTAACATTGCTCTTTCCATCGCACGCTGAGCAACTTTAAACTTATGAACCAAGCCTACGGTGAGTGTCCACGTTTCGGCTCCGTATGTCATTACCGGTAGAACGCATTGATCAAAGACCCTAGTCTTAAGGGATTGTGGGATCGACGATTCAAAGATGTCCCGGAGCTTCCCGAATGCAGCCCAGCCCAAGCGTATTCTTCTACTCACCTCCTTCTCAAAGTTGTGCCGCCCGAGTTGAATGGTAACAACTAGTAATATTATTTAATCAGAATCTCAGAAATGGAATGCCGGTTTGGGTATGGGGAGAAAACTCGATCTAGCTAGGTCGTATCCCTGTGAAACCGCGTATTTTTAAGTTATTATTTTTAAGTTTTTCTTTCGTCGTATGTACAACAATGCGCTAATAATTTCGACTCTATGACAGTCGACCAGCCCTAGTAGGTTGTACTAGTATTTGTAGGTATAGTTGTAGATCCCCCCGATGGTTGCACGCCTTGTCGTGGCGGTGGGGCTTAGTAACCGTGGACTGGACACCCACGGTGAAGCGAAGAGGCAACCAGGGCCGGCTTGTTTGCCAACGGCTGGCCCGAGGAGGGCGCTCCCAGCGGGCTGGAGGAGTCCGCTGCGGACGCGCTTGGAGGTGGGACCGCAGAAGAAGAGTGCCGGTATTACGGTGCGCCGTACTCCCTATCTTCTGCGGCCGTGGAGGGATCGCAGGGGGAGAGGCGTGGTGGTGTTGTGCCACTCTCCCTACCCCCCTGCGAGCTGGCGGGGCCGTTCCGTACGGTTAACGGCATTGGTGGGGCCGCAAAGGAAGAGGCAAGTTGGTATTACGGTGCGCCGCTTGCCCTATCCTCTGCGGCCGACGTGTGGTCGGTGGCAGAACCATATACCAGATCTGCCACCGGGTACCGGTTGTGGAGGCTGGTATCCGTGGCCTCGTAGTAGCAGACTCGGGGGGAGTCTGCTACAGTACTGGTGGAGGCCGAGGAGGCAGGCGCACCTTACCATCTGGTGCGCCTGGGGCTTTCGGGCCTAGGATGGAGCCGTTTGTGGGCGGCTGCCGCCGGCGGGGTCGCGGATGTGTTTATCGTTCCCGTGGCCCCGTCACAGGGCAGCGAGGAGGAAGGTGGGGGGTGGTTTTTAGTGGGTATACCGTGGGTCTCATTAGCCTATACGGGAGTCCCACATCACCACTCGGGTGCCCCCTGCGCCTGGGTGGTATGCGTAATGCATTTTCCCCCCCGGAAACAAAAAAAAAAAAAAGGTATAGTTGTAGATATTGGTGTAAGTTGTATGCGTAGGTGTAGTATATTTATTCCAGTTCATACTTCATAGTGAAGACTGGACAACGTGTGTCGGGACAGCTAGTTTGCTTGTCTATACTAATATAATAAAGTGGAAAAGTTTGTTTGTTGGCATTGAATAGGCTCCGGCCTTGGAAACTACTGGACCAATTTTGATTAAATTTGGTACAGATATAGATTAGACCACAGGGAAGACCCTAAGATAATTTTTATCGCGGCAAAATATACGGTTACCACGGGATTTCCTTTTGCGCGTACAAAGTCGTGTGCAACATCTAGTAATTTTACAAATATAACTATTTCTATTAGATTCATGTATGTCTATTCAACATTTTACAATTTTATTAGTTGAAATGTGACAATCGGCACCAGGCAACATCCCTACTCATCGATACATACTATCCAGTTTTAATATAACGCGAATAACGCGCCATCTGCAGCAGATTTCAGGTTATTAGAAAGAGGCTGAAATATTCCGGTTTTATTACGGCAATGTTGTGAAATGTTCTCAAAACAAATGAAAATGAAAATTATGAGTCGTAAAATTTATGACGATGTTATTGTCAAAGTATATTGTTTCGAATCCAATTTTGTTTGACTATAAACATATTAATATTGTTTTGTAACGTAAAAAGTTTATAAATTGTCATTCAATTACTGGTATCATCTCTTCAGATAAAATTTTAAGTAAAAATAAACAATAAAGGTAATGCACACTAATGCTACCAATTTGTATGTCACTAGCTTTTGCTCGCGGCTCCGCCCGCGTAACTACAGTATCGCCTAGTGTTAGTCCAGACTACTACCATGTCAATTTTCAGCAAAATCCGTTCATTAGTTTTTGCGTGACAGAGTAACAGACATCCATCCATCCATCCACACAAACTTCCACTTAATAACAGTACTAGCTGATGCTCGCAGCTCCGCCCGCGTAAGTACAGTAACCCAGGGGAACCGTATATGTCCCGCGATATACAGTAGCCCATGTTCCCCGTGGTCTACTTTACATCTGTGCCAAATTTCATGATGATCAGTTTAGTAATTTTTACGTGAAACTGTAAATAAAGTTTCCCACAGGAACGGTACATTTCCCCGCGATAAACAGTAGCCTATGTTATTCTTTAGGCAACTACTTATCTGTGTACCAAATTTAATTTCAATCGGTTTAGTAGTTTTGCCATGAAAGACGGACAAACAGACACACTTTACCATTTATAATATTGTATGTATAATGTTACTTTAAGGCAAGAAATGTCCAGGCTTGCGCGGTATTGTCGTGGATATTATTGTAGTATGAAAGTCACACCATACTGCCTACCGTCGAATCTGCATGACTTACCATGCTAATCTACGCCCAAACACAGTTAGTTATGAGTATAACTGATCCAATTGGTAGCGTCTTGCTGATCGGACGATGTATGGTGTATTGCCCCCGTTACAGTTAAATCTTTGGATGAAGAAAATTAAAGTTCAACGTCTTTGTGCCAGTAAACGTTGTACAGGTGACTAGAAAACAAACAAAAAAAATCAAGGGGCGCGTGATCTGTGATCGATTTCTATCATTACAAAAACATATATTATTATTATTAAAACATGTGACTAGATTATCCTATAAGATAATAAACGTGTATTCATAAGCGCACAGTCGAAACCCTGGACAATTTAGTAATCTGAGCCATGGAGCAATTCCATGGTCGAAATAGTGCGGCGATCCCGTGACCTTCAAAGCCGGCGCATTGTACGTCAGTGTGAGAGTGTCAATGCCTACTGAAAGTTGTCAGGAAATGTTAATCATGTTATTTACTGTATTACTAAAAAAAAATTGTTATGGTTACTGTTAGTTCTTAGGTATTATTAGGGCCAATTTTGGGTAAAATATTTCATTCGATTAAGAATACAGCCTGTATAGTTATATAGCTAACAGTTTACTAGTTCCGTGCGCTGCCGGCGCGGTAGTTACTGTGTAAGTTAATTCGCGATAAACTGTGCCGGTCACGCGACAAACTGAACCAGTAGAGTCAATCACTGAAGCTTGGATGAATTAAGTTTTAACACAGTTACCTACGAGCGGCGAGGGGTTCCTATAACTCCATTCCTAACGGCTTCACTTACCACTTACCTTTTGAAGACCCTCATCTAAATCCCTACCTATTATACAGACTAGGGCTTCCCTATGAAGGAGAACCAGCCTTCGCCACTGTTACCTACTTTTGTAATGTCCGAAATAAGTTGAAATAAAGGCTGAAACTACGTATACATTAAGGTGCTCCCTCACCTGGAGCATCCGCGTGTAATGTAATGTTACATATCTGAACATTACATGAGTGTAGGAAGATTACCGAGCATAACAATGCGCGCCTTGTAACGATCACGTCCGCTTGGCGCTCAAAGTCGAATCTACAACGTTACGAATGCTCGTCAGTCAGGGAGGTGGTATTGTAATGTAATGCTCAAAGCCGAATCTATAACGTTACATTACACGCGAATCCTATAACAAATTCACAATTTGGTATGTAAAAAATTATTATTTTTTAAACATAATGAAAAATTAGGTGTACAACTTGTTAAAATAAAAATAATTGATATTTTATGTGTATTGTAATTAGATGCATTTCAAAGTCACTAAAATGTGGAATATTTTTTTCCAACGTTAGTGTAAAAACTTACATAATTAGTTTACTTACATCAAATACAAAAAGATTTATCACGTTGTATGAACATCGACAAGCGAACTTCGGAGCTATATAAGAAATTTCGTGCATGTGACATAAGCAATGAGGGTTTACAATATTTTTTCTGCCACTTACAGGCAGATCCGACTCGCACAAAGTGTCATCTGGTGGCAGAAGTGATTTTTAAAAGTGTTGATATGAATTTTCAACAATTTTTCTGCCACCAGGTGGCGCTTCGTTAAAGCCCGGTCTTAGTCCTGTCAAATAGCTGTCAGACGCCACGAACGTAAAAACCCTCATTTACAAGCGTGTGACGTCACCTGCTTGTACGACTTTTGCATGGGGAGTTTTCACAAGACTCACAAAAGTGCTTTAAAAAATCCGCAGCTTCCTTGAAAATGTTGATTTTTCGTATACTATTTACTTCTGTAAACTGTCTTATTTTTCAGAGCACTTTTTAGGTATGTAATAAAAAAATTACAAGAACAAACCGTATTTTCAAGTTATATCCAAGTCTAATTTCCCTGAGCTCAACTTTTTGTTGAGCCGCATGTTTTATAATAATATATTTCAAAACAAATCATTTTTACTTTCAGAGTTTACTTTGTTCCCCAAGAATTCGTACGCATAAGGGAAAATACCACGGAAATCTCACATTTTGCCGCGATAAAAAAGTAGTATATTACGTTCCCCGTGGCCTACTCTATATCTGTAAATCAAATACCATTAAAATTGATCTGACAAATATTGAATAGGTGCGCACGAAGCCACGGGTAACATCTATGCCGTATATAACACATTTGGAGTAGCCAAATTTAAAGCTAGCGAAGCTGTGGGCAAAATCTAATTTCACATCAACACTATTGCGACTGAAGTAGCTTTATTGTACATGCCTATATATAGTACCCCTAAGAAGTTCATCGACCTATGACGTCAGTCTAGAGGGTCATCCATAACTTAAGTCACAGGCCAATGGGGTATCACCCGAATGTGACATTGTGTGACAAGGGCTAGCGGTCAAAAGTTTTGTGACGACCGACGTGATGTTAAATTTAAAATAATTAAATTTTAATTTGTTATTTAAATACAGTATCCCAAATGAACACTGTACTTTTTCGGGATAAAAAGTAGCCTATGTTTTAATCCAGAGTCTAAACTACTGCCATACCAAAGTTCATCGAAATCCGTTCAGTAGTTTCTGCGTGAATGAGTAACAAACATCCATCTATCCATCTATCCTTACAAACTTTCACATTCACAATATAAGTAGGGTATTGATTTAATGAAGACTATCTAATATAAATTAGAATTTAATTACTGTTTTCTGTCACTTCAAAGGGGAGGGCTGTTTTAAACATGTGAAAATTTGTGACAAAGATGGGGGAGGGGTTAAAAAGTCCTAATTCGTGTGACGTAACTTATGGACGGCCCCTAGCACACTAAGGTGCTAATGGATGTTACAGAACAAAAGGCCGTGAATCTATAGACTCAATATTGTTCGGAACAATAAATAATAATGCCTAGACGTTGTAGTGGCGTGTTTAGAATGACGTGATTCGACCTACTTATTGGGTTTACAAACTTTAATTGTGAACAGAAATCCAACATAGAGGGACCTATCTATCTGTTTGAGTAGTCTACGTCTGAGTACCTTTTCTGTACCTGGGCCTTTAGTCAAGATGAATTCGATAATTTCGACGGCAAAGTTCGAAATCAAAATGTATGGGAATTGATATTAGGCATTGCAAACGACATGCCACTTAGCGGTAACTTATGTCAAATCCCACACATTTTTTATTTTTAACTTCACCGACGAAATTGTCGAATGCATCTTGACTAAAGGCCCAGGTATTCTCTGTGGTCATCTACTATATATCTATTAATATAGTTATATAGGTACGTTTGAACTGCGAAAGTATTTATAACACATATTTGTAAATAAGTGGAAAATAAAGAATAGGGTAGTTATTTACTAACTTTCATATAACATACGGTTGAATGGTGTTTGTTACTTTTTCACGCAAAAACTATTTACTGAACGGAATTTGATGAAACTTGGCATGGTAGTAGTTTAGGCTCTGGACTATCACATACCTAAGCTAGGCTAGACAGGACTTTTTATCTCAAAAAAGTACAGTGTTCTTTGGGATACTGGATTTATTTGGGTATGTTAGACTGTGTTTCACGCCCAAAGGGCTGAACCGGTTTGAATGAAAATTGGTATGATAGGCTGTGGATTTACAGATCGCCTACTTTTCATTGCGGCAAAATTACAGTGCCTGCGGTGTCGAAGTAAGTAGTTTTCATGTAACAGAAAAATAATAAAAGACAATTGTCAACGAGCCTGGCTTTCATTCCATTCCATTATATTACATTACATTTCATTACATTACATTACATTACATTACGTTACGTTACATTACATTACATTATATCACATTACATTAATTTATTTTTGTGTGTACGACGTCGCGGTCAACATTTAGTCTTAAAAGCATAGCCCACTTTGTATGGAAATGTAATATGGCCGACGCGACGTATTATGGCGGACAGACAGAAACAATTCGAATTGAAACGCGGTGAACTTTTGTAATGGTTGAAATTTTTATTACGTCAATTTTACTTTCTCGTAGCATTTTTATTAAAAATTCTGTAAGCGTCCCGTATTTAATGCTATCTAAAGACAATAACTTTATGTATTCGGTATTTTCATTTTATTTTTCATTTTTTATAGCTAATGAAGTCACGAGATAAAAACTAAATTTCTTGTAGTTCTCATGAAATATTTGGTCTTCTCTGTCAGAAGACAGTTTCATAGCGTTTAAATAATGGTTTTATTATTTATTTTTTACTTTATAATAATTAAACGTTTTTTGTTGCCGAATAGCTATTTAGTATTTGTAATATTCTTTGCGGGTCAAAAAGAAATACCGCGGGAACCTTCCTTCCTTCCTTCCCGGTTGTATACTTTATATCTGCACCAGATTACATCAAAATCGGTCCAGTAGTTTCGGAGCCTATTCAAAATTAACTATGGATATTTTGGGCTTGAGGTGCATATTAGGTAAAGTCGTTTGGGACGAAAAATAATTATAATTTTCGTAAAAAAAAAACACCGTAAAGAGCTTAATGTTACTTTATTTAGTACGTATTTTTGTTAAAATTCAACTACTATAAATACTAGTATTATAAATGTGAAAGTTTGTGAGGATGGATTGATGTATGGATGGATGTTTGTTACTCTTTCACGCGAAAACAACTGAAAGCATTTTTGGGTATGGCAGTAGTATATAGTCTATACTCAGGATTAAAACATAGGATACTTTCTATCCCGAATAAGTACAGTGTTTCCGCGGGATAGTTAGTTTTAAATATTTTCCAGCTTAGTTTTCTTGACGTAAGCAATACATCATAAATTCCCAAAATATCCGTAAGTGATATTCAACAAAAGTTGATTTTACCCAACATTACAATATATAGGGTATATATAGTAATGTTGGGTAAAATCAACTACGGATATTTTGTGTATATGATCTACTGCTAATGTAAAGACATTTAGGTAAAAAAATATTGTCATACTCACAGCGCAGTCTTAGTAATAGGTTCCCGTTTTTACCATTTGGGTACGGAACCTTAAAAACGGATGAAAGTGGGTACAGTCAGCGGCAAAAGTTCTTTTAAAAAGGGTCGAACGCGTTGTCGTTCCAGGAAGATCTCAATTTTGGAGGTTGACAATTTAGGTAGTTGACGATTTAAGATGTTGTCGTTTTCGGAAGTTGACATTCTAGAAAGTTGTCGTTTTTCGGAAGTTGTTGTTTTCGGAAGTTGTCGTTTTAAGAAGTTGTCGTTGTCACCCTGAGGGGTAAAAATCATCCCATTGGGTGAATCTCCGCTCAACGCAAACTCCCCCATAATTATATAGAATGATTTTTTCGAGTATGACAATCTTTGATTAATTATTACATAGATACGTTATATCCTTACAAAACTGACAATGTTTATGTGCCACGACACACATTGACATGGGACGCGTGTCAATGTGTCAACGTCGCATAGTAACACAAAACACGCTATTACTCGCGGAGCACACTAACCAAAATTGGCCCGACTCGGGCCAATTCGAGTCTTCATTTTTACGCGTTTATAACATATCTACCTCTTTTTAACCGACTTCCAAAAAAAGGAGGCGGTTATACGTTCGGCTGTATATATATATTTTTTTGTATGTTCAACGATTACTCCGCCGCCTGTGGACCGATTTTCAAAATTTTTTTCTGTGATATATAGGGTGTAGTCCCATTTTGGTCCTTTTGATATCAAAGTGGTGACCTGATGATGGGATCCATGAGGAATCGAGGGAACTCTTCGAAATTTATATGGACACATATAGTGATTTTGACTTTTTCTGAAGTAGTTCAAGCATATGCTACCAAAAAGTAAGATGTTGCTCCAAGGTATACCCTGAATCCAAAAGTACAGAACAGAACTCCTGACTCCTTATAGATACATGTTTGGGGATTTCGGCGTTGTTTAAAGAACTGCAAGCGTATGCCACCGTGTCAATTAGATTATTCATCATCATCATCACCACTATCACACCATACATCATCAGATTATGATGATATAAAAGGTACTTCTCATCTGGGGACACGGCAGTGCCCCCGCCAAGTCGAGCGCGAAGCAAACACTGCCGTACCATCCTTTACTGGAACCATTTCGCCGCATTTTCAGGCCCCTATTTGAGAACCTCTGGATAAGACCAGAACGCAGAAATTTTCGTCATCCAATAAGCTATAATCACGTACTTAAAATCCAAAATTTCAAGTCTGTAGGTCATTTAGTTCCGAAGTTAAGCGAAAGCAAAGTTTCGCATTTTCGACACTCACTCACTCACTCACTCACTCATGATCATCAAAATAGAACTAGTACTTCCCATAAACTTAGAGAGCTGAAATTTGGTACAGAGTTGGGGTTTAATGGCCACATAAAGGGAAAACTATAAAAACTAGGATAATCGATCTGGGGGCACGGCAGTGCCCCTGCCAAGTCGAGCGCGAAGCAAACACTGCCGTACCATTCTTTACTGGAACCATTTCGCCGCATTTTCAGGCCCCTATTTGAGAACCTCTAGATAAGACTAGAACGTCGATCTGGGGGCACGGCAGTGCCCCCGCTAAGTCGAGCGCGAAGCAAACACTGCCGTACCATTCTTTACTGAACCATTTCGCCGCATTTTCAGGCCCCTATTTGAGAACCTCTAGATAAGACCAGAACGTCGATCTGGGGGCACGGCAGTGCCCCCGCCAAGTCGAGTGCGAGGCAAACACTGCCGTACCATTCTTTACTGGAACCATTTCGCCGCATTTTCAGGCCCCTATTTGAGAACCTCTAGATAAGTTCAGAACGTCGATCTGGGAGCACGGCAGTGCCCCCGCCAAGTCGAGCGCGAAGCAAACACTGCCGTACCATTCTTTACTGGAACCATTTCGCCGCATTTTCAGGCCCCTATTTGAGAACCTCTAGATAAGACCAGAACGTCGATCTGGGAGCACGGCAGTGCCCCCGCCAAGTCGAGCGCGAGCAAACACTGCCGTACCATTCTTTACTAGAACCATTTTGCCGCATTTTCAGACCCCTTTATTCTACTCGAACTTTATTCTACTCGAACATTACACAAATTAAATAAACAAATTACACTAAAATCTAGGAAAATAAATCAATATGCCCACGTTTCTACAAAAAGAAGTGAAATCCCACCAAAAACATTCTGTAAAAAACTAGCCAAGTCTCGATGGAGCTGCTTGTTTTTCTCTAAAAAGTAATGAAATCTAGACAAAATCGTGCCAAGTCTAAGGTTCCTTACTGCGGTTTCTTTATTATTATAGTTAATGTTGTGTGACTTGGCCGTTGAAGGGCACACAAGGGTACAATGGGGCTCCATGACACCATTGCTCCAATACGTGTGTTGTACAATCAACAACAGCCTAAAATGAGACACTAGCGTCCAATTACCAATACCAGTATGGGCTATTATCTCGCTTAAAAAACATATGTAGTTACAAATGTAAACAAAATTGACTTGTGCCCACTAAAGTATAAAGAATGTTCAACAGCCAAATCACTCAACATTAACTATAATAATAAAGAAACCGCAGTAAGGAACCTTAGACTTGGCACGATTTTGTCTAGATTTCATTACTTTTTAGAGAAAAACAAGCAGCTCCATCGAGACTTGGCTAGTTTTTTACAGAATGTTTTTGGTGGGATAGTATTTTACACTAACACGGAGATCTTTGAACATTACTCTGCCGTTTATGGACCTATTTGCAAAATTCTTTTGTTGTTGTAAAGGGTTTAATTCGAAATTGGTCCTTTAGTCACTAAAGTGGAAACCTAATGATGCGATCCATGAGGAATCGAGGGAACTCCTCGAAATTTATATCCACACATATAGTGATTTTGACTTTTACTGAAGTAACACAAGCATATGCTACCAAAAAATAAGATATTGTACCAAGGTATACCCTGGAAACAAAAGCACTAAACAGAACTTCTCAGTCTTTAAAGATATGCGTTTGGAAATTTCGGTATTGTTTAAAGAACTGCAAGCATATGCCACTTTATAATTTACAGTAATCATCATCATCATCTTAATAACAATACCTAATGGAAGCTTGGCGCGTATTTAATTATACATTCGATCGTTTAGTTTAGACGTTCTTATGACGTAATAATAATAACTTAACAAAATATATTACTAAAAAGGGTGAAATTATTATTTTTAAACAAAAAATTAAACCGACTTCCAAAGTAAAAATACACAAAAAAGTATGAAATAAAACTTAATCTCTAAATAATTCCCCTTTCAAATTCGGCTAAAATTTTTATTATTTCTCTACTCAATCTTATTAATTTTGAAGTCGGTACCAGCAAATATGAACGTAAGTTATATAAAATATTGTAGAATATTGTTTGGGCTGGTACCGATTTCAAAATCAATGAGATTGAGTAGAGAAATAGTAAAAATTTTAGCCGAATTTGAAAGGGGAATTATTTAGTGATTAAGTTTTATTTCATACTTTTTTGTGTATTTTTACTTTGGAAGTCGGTTTAATTTTTTGTTTAAAAATAATAATTAATATTATATATCTATGATGACAATTATTTTGCTGCCTAAACGTCTATACATAAGCAGTAGATCATATGCTCAAAATATCCGTAATTGATATTCAAAATCCTTATAAACAGCAAATCACCTACATGATATTTTCATTACATCGTAACCAACAGGACTCCACCAAAATGTGGCAGCACTTACACATATTGGTGTGGCCTTCGATTTATTGACCGATTGCCGACATGGCACCGTGTTCTATTCGGAGTTCGGACATGACATGTCACATGACATCGGCGATATGACCTAATACTCGTATGTTATACTAGCACAGTGTAAAAATATAAACTTATTGGCTTTTGCCCGCGGCTCTGCCCGCGACCTTGTACATTCAAAGGGAACACTGTATTTTGTCGGGATAAAAAGTTTACTGTGTGTTTATCCAGAGGGGCAATTCTGTAAATTAAAACCTGCATTAATGCGATTACAATCAAGTCCCGATACGCTTACACTCTCAAACGGTGTTTTTATGAACGTTAAACCAACGTGAAACGCGCTCTGATTGGTCAAAACGTCATAAAATCCGTTCATAGTAACATGTCGCTACACTTTCAATCCAAACAAAGTAAAATTAAGTCTACTTTAAATACGAGAATTGAGGTTCTGGGCTTAAACTACTACCATACCAAATGTCAAAGTCCGTTCAAAAGTTTTTACGTGAAATAGTCACAAACATTCATCCATCCATTTCACAATTTTTCACATTTATAATAGTAGTTCTACAAGTAATAGGGAATATGCACGTATTTTTTTTATTTATTTATATAGATCTATCTTGTTTGGTAAACCGTATGGTAAAATCAGTTTTTTGATATCATTAAAAATAACGAAGATATGAACGTTTAAAGTGGTCTATTAGACAGAGAGATCCGACGTGTATCGTGACGTCACATAACACGACTTTCATAGAAAGTTCATACAAAATTTCGTTTTGCTAGAAAGAGATAGATTACAAACTTTGACCGCTCATATCTTGCTCATTTATCAACAGATATTGAAAATTTTCACGCCATTTTCTTTATTTTTCTGTCTAGTATCATATTATTATATTTTAAGCTATTTTTATATTTTATGCATATTCCCTATTAGAATGTAGTAGTTTGCTGTTGAAGATATTAGTATCTGGGTAACCGAGCTTTACTCGGAGTTTATTGAAAGAATAAACAGAATCATATGACCGGGATTTGAACCCACCGTATTCCGAATTTCCGAACAAAGCATAAATTATAATTTATACGCATACCAAACTGCCAATCCGCACTGACATAAAGGAGTTGACATCATTGATATATTATTGTTCTATGACCATAGATATATAATATTAAAAAGAGGTAGATAAATTATGTTATAAACGCGTAAAAAATGAAGACTCGAATTGGCCCGAGTCGGGCCAATTTTGGTTAGTGTGCTTCGCGAGTAATAGCGTGTTTTGTGTTACTATGCGACGTTGACACATTGACACGCGTCCCATGTCAATGTATGTCGTGGCACAGAAATATTGTCAGTTTTGTAAGGATATAACGTATCTATGTAATAATTAATCAAAGTCTATGACTAAAGAAAAAACATATTATGTAATTAAAAACTGCGCAGTTTTAAGCTAGATCGATTTTATTCCACCAAAGCATATTAAATTTCATGGGAATACTTGCAGCCGTTTCTGAGATTCCGATTTAACTTAATATAGTGTTATTTCACGCCGATTTCCTATGAGGTCATAGTATTTATCCAATTGAGCTGACCCATTCGTGCCGAAACATGGCTCTTCCATATTGTTACGAACACACAAAGCACAAAGAAACTAGCGCCATCTAGCGTCAACCAATGAAACCACTTTGTATGAACAAAGACAACGTGAAACCCCCTACTCAATACTAGATGGCGCTACTGTGCGAATCTTCCGATATAAATCCAACTTGGTCACGCGAGTCGGGAACTTTTCTGGAATGGTCTGGGACTCGTATCAAGCGATATAAATACGCCGGAAGAATGCGAGCGAGTTGAGTTCAGTTTGAGCTTCCTTCGAAGCGAAACAGGCGATAAGTGAAAACTAATGATCAGGATTTCCATTTGAACAGCGAAACAGGCGATTTCGAAGTGAAAACTGGTAATCAAGAGTGATCCCAGTGAGTGAAAACTACGACTCGGCTGTGACTAAGGACACCGTTAGTGTTTAGTGTTGGATTTAGTGTTTAGTGTTTGGACTTAGTGCTTTGTGTTGCACCTAGTGCTAGTGAATAAAGTCTTCAAAAGAGTCAGCAGGTCTTTCTCTCCAAATCTTTCGAACCCTAGCACGTAACAATATTTTTAAATTACCTCAAGAAAGTTTTGTGTTAACTACGCGAACCAAGAGTCTGGCTGAAGCTAGTCTGTGTCAAATAAATCAATAAGATATAAACCTTATGTCAACGTGTTTCAGCATCATGTATTATGTATTGAAGATAAAAGTGAGGCCCTTTTTATGAGGATACAATTCTGAGGACTATAAAATACTGTTTTGAAATGGATATGTGATGTATAATATATGTAGTTACATTCATGAGGTGTATAATAGATGCGTAAAACTACTTTTATGGATTGTATCACGATAAAATATTCTAATAAAATAGGATATGAGCAATATTTTAATAGAGATTTACTCTGAGTTGTCGTTAATATTAACTGTGGGAGAGCCACGCTTTGGCATGAATGGGCCGGCTCGGCATGGTAAATACCACGGCCTCGCAGAAAACCGGCGTGAAATAACGGTTGCGTTGTGTTTCGCCGAGTGAGGTTACCGGAGACCCATGGGGGGATTGGGGATTTTAAGGACCAGCTACGCAAGTCGCAACACCAGAGGAGTTACAAGTGTAACTCCTCTGGTGTTGCGAGTGTCCATGGGCGACGCTAAACGCTTACCATCAGTCGCAGTCTGCTCGTTTCCTGGTTCATTACATAAAAAAATCGGCAAAGGACGAAACTTAAAAAATATATAATATCACGACTCTCATTTTGTTTAAATGACGCGCGTAGCAAAGTTAGTGCTTGTTATCGTCGTACTTTACTTTTTGTTATCAACAGTCATATCAGGAACAATTTGCGACTATGTAATAGTAACGTCTTTGAACAAAGATTCGTTTAAAAACCATGACAGCGTCTCTAGCGGACAATAAAATGCCTAAATCGCGTGCAGTTCTTTTTTTGGATAGTTATATGTTATTGTGCGTAAACACAAGACTTGGCTTAAAGGTATCATTACAAGGCCAATCTTTAAAATTTTTATATGGATAGCAGAGTCGTGGGATCCCTATAACTTTAACTTATCAGCTTCACTTACCATTTACCTTTTAAAGACCCTCATCCAAATCTCTACCTATTATAAAGGCAAGGGCTTTCCTATGAAGGAGAACCAGCCATCGCCACTACTAACTATTATAGAGGCTAGGGCTTCCCTATACAGTAGAACTATTGACAAGTACATATTCGTAATGATATCGAATGTTAATTGTTTACCACATTTACCACGTAAATAACACATACTAAATAAGTTTAGCAATAAACGAACACTCAGAACCAAACAAGTTGGCTCAGCAAACAGTTCCAGCTTCAGCTGAGTTTCGAAAGCTGTGTACACAGGACTATCCACAACTTAGCACTTATAGCCGGCACAGACGTTCAAGCTAAACAAATTGGTTGGTTCAAAATTCTAACCGTTTTATCAAGTCGCATCTCGTCACGCATTTACCAGCTTTAAAGAAGTTACAGTTCAATAAAGAGAACCAGTTAGGCACATGTTCAACTATTAGTTTATGCGTGCTGTTATATTATTCTATAATGGGCACTAATTTGTTTATTCAAGATTAAGATACTAAAATTTTATATAAGCACGCGATATTTAGGACCTAAAAGATTAAGATAATAAAGGCAAGTTGCGTAACATTTGGTAATTTATTCATATAAACCTAAGTAGGCACTTAAATGATTACAAGTATGATCATAATAAAAGAACAATTTGACTGTTTTAACAATTTTATAACCAAACTTAAATTAAATGACAAAATGAACAGTGAACACGAAAAATGATTTTATCAGCAAATAAATTTTATACAGGTGAAATTTTAATATTTATCTTAGATCTAAAGACGACGTGATTACGTAGTAGGTCACAACGTAAATGCGAACTAGTTCACTCAGTAGATTGTAGACACGGTAGCTGTTGCTCAGGGGCGACACTCTCAATCAATACTAATATAATAAAGAAAAAAGGTTTGTTTCTTTGTTTGCATCGAATAGGCTCCGAAACTACTGAACCGATTTTAATGAAATTTGGCACGGATATAGAGAAGACCACGGGAAAGGACATAGGCTACTTTTTATTGCGGCAAAATATACGGTTTCCGCGGAATCCTCTTTTGCGCGCACGAAGTCGCGGGCAACATCTAGTAATATTATATTTATGCTCAGCGGATTACAATGGCTAAAAATAGGATTAATTAATATTCGACAAATGAATTTTAATTTATGAACAGTATTCTCATTTAGCGCATTAATTTTAAAAGCCTCATAATTAAATCCCAAAACCCGATAGTATATTAATGTAAAGTTATATTTTAATGTGCAATACATATCCGGAAAACAAAGATTAATAATTTTGTTCAGTTCAATATTTACTAGGTACAATTTATAATGCATAAATTATTATATATTATTAGGTATTATGTATCAATACACTTTATTTAGATCATGGACAGTACAATTTATGTCCACTAGCGATTGTGTCGTCATGCAAATACGACCTCTCGAGATTATGTCCAGTTGCTACTATGTCCAGTTGCGCTGCGATAAATACTATTAAGGTTTTTAACCAAAATTATTTTATTTTTTAAGGTATTCTGGAAATAAGATGATTTTCTAAATTACGCATACAAAAAATTAAGAAAACAGTATGCATTGTGCCCATAATATTATTTAAGACACGTTGTTCTGTCTTAATTACAACGTACACCTACAACTTACACCTTCAACCTACACCTACTTAGAAAAATTCAACCTTCGTTTTTTAGTATTTTCCCGCAATTTTTTCAATATTTCTAACCGTTTAAACCTTTTCTTAACTGCCACAAGTATTTTAAGATCAAAATAAGCTACACCGGTTCAGCTGATCTCAAGTTTTAGCGAGACATTGAAATTACAATCCATTTATATATGTAGGTACCTGTCCCAGCAGACGTCGTCTTGCCCGGAAAAACTATAAGCGATATACCGACAGCAGCGCCACCTACCAGGTTCAATACCATTGCCGTTTGACATACCAACAACGACGCCATTTATCAGGTCCAATTGTGAATCTAAATCATTCTCGAATCCCCTCGGACACACAAAAATTTTCGCTTTATCAAATTATCTCCCCCCTCGAAGTTATGAAATCAGACAGGAGTGACAGGACAAGTCGGTGATATATTATCAACTTGCGGTGAATGAACACCTGGAGGAAAACGACAGAATTACATTTCAATTTACGGTTTTGTGATAGAATTTCCGAGGCTTAAATATTAAAATCTAAAAATAGATTACAGGAAAAGCTGATTGACTGATATATCAACGCACAGGTCAAACCCTAAAGGCTAGAAATTTGAAATTTTTTCACACGTATTAATTACTCATATGACGTAGGCATCCACTGATGAAGGTTTTTTCAAAATTCAACCCCCAGGGGGGTAAAATAGGGGATGAAAGTTTAAAACCTAACGCGGACGAAGCCGCGGGCAAGTAATGCTAGTGTATTTATAATTTCAAGATCGAGATGGTTGGCGCTCATTGGGGGAGGCCTGCGTTCAGCAGTGGACGGCCGCATATGCGAAGCTGATGATGATGATGATGTTGATGATGATGATGATGGTGATGGTGGTGGTGGTGGTGGTGATGATGATGATGATGATGATGATGATGATGATGATGATGATGATGATGATGATGATGATAGAACAGTCTAATCCTGGAGAGAAGGGAGGATAGAGACAAGCACTGGTAAGGACGACTTAGGGTCAAGTCACACCGCAACGTGACGGTACGCGACGCGGCGCAGCTTTTCAAGATAACTTATTTGAAATATAACTTTATTCACCACACAAGAAGATATACGATTTATTGCATTGCAAGAGTTCAAATGTCAAGTCAATCCAAACGCGTATCTTTTGGTGGACTGAATCAAGTGCAATTTTGAACAGCTATCATAAAAATGCAGCGCCACATCTTTTCGCGTATCGCCATTGAATTGAGTGGTAGGTGACGTTTTAAGAAAGTCATCAAAAATATAAATCATATGTAATGATACATCATACATAGCAATAATTATAAAATAACTAGCTGTCCCGACAAACGTTGTTCTGCCTTAACTATGAACTGAAATTTCTCACCGTTTAAGCCTTCCCTGAACTGATGCGATTATTTTAATATCAAAATTCCCCAAATCGGTCCAGCCGTTCTCGAGATTTAGCGAGACTTACGAACAGCACTTCATTTTTATATATAAGAAGAAGATAAGAAAGAAGAGAAGATAAGAAGAAGAATTTATTTTATTTTATTTTCTTTATTAGGGACAACAAACAGTGTTCACAATAAAACTTAAAAACTAGTGCTTACATATAACATATTATTTATAGTGACACCAACACCGTTATCCACAGATTGAAACCAGAGTGTAACTCGAAATATGTGTATAAGTAAGTGTATAGATATAATATGGGTTTATGTGCAAGTGTGTGTGGGTTGAGTAGCACCCAAGCTCTACGATAAGGTCTTGGGATCAGTATATTAATTACCACTAGGGTGCATGTGTGAGTATAAGTATGTTCAAGTGTGTGTGTTACCGTATATTAAACATATTATTAACATAATATGATATTATATTTATACAATTATTCATAAGTTCTATCTCTGTATTGTCAAATATAAGTTATTATTTATAGTGAGTACTGACACCGGAACCTTTATTTATAGAATGAAACCAGAATGTAATTCAAAATATGTGCTTATGTGTGTGTTTTTATGCAAGTGTGGGATGAGTAGCACCCTAGCCCTACGAAGAAGATGTAACATTTGTTTTATCAGTTATGTCCTGTTATGTATGTATTTTTGGATAGCGTAATTTTTGTTCAAGCGTGACAGAAAATACTAAAACAGTTACAAACAAAACTACAATAGGGAATATGCATAAAATATAAAAATAGCTTAAAATATAATAATATGATACTAGAAGGAAAAATAAAGGAAATGGCGAGAAAATTTTCAATTTCTGTTGATAAATGAGCAAGATATGAGCGGTCAAAGTTTGTAATCTATCTCTTTCTAGCAAAACGAAATTTAGTATGAACTTTCTATGAAAGTCGTGTTATGTGACGTCACGATACACGTCGGATCTCTCTGTCTAATAGACCACTTTAAACGTTCATATCTTCGTTATTTTTAATGATATCAAAAAACTGATTTTACCATACGGTTAACCAAACAAGATAGATCTATATAAATAAATAAAAAAAATACGTGCATATTCCCTATTGTAATGCGTAATGCCTCTCTTCTTGTTAAGAACTCGCAAAATTACGCTTTTCTTGTCCCTATTATGCTCGTGAATCCTGAAAATCCAATCTACGGAAACAGTAATTTATATTGGCGTGTCGTGTTTATTGCCTATTATAATTTGGCAACTAATAGCACGAAACTTCATCGCTTTGTCGATACTATCGCACTTTATATTATATAGCATTTTCGTAACTAGCTATTAAACAATAACATATATTTAATTATTGATATAGTATTTCTGACCTATTGTGTTTCAGGGTCAGTTCACATTCGCAGCTATGTCTGCACGCATTGGCGCGGATTTATCGCTCCCTGCTCTAGTTGCCGCTATGACACGGAGCAAGGAGGTTTGGGACGCAGCTGCTACTTTTTGCACCGTAGTCATGGTGCAAAAGGAAGCGGCGGAGCGAGAGCGTGAGGCTTCGGCAGAATCGCACCCGATGCGTCGTAGACGACATGGTCGGCGGCGTTTAGCGCACCTAAATGCGCCATAAAATTGATCCGTAGACGGCATCTGGGGGGTTGCCGGCTACTGAAGGATCAGTAGATGTAGGGTTCCCTTATGTCCGGGGAACCCTTAGGGAAGGAATATGGCAGCATCGCCGTCATCTATAATGAGATGATGCCCGATGAGGCAAAACGTCAGCGGGGTTGTGGTAGTCACAATAGTTACCATGGCCCCGCCATAAAGCGTGAAGAAGGACATCGGGGGGTTTTAGTTGGTAAACCGGTGCATGGGAGTCCAACATAACCTTGCGACCCTCCCCTGGGTCGTGTGGTATGCAGAACGCATTTCCCCTCGAAAAAAAAAAGGGTCAGTTCACATTACGACAATACGCGATGCTACGCGGTACTGCATTTTTAAGATATGTATTCAAAACTGATCTTTATTCACCACACAACAAGATACACGTTTCATATGACATTAGTCATACACTGCACATGCGCTGTACAGCTGCCACTTTACATTCTCTTATAATGAAACGTGTATTTTCTGATGTATTGAATAAAGTTCAATTTTGATATCCAAAAATTGCATTGCTATGTAAGTACCTAGCGTATCGTTTCGTTTCGGTGGTTAACATATTCTGATGGTAAGAAACTATTACCGCCCAGGGATATCCGTGACACCAAACTTACGCCGGTAATTTCCCCCCCTCTTGGCCTCTAGTGCCGCTACTTACTCAACGAAATATACTACAACAATTATTTACGCCAGTTTTCTGTGAGGCAATGGTATTTCTCTGATCGAGCCGGATAATTCGCGCCAATTCACAACTCACCTTTAATAAAGTGTTTTATCTTACTTCACTATTTATGAGCATAAATAATAAAGCAAAGAAAAACACTTCACTATTCACTTCACAATTAGTAAAGTGTTTAAAATTCTTGTACAATATGCTCTTAATTAATAGTAAAGGATGGTAAAATATTTCACTCTTCAGTAACAAAGCTATAAATTTAACCAATAAACTCTCTCTGGCTATATTATATTTTCCTGGCTGGTGCCCGCAACTTCATTGCGTAGAGCCGTTTCAGTGATTAGTCGGAACAAACAGACAGACGGACAGACAAAAATTTTAAACCTCCAGTTTTATTCAATAAACCGCAGACGCATTCAAGAAGTCATCTACTATCTTGAGTCCGCCATTTTAGGTTGTCGGCCATCTTGTCATGCAGTTATTTCCCACAGCCAAATTATAATTTACTCGTCGTACGGACTCTCACTGGACCCTCTATATATCAAATCTGACATTTTTGTGAGAGCGGACGAGCGGAAAGGGTCGTGAATCGTTTTGTCGATAAATATTTTATTATTTAGTCGAATGATTGCGTGATTTACAAGGCGGTCTTATCGAATAAATACGTAGGTAGTCGGGCCATAAAAATATAATACGCATTAGCGGGGGCCTAGCAGAGACGTTTGACAGCAGCGTAAACTTTATCAAATGAGATATTTTGTATGAGCGCTGTCACAGATTTTGACAGATTTTCGTACAATTCTCATTCGATAACGTTACGTTTGCGCCACTGTCAAATGTTCCTGCTAGGCCCACTTATTGGTCTAGATCAGCGGTCCGCAACCTTTTTGAAATTGCGACCCCAAAATTTAAAAAAGAGTTATGAGCGACCCCAGAAAAAAAATCACTAAGGTGCAAAGGTTGGTTCAGGTAGCGAAGTTAGCTGTTTTATTTCGTAAATTATTTATATTGAAGAGTTTATTTATTTTGGAAAGTAATATTAGAGCAAACTAGAAAATATGCATTTATTTTAGTATGTATTTGCAATCGACAAAGCGGCGATGAGTACGCGCGGATATAACCGACTGAACAGACAGACTGAACGAAGAAAGAGAGATCGGGGTGGGGGCGCGGGCGCGGGAGCGTTGAGGTTGTGACGAGCGGGACTGGACAGGTCGTACAGTCGTAATTATGTTCGATTCTCTCCGTTTTAAGGACATTGTGTAATTTTGAATGTAAAGAGAGGTTATATTTTATGCATAAACCTTAAAAAAATTCGATAAGTACAGGACCTTGTTGACTTTTGGCGACCCCATAAATATCTTTACCATACATACCGCTGGTCTAGATGACACATACGAATCGTGACGTGACAACCATAATAGGTACTCAATCGACAGGTAATCTTATTTTTAAACAAAAACAAATCTATTTCGATCGTTTTTGTCCTCTGTTCATAATAGTTATTAATCAATGTAGGTAACAATTTTAACGCTTGATTTAAAGATGTCTTTGAAACTGAAAACAATTAATCATTGTTCCTTGCTTTAGGTGTAATTAAACTATTCTTTTAAATCCATTATAACATTTTTATGTTTAATAAAATGTACACAAAACATAAACGTGTACATTATTTATGCTAAGTTAAAAATATCTTGACACGGCCGCCCCGACAAATTGTATTTACCATCTTCAACCACAAATTACTGTCGATATTATCGATGAATATTCCGTGTCACGTCCCTACGCTGCATATATTTGCTCAGCTGCGAAGTTAACTGACATATGAAGCGTGTAGTCGACTGGCCAAATATTGTAGGTTCTAATGCGAGATTGAAAATGTTTTCGACTGAACTGTGTATGCTATAAGTATATGCATGTTATATTTTCAATATAAGTAGTACAACAGCCTCCGTGGTCTAGTGTTTAGAGCTTGACTCTCGACTCGAAGGTCGTGGGTTCGATTTCGGCATTGGAGCAACAAAAAATGTTGTTTCCAAGTTTAGTTAGGACAATGCAGGCTGATCACCTGATTGTCTGACAAGAAAGATGATCCATGCGTCGGATGGGCATGTGAAAAGTCGAACCTGCGCCTGATCTCTCGTCAGTCGTGTCGGTTATCCGTCCCACTGGATTAAGAGAGTAAAGGAAGAAAGAGTTCTCTTGTGTACTGCGTACACACTTGGGTACAAAAAAATACTCCTGCTTAACTGATGGGCGTTATTTTTTATTATAATATGCTATAAGTTTATATATATTATTAATATTATATTTTCTAATAAAAGTAATATCGTGATTTCCTAGATAATTCTACTATACGATATGGATCACGACCATGGCCACGAAACAGGGTCAGAAAACGAAGTCTTTAATCCAAACTCAAAACTTTCTCAGATTTAAGCCCACGTCTCATTTATAGAGGTGATAAAAACTCTAAGGTACTACTATTTTATTGGGAAAGTTTGTGCGGATGGATGGATTAAAGCTGCGCGTCCACTGCATCGGAATCGGAGCGGACGGAGCGGACGGATTTGTTGCTTTGTATGGATTTCTATGGTACTGCGTCCACTGGATCGGCATTTCTGCGCCTGCGACCGGTATTTATGCCGATGACGTCATCGGCAGTGAACCCGTCATTCGGATTCCGAACGTTTCAAGTTCTGACGTGTTTGCGACGACGCGACGGCTATACATAAATACTTATTCACGATGAATGACGATATTTTAATTACTTTAGTGGAAAAATATGATGAACTTTACAATCTAAAACATCAACATTATCATAACCAACTGAGGAGAGACGATATTTGGGATGAAATTGGGCAAATAATAAATAAAAATTGTAGAATATAGTGAAGTTCAAAAAACTTTTTTCGAGTCATATGAATGTACCCAAAAAATCTATTTTCATCTTCTAATAAATCAGAATATAATGTATGAAATTCTCCAAAAATTAATATTTTTGAATTTATATTATGATTTATGAACCCATATCTTTCTTTTCCTCTTGTTTCTCTTTTCCTCTTCTGATAAAATACAGCTAATTACAACCTATTCGGTCTGAGATTACAACAATATATCTCGTCACTATCCTCCATAATGTAAATGCACGTTCAGGCTGACGGACTAAAAATAACTAAATTGCCGATGCTGAATCCGAATGCAGTGGACGCACCCCATCGGCATTTTGTAAATGCCGACGCTCCGTCCGCTCCGTCCGCTCCGATTCCGATGCAGTGGACGCGCAGCTTTACACTTCACGTAAAAACTAGTAGTTTGATAAAATTTGGTATGGTAGTAGTTTAAGCTCTGAATTACCAATTTACCACATAGGCTATATTTACTACTTGTTATCACGAAAAAGTACATTGTTCCCGTGTTATACAGTATTAACGCGGGCGAAACCGCGGGCAAAAGCTAGTGATGAATATAATCTAAATCTTCGCGATATTCTTATATCATGTACCAGATATGTGCCAGATACAAGCTCTATGTACTAGGGTAATATGAGCCGAAAGCGTTGCGTGTTGCGCGTCGTTATATTTGAGGCGTCGATCGTTCGAGCCCCGAAACTGTATACTTATTTATATACCCCCTTACTTATAAACGCTGTATAAGCTTTGAATAGTTATACAGTATTTTGTTCACGTCACACATGCCACAAGTGACATTTTTAATTCGACAGAAGGAGACAAAACACTGTATAACTATTCAAAGCTTATACAACGATTATTAGTAAGGGGGATACAGTATAATAAAATTATAAAATTTAAGAAGCCCCCAAATTTTCAAGCAATGAGTAAGCGAATGATGATGAATTATAATAGCAAATAGGTACTCTCGATTATGTCAGCTTTAAAAAAAAACTTGATGTAAATCGCTTCATTCGGTTTGGAGCTACGATGCGACGGACAGACACACGGAGTAAGAGGCAATAACAACCCTCCTTTTTCGTCGGAGGTTAAAAATAAATATTACAATATGACTTAAGTACCAGTCGCACCGTCCGTTTTTCTGATAAATCATAGGTAGAGCTGCTACATGGTCCAATGGTTTAGAGCTTGGCTGTTGACTCCGAAGGACTCCGAATTCCCACATTGGCACAACAAACTTTTATTTTTAAATCTAATTAAGACAATGCAAGGTGATCACCTGATTGTCTGACAAGATGAACCATGCGTGGGATGTAAAAGTCCGTCCAGCACTCAGGCGGAAGGGATGATAGACACGACTAGCGAGAGATCAATTACTCTCCAGTCGTGTCTGTTATCCCTTCTAGTGGGTTACGAGAATATATACTATACACTATTAAATAACTCCTGGGTAACTGGCCTGGTGTGAGAAGCTATTATTATGATAGTAGTTGACCCGACATTCTACTGCCATAACTATAAATGCCATAAAAATAAATAAATAACTACATCTACACCTACAACCTACACCGTCACCTGCACCTACTTACCTCCTACTTACCTTTATCTATACGTAGTAATAGTGCTATCTTTAAATCACGACTATCAACAGCACTTTTCTTATATAATATGATCGCACATCGCAGTATAAGTTCTCTTTATACTGTGGTGTAAGGGTCAATTCTTACCCATACCTGACATGCGCTGCATTCTTAGGTAGCTATTCAAAATTTAACTTTATTCATTACACAAAAAGATATACGTTTCATTGTTAGAGTTTAAACGACAGGTTGCACCGCCCTGCACAGCGCATGTGCCGTGTATAACTGGCTAGCAGTTGCCCGCAGCTCCGCCCGCGTAAATACAGTATCCCTCAGGAACACTGTATTTTTCCGGGATAAAAAGTAGCCTATATTTTAATCCTGAGCCTAAACTACTACCATAGCAAATTTCATCAAAATCTGTTCAGTAGGTTTTGCGTGAAGGAGTAACAAACATCCATACATCCTCACAAACTTTCACATTTATAATATTAGTAGGATGTCATATTATGAAACGTGTATTATTTTTGTGCAGTGAATAAAGTTCTATTTTGAATGGCTTTCCTAAATTTCAGCGCCACGTGACGTCGAGTATTGTCAACAGAAAGAACAAGAATTTCTTTGAATAACGTAGAAAACAACTTGAATATCGGGTTACGGGTAACTGATATCTGAAGGAATGTTTTCAGAAGAGCGAAGTTCACACAAAGGGCTTCATCATTTAATTTAAACTACAACTTCATTAGAATGCGTCAGTTAAAAACGAGACGACGTGGCACTGCATTTTTAAGAAAGCGATTCAAAATTTCATCCGATAATGGATGATTTATACTGTATTCTCCGTGTGAAGTAACCACTCTTGAAATACCGTAGTGCCTGGGACAGTCGGTTTTTAAATGTCAAATGGTTGCCCAAGCACATACGGCATTCTTACAACACAGTCAGCTAGTCCAGAGAAATGACTGGTTAATACGTCTGAGGCCTCAGGGATGTGCGGGTTACCTCATGATGTTTTCCTTCACCGTTAGAGCGTCCGTGTAATGTACTTGAAAAGTCTCATAATACTAAACACGAAAATAGTATAGTTAATGTACCTTTACTGTGTGTCGCATTTCTGCATGTGATAACCACAGGAAGACGTTAATCCTTCAGCATTCCCTTGGCGTGTGAAGAAAACACTGCACCAACATATTATGGTCGCTAATAGATCCACTGTACGATTTATCAACCTTATTGTCATAGTAATAGGATCGAAAAGTGGTATGCTTTTAAAATAGTATTACTTTGCATAGTTAAGTACGAAACTGAATAATTTAATAGTTCAAACATGTAGTTGTTTTAAATCAGCAGAATCCTTATATATTTTCCGAAAGGCAAAATAATTAATATTATGGACAGAAAAATGTAAAAAGTAAAGCAATTGCTAAAAAAGTTACAGGACTAAAAGGACAACAAATAATGAAGTTTTTTATATTAAATAACGAACATTACTGTTAAAATCCTTAAGTTATTTGTGTCATTTTTTGTTATGACAATGATATACATAAACGAAACGATCTTGTATATATATAATTGATATCTCGGCAACGGCTACAAGTATTACCATGAAATTTAGTGTGCAAGGTGTTTAAGGGGAGAAAAGTCGATCTAGTTATTCCTTAGAAACTGCGCATTTTAAGCAATACATTACGTTTTTTCCTTTTGTCGTGCAACAATATATCAATAATTTCAAATCTCTTTCATCAGTCCGATCGGCAGCTTGGTATGCGTACCTACGTATAATTTTGCATTGTTTGGAAATTCAGAAGGTGGGTTCGAATCCGAATTCGAATTCGAGTCAGATAAATATTTTTGTGATTCTCATTATTTATTTTTTAAACTATTTTATTGTTCTACTAAAACTCCGAGCAAAGCTCGGTCTCCCAGGTACTTTAAGTTAGTAAAATCAATTTTGTGTTTATCTTTATACATTCTCAACTGCTGTGACGTCACTCGTGCATCATTTTTTTGTATAGAGCGAACGATCGATCGTATTAACGTATGCCCTTACAAAGACAATATTTCCTGGCTTATTGTGTACGATAAGAAAAGCTAGTAAGAGACCGATGTATGTTCCGCATTTGTAAAAGGACGGCAAGATTTGTGACACCTCTAGTGATCGCTTACCATCAGGCGACCTTAGCTCGTTTGCTGCCATACTTTGTTTGGCAGTTAAAATTATTTAAAAATATCGCAATTTTTCTTTTGATTTTGTTCACAAAGCTGGGCATAAAAGGAAATGTATTCTTTTGTTCTCTAAATCCTTACGTCTTCAAAGAACAGAGTGAGTTAAATATAACTGGACGGTTCAAACGAATAGCTTTAAAATTATTTTTGAAGACCGTGTAAACGAAATGTTGAAAATTTAAATTGAAAGTATTCATAAAATATCAGTAATTTTGTGCATATGACCATACATTTCATAGCAACTTACAAGCGTGTGACGTCACCTGCTTGTACGACTATTGTATGGGACGTTTCTCAGATTATAAGACAGTTTTATAATCTGAAAGGCGTTTTCACAATATGACTCACTAAAGTACCTCAAATAAACCGTAACTACGAATAAAACAATATTTTCGAAGGAATTCCTTCGAAAATATTGTTTGTTGTAGTGTTTATTTGTGATCTTTATGTATTAAACTACATAGACATATATAATTATAAAAGAAGCATGTTGAGGAAACAATGTCACCAGTTAAATGGCCGCACTTTTCAGCATTTCGGGGCCAGTTTGACATTTGAAGTATGATGAAAAGAAGATAGCTGGCTGACATTTGTAGTATAACTTTTTACTGTATGAAGATTTGTTCTGTCAAATATACGTCATACCCTAGGTATCTTGAGTTTTAAAATTTAATTGGTTAAACCAATTACAGCTAAGTGCCCTAATAGTAAAACTCGGCCACGTCAGTTGCAGAGGGTTAATCTACCGTGGAAAGTAGCAGGGGTCATAAAACTATTTTATTATATAACGACCTCTGTGACTCAATGGTTAGCGCGTTGTCGCTCAAGCCGAAGGTCGTGGGTTCGAATCCCGCCGGGGGACAAAAAGTTTTCTGAGTTCCTGGGTCATGGATGTGTATTAAATATGTGTATTATATAGTAAAAATCTTAATTATATGTATAGTATAAAAGTATTAAACATATTTCCGTTGTCTGGTAACGGTAACATAAGTTCTTCGAGAACTTACCAAGTTACCACGGGACCAGATTGACGTGATGTAAAAGCATCCATAGATATTATTATTATTAAGTCGGTGGAACGCCATTACAGAATGAATATCTTATTGGTGACGGTTATTGATGGAGCTGAGACACGCGATAAACTATAACTCCAAAGAACACAACTCGAGAACTTAATAAACTCGACTATGCAGCGGTGTCGGGCTACGATTATATTGTTCGGAGTCCGTAATGAAGGAGAAAAATCAGAGCAATGAAAATAATACTCTGGACTAACACAATAAAGTTGAAAATCGAACACACGAGTGTCGAGTTGTCAGATTTGATATTAACATTTGATTTGACATTCATGTGTTCGATTTTCAGCTCTATTGTGATAAGCGCAGAGTTCTTTTATCAGTGTTTTAAATTATCTCCGGTCTTAAGGATTCCGGACAATATATTCCCAGCGTTAGTCTTAATTTCACTAAACTTCTGAAAATGCGCTTAACGCTAAACCCGGATTCTTTCTCCCTCTCTCATTCAGTATTACAACAGGATAGACAGATCTTAAACTGAAACTCAGTGGTAAACGTCATTTCAATACATTGATAAAATTGGGGCTTAAAGTAACATGCCATAATTATTATTATATTCAACGTATGCACCAGAGCTTAAAGCGTGTAGCTCTCCGTACGCTTGATACCCAAAATGGGCCGAAAGTCCTACTAATATTATAAATGTGAAAGTTTGTGAGGATGTATAGATGGATGGATGGATATTTGTTCCTCTTTCACGCAAAAACTACTGAACGAATTTTGATTAAATTCGGTATGGTATTTACGCCGCGGTGGAGCCGCGGGCAACAGCTCGTATTAACATAAATGTTAAAACTTCAATTAGGTACCTGATGAGTTATAATTACAAAGTGTACTACTAAATATTAAAATAAATATTATTTTTTCACTGACCGAGATAATTTTTCAATCTGTGGACGACACGGTTATGATCAAACTTTTCTCTATCCTTTTAAAATCAAATTTTGTGTTAAAATTTTTTAACATCAATTTAATGCTTAAACCACTTCTCTCAAATATTCCACTAAAGCTGCTTTTGATATCTAAATATCCTAATAATAACATTTTAAAGGCCTGTAAAATCGGGTAATATCCGGATTAACCAGATTATAAAGGACATTATTTCAACGCGGGCTTACGTCAGTCCGCCATCTTGCCGCAAAATACATTTCCCGCCAAACGATAAGTTATTAAAAGATTTCGATCGAAGTTGATGGCTCATCAATATTAACTTCTACGTCATTATTACAGAGGCAATAAATATACTAAGTTTTATCACGATCGGAATAGTTTCGCCTGTAAACTACCTTATAGTCTTTTCGGGTTAGGAAGGCAGCGAATCATGTCATTAAATTATAGTAGGGGAGGGGAAGGTGCTAATTTTGAAGTCACTCGAGCGTCATGGAGACCTAGTAGGTTTTTTACATTAGATAAAACTGATAAAAAATAATAAGAGCGTTTTTTATATTAGCGGTGGGTTCAGAAACTGCGGCCATTTTAAAGTTTTGGAAAAGAAAATATATTCAGAAAATTGCTTATTTCGGTCAGTTATTATTATATTTTAGACAACAAGGACTAAATCATTTAGTTTAGTGCAAAATAAAATATCGGCAAAACTTAGTTAGGAAAATATGAAGCAAGATATTTTTATATTTTAAAATGTCCCTACAGGCTTACCTAACCTTTTAATCGTCAGTGCTTTATATGGAAGCTTCTTTGGGGTATACTAAACAGCCCCTCTCTTAATCTGACAGATTGGATGACATTTCAATACTCAAAAAAAATTTTTTTTAACCCACCACGTTAGAAATCTGATTTCTATACCATGATAACTAGACACATAATATATTGTAATAACCATGTTATTGTAATATAACAATTTTGTCATTTTTACGCATAAGCCACTGCCTTCTTAACGCCAATAGACTATTAAGAGTACCCGTATTTACGCTTGATTTAATTCCAGCAAACCGCCTTACTAATAAAAATATTTACAGATAGGATAAGCTATTCAATGTTGTTTTCTTTGTCTGATACGTTGTAAAAGTCAAAATATTTTTATTACTATGAGCGTTAGAGTTGAGGAGATGAAATTTTTAAACGAGAGCGTGTTACACAATTAAATTATGCCAACAATTAGTATCAAAATGTAATGTAAATTATGTAGCTAAAAAAACTAATTATTGTTCGGTTAGTGCGTCCGTCAACTTTAAAAAAAATATATTTTTACTTTATTGCCCAGTTTTTGAAGATTTTATATAAGGTTTATCTATTCAATAGGGCTTTTTTTTTATTGGTCAACGCCATCGCGTTATCTAATCAAAAGAGCTATTAAATAGAATATAAACTCCCGATAAATAATTCAGAAACTGATTTCTAAAGAATACCTAGGCATTTATGAAACAAAATAACTATTCAACTTATTTTTAGAATAATACTGTCGTTACAACATTACCAAATAATAACAAATTGATGGCTAAACGGGATACGACATCAGAACCTCAATTCTCGTATTTAAAGTAAACAATTTAAACAGTCAACTTCACTTTGTTTGGATTGAAAGTGTAGCGTCATGTTACCGTGAACGGATTTTATGCCGTTTCGACCAATCAGAGCGCGTTTCACGTTGATTTAACGTCCATAAAAACACCTTTTGAGAGTGTAAGCATGTCGGGACTTGATTGTAATTGTATTAATGCAGGTTTTATTTAGCAGAATTGCCCCCCAGGAAATATTAATCGAAATCTTCCCTCAGGCTTTTGTGGCAGGTTTGTTGTGGCGACATGTTACGAAAACATTGTAATAATATTTCAATGATGTTACATTTTATGAATAGAATGTGTACAAGGTCTTTACCTCAGATTAATCATCATTATCGTCAAACTGTAAGTACAGTTTTACGAGAGTTGTGCGAATGATGAGTACGAAATTTGGCAACAAGTGTATGTGGGAAGCTGTGCTGCTATCTAATATATGTGTTCGCGCCAAAACGCGACGTTAATAAGCTGGTCACACAGACCGCTTAAATCAGCCAATCACGCACGAGTATTGGCTGTCAGTCCTCAAGCCGCTGTTCCAGAGAGTGACAGACTTGCTCCTGAGATTTCGTCCGCGCCGGAAGCATCCCGAATTATAAGTACTCGTGACGCGTCAGCACATATTGTGCATTCGAATATACAAAACTCAGCTCGCTAGCGACACGCGATAAAACTACCGAAAACCCCGCTCAGCTGTGTAGTGCCTGCAGGAGAAGAATCCGCCCATTTCTGGAACCACAGCTTCAGCCAGCTCACCATCAAAGGTCAGTGCTAGATCTAGTATTCTCCAACTAATCCTTATATCTCAGCCCAAAACCCCAATTCTCCGCGTTTACCTATACCTACTCAGCTCATAGTCGTGTGCGCACACACTTGCGCATACATCTTTCTGGTCCTTCGTCGCCTTCAGGGTCCTCCTGGCCTTATTTAGGGCTAGGCCCCTCTAGAATCAGTACCTACACGTCCATTCCGCTCAATTCTGAACAAAAAATCAGCTCGATTCGTTATATTTTGACCGTTTCATTCTGCCCAGGCGACGTAGCTACGTCGCATTTTTTGAATTATCTGCAATTGTTTTGCCATATTTAACGTTAAACCCCTATTCTGCACATTAATATCAACATATATTTCAAGTAATTGAATTATTTTGTGTTTAATTCGGCCCGTAAACTCATAGGAAAAAACCCAAGATATTTATTTTTTAATAAGTGGGTAGATATCCTAGGGTCATAATCGAACAAGTAACGAACATTCCAGAACTTCCCTAGGTACCTAATACATAATTTGTGCCAATATCACAGAATTTCCTCAGCTCATAATTAATTTCGAAATTTTTTAATCTTTGAATTGCATATAAATTAACTTGTGAATTACGTTCGGCTCATAACTTAATAGTAAATCGCCTTTGCATTACTAAATAACGTTTATATACTCATAATCTCGGTTTTTAAAACACAATATTAATTAACTTAGCATTATTCTAAAAGTTACAAGTTGTATTCTCAAGTACCTATAAACCTATATAAATACGTCATCGGCTCACTACACTTCGACCGATTGCACAGCTGATAACCGGTTTGTGCATCGATAGGGTATCGTGCAGTAAACATCTGTTTGCATTCATTCTCAAATAGGTATTTTTTCATAGGAATAATAGTGAACTTCACATTGAATTATTATTAACGTTCCGTGTTTATACAAATATATTATAGGTGTAACTTTACAGCTGTAATAAAGTGGTCGGCACACTTGATATTTAAGCCTACTCATACCTACATTGTTTCATTACGTTATTTTGTTTCTAAGGCGCGCGTTAAGAACTTGTTTATATTTAAACTTCAGCACATTAATATAATATTACAGACGGTTTCTAACGCGTTAATTCCCGCTCATTAGACATACACGATTCTTTATTACCATCAGGTGATCGGTCCGCTCATTTGTTCATTAACTTGTATACATTTTATCATTTAATTGTATACATTGTCTGCACAGTATTTAAACCTATTCTCTGCATTTTAATTTAATTGTGCGCGTATTTTCTGCTCATAAGTGTTTGACATTTCACTTAGTTTTACACAAATATATTTTTTAAAAAATGCCAACAAAATCGCAAGCTGCCATTTTCAGACAAACAATTAAATCAATTAGTCGGCTCAGAGAGATCGCCTTGGCATTACACAAGGGTGACTCTAAACACAGCAAAACTGAATTTAGTGCGCGTTTTAAAGACTTACCAAATTTGAAACAAAAATTGGAAAACCTATACTGCGAAATTTTAGACGACGGCAGCCTCACAGAAGAGAATGAAAAATTTTACACAGCCGGTTACGAAAACGCGTTATCCGAATATTATGATATTTTAACTGCAGCGGAAAATTTAAGTTCTTCTCAAGAGTCAAGTCAGCTCAATTCCGCCGTCCTGCCCAAAATTGAACTACCAAAATTCAGCTCACGCGTTGAGGACTGGCCTTCGTTTATTACAATATTCAGGAGTCTCACGGACGACATGACGTCACTTACAGATGCAGTTAAGCTGCACTATCTTTTCTCCTGCCTATCGGGGGAGGCGCTCAGCATGATTGCACATTTAAAAATAACTAACGAAAATTACAGTGTCGCGCTCGACATTCTCACACGTAGGTATGAGAACCGCCGCGTTCTCATTGATAGATTTGTTGACATGGTAATACTCGGCTTACCTAATATTCATATCCGCTCAGGCATACGCGCGACATTTTTAACTCCGCTCATCTCAGCACAAAGCGCCTTAAATAATTTAAATTTACCAATGGATAGTAACTACGTATTTGTGTCCATTGTAGTCAGGAAACTACAGGGTGAGCTCCGCACATTGTTTGAAAGAAAATTTGGTACCTCGGACACTCTGCCCACCTTAGGAGACTTGATTTCTTTTTTAGAGGAGCACGCGCGTTGTATCGAGACAGAGTTTTCTAGTACAGCGCGCGGTGTTACCTACTCACCACAACCGGGGCCCTCTCGTCAATACTCACCCCCCGCACGCTCTCCGCGCAGTCCACGCTTTAGACCGATTAGTCCCGCGTATCCTCGTGATACTCAGCGCACGCCATCAGCTCATAGTTTAGGTAGCTATCACGTCAGCCCAGTTCCTCATCATCATCAACGCTATTTGCCCCCCTCCCCCCGTACGGAACGTCGCGAATACTCAGCTCGGAACACAAACAAACACAGTCGGCTCTACTGTCCCTACTGTAAGAATACAGAACACAAACTAATCGCGTGTCCCAAGTATAATCATCAGCCCACTCAAGGTCGTTGGGACTTTATAGAAGCCAACGACAGATGTCGTAAGTGTCTAGGTCCGCACTATGAAAATGAATGCCGTTCGACAAACGCATGCAAGGAGTGTGGAAGTGCAAATCACCACACTTCCCTTCATCGTCACGGTACCCCAAATTCACCTGTATCATCAGCACATTTACTCCCTCCACACTTACGCGCACAACCCCGCCGGCGTACTCAAGACAAACCACATACTTACATAGCCTATACACAACATACACGCGCTCATCAATCATCATCATCAGACCCCAACCAGTCATCTGATCATACAACTCGTCAAACCCAAAACAAAAAACAATGACTACCTACAATCACGGAGCATATAGAATTAGAAAATCAGCCCAATAATTTAAAATCTCATTCAGCTCATAAAATACCTACAACTGCTTCAGATTATTATTCTGCTCAAGTAAATTCAACTCAGCACATAGAAAACCCGTTAAAAACTCCAGTGTTACTACCCACAGTTGTTTTAAATATATCTGATAAATGTGGTAAATATCACAGAGCTCGTGCGTTATTAGACTGTGGTAGCATGATAACACTAATAACTCAGCGCATTACTAGAAATCTTAATTTGCAACCAAAACAATGCTCATTAAAAATTACAGGTGTAGGTGATCAGCACATACAACATTCTAAAGGTTGTGTCACAATAACATTTCGGCCCACACACCGTGACACACCATCTATTACTACTACTGCTCATATTCTTAAAGATGTTACAGGTTATTTACCTATGCAAAAAATACCAGATGTTATACAACACTCAGACCATCAGATCATTCCGTTAGCAGATCAAGATTATCATACTCCTGCGCCCATTGATCTCATTTTAGGCTCAGACGTTTTGGGTCACGTTTTAGACGGAACTAAGCTCGCTTTGGGCCCGGGGAAGCCCATAGCCTTCGGCACGATTTTTGATTTTGCACTCATAGGACCCATTGAACACTCATGCGATTCACCTGTAGCTCAAGTTAACTCTGCCCACATTACTCATTGTACTCAGTCGACTCATTCTACACATTCTGCTCATAATATTTGTAAAAGTCTGGAAAGATTCTGGGAGTCAGAAGAACCCCAGCCTCGGTCTGCTCATCCAAACCCGCTACACGAACAATGTGAAAACATATTCAGCTCAACCACCACTCGTGACGATTCAGGCCGTTACATGGTGACTCTTCCCTTTTTGTCAGATGCTCCCGTGCTAGGTAGTACCCATGCTATTGCCCTACGTAGATTTCTCAATTTAGAAAAACGGTTACAATCCGACCACACACTGCGACAAAAATATATAGAATTTATGAATGAATACATAAACTTAGGTCACATGACACCTTGTCATCCTTCTACATTTACTCACAAACCTCATTATTATATTCCTCATCATGGCGTATTCAAATCAGGTACTGACAAACTCCGCACAGTATTCGATGGCAGTTGCAAGTCATCTAATGGAGTCAGTTTAAACGATTGTCTGCACACAGGTCCAGCACTTCAACGAGACATTGTGGATATCATTATGTCATTCCGCGCACATCGTATAGTATTCAGCACTGATATAAAAATGATGTTCAGAAATATCCTCCTAAGACCAGACCAAAGACACTATCAGCTCATACTCTGGCGATCGTCCCCAGATCGACCTCTGCTCACATATGCACTCAACACTGTTACATATGGGTTGCGCTCGAGTCCATACCATGCTATCCGCACATTATTACAACTAGCTGACGATGAAGGTCATCGCTACCCTCAAGCTGCCCACATTCTGCGCAAATTTGTTTTCGTAGATGACATATTGTGCGGTCATGACACAATAGAAGAAGCATCAGCACTCCAAACCCAGCTCATTGAATTATTATCACTCGGTGGATTTAAACTTAGTAAATGGACATCAAACACACCTCAACTCTTGCAAAGATTCCCAGACGATCAGTGTGAAATGCCTAAGGACTTTGACATCAGCGCAGAGTCTCCATCTGTTAAGGTTTTAGGTATTAGATGGATTCCTCAATCTGACGAGTTTACATATCACATCTCATTACCACCAGTTACCCATGTTACAAAACGTTCAATACTTAGCACTGTAGCTTCTCTCTACGACCCAAACGGTTGGGTTACACCAGTCATATTCCGCGCAAAAATACTTCTTCAAAGGTTATGGTTAAGTAAATTGGATTGGGACGATCCCACTCCAAATAATATTACAGATGACTGGCAGCGCATTTCTCATGATCTTCCGCACATTTCAAACATACATTTTCCCAGACATATCGCTCCGCACAAATTTAATTCAACATACTCACTTCACGGCTTCGCAGACGCCTCGGAAAACGGTTTTGCTGCTGTAATATATTTACACGAATCAGCTCACAACGGATCTGTTAATATTCATCTCTTACTCGCAAAGTCTAAAGTCGCACCCATTAAGAATAAACTCACAATCCCCAAATTAGAGTTGTCTGCTGCAACTCTACTATCTCAGCTCATGTTACGTGTCTCTCAACAATTATCTGCTCATATCGCAATTACACATCACGCTTGTTGGTCAGATAGTACCATAGTGCTCGCATGGATAAAAACTCCGCCCCATCGTTTACAAACATTTGAATCAAATAGAGTAACAAAAATTAACGCATCCTCAATTACACTCACGTGGCGTCATGTACCCTCTCAATTAAATCCTGCTGACTGTGCAAGCAGAGGATTATCAGCTCAATCTCTCTCTGCTCATGATTTATGGTGGTCTCCTCCATGGCTCAAACTGCCAGAGGACACCTGGCCGAAGATGCCTTCAGCTCATACTCGACAAGAACTGCCAGGGCTCAAGCCAAAGTACGTACCATGTAATTTCTCGATTCCCGGTGTAGATAGTGATCTGCTCACTCGCTTCAGCTCTTTAGACAAACTGATCGGCGTTACTGCATACATGAGGCGATTCATTCGTAACTGTAAACCTAATTTAAACTCGCGTCAACTAGGCCCTCTAACTGTAAGTGAACGTAGAGAAGCATTGCTCTTCTGGATCCGCTCTGTACAGCAGAATGTATTCGCAGAAGACATACACCGCCTGCAAACTGATAAACTCTGCACAGTTCGACTACAACGTTTGTCACCTTTCATGCAGGACGGACTCCTCAGAGTAGGAGGTAGACTCACTCGTTCCGAACTCACATATGATGCTCAACACCCATTCATTCTGCCTAGTTCTAGTCCGCTCGTAGACCTCATAATAGATCACTATCATCGCATACACTGCCACCCTGGCACAGATACGCTACATGCTATTTTACGTCAACAATTTTGGATATTATCTGCACGCCGCATCATAAGGCACAGAACGTTTAAATGCATAAGATGCTTCCGTTGCCGCGCTCAGCCCGAAGTACCTGTCATGGCTGATCTACCAGCTGACAGAGTCATACCTCAGCCCGTATTTAGTCACGTATCAACTGATTTTGCCGGTCCGTTTCTGCTCAAATCAAGTCCATTGCGTAACGCTAAGTTAATTAAAGGATATTTTTGCATATTTGTTTGTCTCACTACAAAGGCGGTTCACTTGGAACCAGTCACATCGCTCACTGCCGAAGCATTTATTGCCACATTACAAAGGTTCTGTTCACGACGCGGACTTCCGGTATTGATACGTTCAGATTGCGGCACAAATTATGTAGGAGCTAGGAATTATCTTCTAGAGGTACAACAATTTCTAAAAGACAATAATGACGCCATTACTCATAAACTTTCAACTCAAAATATAACTTGGTTACTCAATCCGCCCAAGGCTCCATGGATGGGAGGCATCCATGAAATTAATGTTGAATCTACAAAGCAGCTTTTGTACCGTGTTATCGGTGAACAACACCTCACTTTCGAGGAGTTTTCAACTCTGCTCACTAGAATCGAAGCTGTATTAAATTCTCGGCCCATCAGCCCACTCTCGTCCGATCCTACGGACTATCAGCCCCTTACTGCCGGCCACTTTCTCATTGGTCGTCCGCTCACAGCTCTTCCAGAGCTGACACTAGATGATAGAGTAATATCCCCGCTCAAACGCTTTCAGCTCATTCAATCACTCTCTCAGCGCTTTTGGACCCTTTGGACCAAGTCCTACCTCCATACCCTTCAAATCCGCTCCAAATGGCTTTCCTCTTCCTCTCCACCCAAAATTGGAGAACTAGTTCTGCTCAAAGAAGACAATCTACCCCCGCTACAATGGAAAATGGGAAGAATCTCACGTCTGTTACCTGGGAAGGATGGAGTCATCAGAGTCGTGGACTTGGACACCACTCAAGGCCAGCTGCGCAGGCCTGTCGGCAAGATTGCCCAGCTTCCACTGGATTCTGCTCAAGATAGGGTCAGCTCATTGCCTTTGCGGGCCCCCCAGGATGTTCGCGCCAAAACGCGACGTTAATAAGCTGGTCACACAGACCGCTTAAATCAGCCAATCACGCACGAGTATTGGCTGTCAGTCCTCAAGCCGCTGTTCCAGAGAGTGACAGACTTGCTCCTGAGATTTCGTCCGCGCCGGAAGCATCCCGAATTATAAGTACTCGTGACGCGTCAGCACATATTGTGCATTCGAATATACAAAACTCAGCTCGCTAGCGACACGCGATAAAACTACCGAAAACCCCGCTCAGCTGTGTAGTGCCTGCAGGAGAAGAATCCGCCCATTTCTGGAACCACAGCTTCAGCCAGCTCACCATCAAAGGTCAGTGCTAGATCTAGTATTCTCCAACTAATCCTTATATCTCAGCCCAAAACCCCAATTCTCCGCGTTTACCTATACCTACTCAGCTCATAGTCGTGTGCGCACACACTTGCGCATACAATATGTTTTTTAAATAATGCTTCTAAATAGGTACATAAAATTAACATAAAATCGTTAAACACACTACTTTACTCACACTTACATGCATTTGTATACAGTATATAAGAGTCACAGAATACAGAAATCATCCAGAAGCCGTCAACATGCTTGAAAGTGAGGCCGTCACAACCACTCCAAATTGGAATGGTTATCCACACATAATATGTTGCCACAGAATAACGGAATATTTTACCCAACTTTTTTAAATTTTTAATTTTTATTGAATACCTAATTGTCGTAATATAACAACGCGATTTGTTTTGTAAGTGTAAAGAATAAAAATTAAAAAGTGCGATATTTCGCCATGGTTTTGGACACAGTGCTCTACATACAAATGTGATCGAACACTCATTCTGCATGTTTTGAATTCTGTGATAACAGTAGGTTTAAAAGTCATTCCCATTTTAGTGTACCCAAAAAAAAAACATTTTTGTGCCCTTATTTTAACACTTTGTCGACGTGGTGAATACACAATATTTTAAAAATTGCAAAGTTTTATCTTTCCAGCTCTAGGCAGTAAGCCGAAGACGGACGGACGGATACGACGAAATTATAAGTGTTTCGAGACGTGAACTACGCAACCCTTTTAGCCTTAATAAAGTAACATTTTCATATTATAGGATTACAGTCATCTCATTATATACTACGAATGTTATAAATGTGAAAGTTTGTGAGGATGAATAGATGTGTGAATGGATGGGTGTTTGTTACTATTTTACGCAAAAACTACTGAAATTTGGTACGGTAGAAGTTTAGACTCTGGATTAAAACATAGGCTACTTTTTATTCCAAAAAAAAATCTACAGTGTTTCTTTGGGATACTGTATATTACGCGGGCGGAGTCGCGGGCAACAGCTGGTCATAAATAAACTTATTTTCGATGAGAAAAATCGCGCACAATGTCGCAACCTCAAATGTTAAGCGGCTACCCACCGGAAACCCACTGGCAACCCACCGGCAACCTTATTACGGTCTATTTGTGAATGAAATTGCCAATTTTCTCCTTTACCGCGAACATTCAAATTAACCTTGCCAAATATTTGGACTTGATTAAAGACAATGGAGTTTTTGGATTTTGCGAAGCTTGTCTCAATTTTGCGTACCTAGTTTCTACGGTTTATATGGAGTTTATACGGCTTATTACCCGACTGCGCGACGCAAAAGAGGGTAATGGGTTTATTATAGAAATGATGAAAGTGGCGGTGGGGAGATGATATAATATCGTCAATCAGCAAAACTTTTAAATTAATAAATAATTATGCTAATCGTGACTATGAAATATTTAGAGAAAAATACTTACTAATCTTCTATCCTGCTAATATTATAAATGTAAAGGTTTGTGAGGACTTTCATGCAAATACTATTGAACAGATTAGGCATGTTAGTAGTATGTATGAGTTCTGGATAATACATAGGCTACTTTTTATCTCGAAAGAGCTACACTGTTCAGTGGCTATAATGGTCCCGTGGGATATTTACGCGGGTGGAGCCGCAGGCAAAAGCTTGTACTATAAACGCGATAGTTTGTATTTAAATGCCGATGTTTATTACCTTTTCACGAAATAAAGTTACTGAATAGATTTTGATGAAATTTGGTACGGTAGCAGTTAAGACTCTGAATTACCACATAGATAACTTTTTATTTTGGTTTGTGTGTTTGTGTAGCTATTTTACATAAGCTGCTGAATAGACTTAAATAAATTTTGACTCACAAATCGTTTGTAGTCTAGATTAACACATAAAATACTTTTATATTGTAGGTACAATTCCCGGGGGGTAGAGATCAATGTTAGAACGGGACAAATAAATCCAAAATCGTAGCCCATCTCGTTTTGATACGTTGGTAAAATTTTGGAAATCTCTTATTTTATAAACCGAGCAGACGGATCGCCTGATGGTAAGCGATTACCGCCGCCCATGGACACTCGCAATACCAGAGGAGTTACACTTGTAACTCCTCTGGTATTGCGACTTGCGCTCTAAGCCCTTAAAATCCCCAACCGCCTTGGGCCTCCGGTAACCTCACTTACTCGGCGAAACACAACGCAACCGTTATTTCACGCCGGTTGTCTGTGAGGCCGTGGTATTCACCTGGTCGAGCCGGCCAATTCATTTCGAAGCGTGGCTCTCCAACATTTAAATATATTAACTAAGCGGTAATTTATATGTTTACTTATCAAAGTAATTACTAATACGAGACACGCGTATACGGGCCCATTGATTTGAGATGGATCGTTACGATCAAACTGGAATAAACTGGGCCTCTAGTTAAGATGCATTCGATAATTTCGACGATGAAGTTCGACAATAAAATGTATGGGATTTGACGTAAAGCATCGCAAGCGACATGCCACTTGACGGTGACGTTTGTCAAATCCCATACATTTGAATTTCGTTGTCGAAATTATCGAATGCATCTTGACTAGACCCCCAGGTTTCGTCAAAATCGTTTACGCCGGTCGTATACGATGTACTTGGTCGTATACCATATCGTATACGATCTCGTAAACTTGTACTGAAAGTTTTTGGCTTCGCGTATTAAAATAATAATAATGCCCTATCAAGTCTAAATGCCCTTAATTCGTCACAACCAACAACTTAATTCGACAACGTCGCGTAGGAGGCACGTGGCTCTACAGCCTACGTAATATCACCTTGACGGGTATATAATTTATTCTATATACCAATAATAATAACTACCCACACCGATTTCGGTTACGGTGGCTGGTTTCATAGAAACAGGATTATTTTAAAGGTACACAAGAGCATTCTCTCTTTCTTTACTCTCGTAACCCAGTGGGCCGGATAACCGACACGATTGGCGAGAGATCAGGGGCAGGTCGGACTTTTTACATGCCCATCCGACCCATGAACATATTTCTTGTCAAACAATTGGGTGATCAGCCTGAATTGTACTAACAAAACTCGGAAACTATGTTTTTTTTGTTCCGATGAAGGAATCGAACCTACGACCTCCGAGTCGAGAGCCAAGTTCTAATCACGAGACCACGGAGGGTGTCAATTTCTGATTTTATACCCTGATTCTGATTTATTCTATAACCTGTATATTGACGTACATACCATTTTATAGAACTCGCATTCGCAAAAAAAAACATAATAATAGCTGATTTTTTGTAGGATGTGTCAACCCGTAGATATAGTACCCATATCAATGGCCATGTGGCTTTCGATACTGTTGAAAAATCATGGACCGTTAAAGAGGACGTCAAAATTTTCAGACTTGGATCGAAACGTCCACCTAGGTCTACCCCTTCCAACACTTCCATTTACACTCGCCTTTTACACTTTTTTCGTCAGTCGTTCTTCATTAATAGGCAATCGGACTATTTTTTTTATTGCATAAATGAATAGTACTCTTAAATATGAGTAACTTCTCAGAAGAAACCGTATATCAAAAGTCAATATTTTCAAAGGTACAGCGTTTGTATAAAAAATGTCGTGAGCCTCCTAAAAACGCTCCATACTAAAGTCGACCTAAAAATTACGTCACTTGTATATGAAGTAGTATGAAGTAGTATATGAAGTATATGGCCGCAGGAATCTATTTGTAAATATCTCCGATATTTGTGCGTTTAAGTTCATACTTACCATAATGAATGTTTTTGTATATGATGTGAGTAAACTAATGATGTAGGTTTTGTTTACCAATTCCGCAATAAAAAAATTTTTTTTTGGTATAGACTCGCGAAATTTTGTATACAAATCGCTGTACCTTTGAAAATATTCACTTTTGATATACGGTTTCTCTGAGAAGTTACTCATATTTAAGAGTACTATTCATTTATGCAATAAAAAGAAATCAGTCCGCTTGCCTATTCTCTCGACATGGTCAAACCATCTCAGCATACCTTTGTCAATTTTTGTCACTACATCTTCTTTCAGACCACAACGTTTCCTTATCTCACTATTTCTTATCCTGACACTCAGTTTAACTCTTATCGTACTTCTTAACGCTCTCATCTCAACTGCATTTATTCTGCTATGAAAGCAGAATAAATCCAGTTTCTTCTGCCATACCCAACTTTCACTTCGGTACATGAGTGTTGGAACCAACACCCCCGCATGCACAGCCAAACGAGCCTTGTTAAACACCTTCCGACTGTTCATAAAAGAGCGCAAAGCTCCATTCACCATGTTTACTGCATTCACTCTTCTTTCAATATCACTCTCACACTTTCCATGGTTCGTTCTATAAAAGCCGTTTCTCTGTACATCAATGTATAATATATTTTCGACCCTGTGGTGTTGTAGTCACATGAGCGTGAGTTCCATTAAAACATTTCAGGACTCAATCAAAGTTGAAATTCAAATCGAAATAGTAATCACTGTTCCGTATAAAAATGTTATAATTTGTTACATTTCAAACGGTTTATAAATAACTAAATGTCGCCCGTGACTTCGTGCACGCAAAAGTTAATTTCGTGGGAACCGTACATTTTGCCGCAATAAAAAGTAGCATATGTCCTTCCCCGTGGTCTATTCTACACCTGTGCCAAATTTCATAAATATCGGTCCAGTAGTTTCGGAGCCTATTCGATGCAAACAAACATACAAATTTTTCCTCTTTATTATGTTAGTATAGATAATATCGACGGCGCCTACGTACTTTATTGTATCGGAAAAATGGCTTTTTTTTATTACAGTTTTGGAGTCTACTTATAGGTATCTTTAATACCACGTTTTCAAAATTTTAAAAAACCTATTGCAAGTGCGTTTTTTTGAGTCGTATTTTATCGTAACACATGAGTCTGTCCGACCGATACCAACGTATGTTAACTTACTCGAGTTTACGTTGCACATCCTGAGTGTGCGACAAGGCCGTAACTGCCACTAACGTGAGTATTCGCCGGAGTACACGCGCGTTATTTAATTTTTTTATTTGAGCGTCAGTTACTTAAATATGTTTTACCAATTAGCATTCGTATTGTTTTTCTTAAATTGAAAATGTTACTGAATAAAGTATTGGATCGGGCAGAACCGATTTCTTAAGATGGATTTTCACTTTCCAAAGCTATCGTAAGTGGCAGTTCCGCTAGTTTACATCGCTTTTGTTTAACGTATTTGTATCGAATCTGACATATACGATAATTTACGTGGTTTAAGATTAATTTATTAGACTGGGATATTATATTATGTTCTTTGTACCCAACTAAACCATAAAGTAACATAATTTTTTAATTTATGTTTGATACTTTCGCTTAAAAAATAGAATCCGTACTATTATTATAAATGTAAAAGTAAGTTAGTTTAAATCATGCACTGAGCTGAGCTGATTTTTTTGCTGAAAATTTGGGGTAAGTCAGAACTAAGAGAAGGGTAAAGGTTACTTTTATAGCAACACGTGCTATGTACGAATATTCTTAAATTTGTTTGTTATCCCTGTACCAAATTATACACAAGATACGTATTTCCTGAATATTTTTTCTGATACTGTAATACAGTGGTTCATAAACAACCAGCTGTTACCCGTGGCTCCGCTGGCGCGCGTGGGTACTGACCCAAAAAAACACTGTACTTTTTCGGGACAATGAGTACCGTGTTATACTGTTTTAATCCAGAGCCTAAACTTCTGCCATATAAAATTTCATCAAAAGCGTCCACCAGTTTTTGCCTGAAAGAGTAACAAACAAATATCCATCCATCCATCCTCACAAACTTTTCACATTTACAATATTAGAAGGAAGAAAAACAAATAAATAAGTGAATAGCCACGATAATAAAGACATTTTATATACATTTTGTTCTTGTTATTCCATTAAAATTAATCGTAAGTACAAGCAATATACGATGTACATAATCGTATGTGACACTTACAATAAAATATTCCTGATAAGAACCAACGTATACTAATGGAAACGGTATATCCGATACATTTTCGTTCATCTAGTTCTTCGAACTAGGGACTGTAGTAAATAATTGGAAGTGCCAGTTACGATTAAGAGAGCAAGCTCATTTACGTGGTATACTATCGTAACTGAATTTTAGCGAAAACTATTCAAAATTTTAGATTTTTGATACAATGCACTAAATTGTTATCCTAACAATACCGTTTCTGCAAATTTTCATAAGGATCTAACTGTTATGGACAAAGTTATACGAAAAATAAACTTTAAATCGCTCTCCTGAAAAGTTGCGTTTTTCAGATACAATAAAGTACGTAGGCGCCGTCGATATAAAAAAATCAAAATCAAAAAAGTTTTATTTCCATATGGGTTACAAAGTAACGCTTAAAGAATTGTCCCTACTTGATGCCTACCACCGGTTCGGGAACTAACCCGGCGAGAAGAACCGGCGTAAGAAACTCGCACGGGGCCATCTTTTAGCAAAAAGATGGAAAATTGTTCTTTTAAAAAAAATGAAGTTGTTTACAATGTGAAAACTTAGGTCTATATAATATTGACAAAAGTCAGATACATATTATAGTACATAGAAGTAGCCTTGCAGGTGGTCATCCTATTCCCAAGGTGTGCGATCGTCAATAAAATCAATATCTTATAATAGGCTTTTGCACACAAACGTTATTTAACTACTTTTTTAAATTTATTAATGGAAAGATTTTGAACGTTTTCTGGGATTCTATTGTATAGGCGTATACATTGACCTTTAAATGATTTGCTTACTTTACTTAGTCTGATCACCACATGATATTATAAAGTAACCGATCAATTGAATTGGCGGAAAATTAATGTTGGCATTTGAAGCTTACATAATGAGGAATGAGTGAGAAGCTCGAAGGCTTTGTGGTCGTAGGCTCGTAGCGCGAACTCATGATAAGTAATTCCGGTCGTGGTTACAACTAAGATGGGTCACAACAACTTCTATTATAAATGTGAAAACAAAGAGGATGTATAGATGTTTGTTACTCTTCAACACGTTCATTGCCAAGCCAAAATATTGAACTTATACAGATGTCCGGCTGCTTGGAGTGAACTACCGAGCGCGAATAAAAATTACAAGATGGCTACCCACAGGCCACGCCCACTAATAAATAGGTAATTCCGTTCCCTAGGGGCCAAAATATATACCCAAAGCGAATACGCTATGGCCGCTATTTTGTAGCTCAAACGTAAGGGACCATCACTCGACGTCGCGTCACCACAGCGTAATAGGCCGCTTCACGCGTTGTCGCGTGATGTGGCAATCAAAGTGTTAAAGCAAAAACTAATCAACGGATTTTGATGAAATTTTATATGATGGTAGTTTTTAAGCTGTAAAAAATACAAAGGATACTTTTAATCCGGTAATTTTACAGTATTTTCATGGCATATACGCGATTGGAGCCGCGAGCAAAAGCTAGTGCCTTTTTAAAGTCAAAATCCATAGGCGTAATGCCTACTAACATTTTCCAATTCAAAAAGATTTTTGAAATCATTAAAACATAAATCGACGACAAAGAAATCCTTACTTTCTTACTAACGTACCTACATAATATAATATGAAAATGAAAAATTTTATAAAATTTGGTATGGCAGTACTTTTTTGGTCCGCAGTTTTGGAATCCGTAAGTTTTGGATTCCGTGTTGAACGGGAATTGTGAATATCTCCGCTGAACAGCGTGTAGCGAGGACGTAGGTGATGATGATGATATTTCATGAGTCACAACTCAGAAACCCACAACCCCATTCTGATAATGAACATTGAATATATTATTATAAGAACATTGATATGGGTCCTCTCATAACCTTTATGTACAAAATAGACCTTTAGTATAAAATATATAAACCTGTCTGAATTATTTTATCAAAGTGAAAACTCTACAAAGCTAAAATAGCTTAAACATGTTTTTAGTAAAATTTAAATATTCTAAAGGATCCATAATATCGATTTTACATCGATGTATAGTTATGTATAGTTATCTACACTAATATTATAAAGAGGAAAACTTTGTTTGTATGTTTGTTTGTTTGTTTGTTTGTAATGAATAGGCTCAAAAAGTACTGGACCGATTTCAAAAATTCTTTCACCATTCGAAAGCTACATTATCCACGAGTAACATAGGCTATATTTTATTTTGGAAAAAAATAGGGTTCCGTAAAATATTTGGGTTTTTCGGACACAAGGTGTAAAAAATCAACCAGAAAAGTTACTTATTTTGCGTACGCTGCCTAAACTATAAAAGATAGAACCATAAAATGTTCTAATTAATTGTAGATCTTATAAATATCTACAAAAAAGTCCGCGACACACTATACCTATCTATGTCGAGTGAGGCACAACAACCATTTTTTTATTTAGAAATCTTGAATTTTTTTTGGACTACATTTAAACGCCTTTATTTTACTCATGCTATTAATCCTTATCAAAATAAATTATTTCATAACTAAGTACAGTTTATGTAGATAATATTTGGTCTTTGAATGATTGAAATTGGACGTGTGGTTTTGAAGTTATGGCGAAATTAAAATATGACGATTTCTGCTGCACGGCCCGTTACGAAGTGGGCGTCGCCAAGGCAGGGATGCGCGTGCAAGCCAAGGCAGTTTAGATCTATGGTATTTCATACGATAAAAGTATACCCACCTACTTATTTCATTGAGTTTTAGTAGGTACCTATATTAATTTGTTTCTGTTTGTTTTGACTAGATTTCGCCCGTTTTGTTAGTGGTTTAAAGACATTATGTAGTATTAGTATCAGTATTGTACCCGTGCGAAGCTGGGGCGGGTCGCTAGTATTGATGATAAACAAAAAACATACCACCTATAGTATTTTAAATAGACTTTCATTTTACTTTGATTGTTATATATGTGAAGCGACATGTTATCATAATCTGATTTTATAGCTTTCTTTATTGTCCAAATCTTACAAAGTTGATATTCAAATTTTGGGAATTTATTCAAAGAGATATTAGAGACACAGGACATTGGGTTAAGGGTTTCACTATGTAACAAGTTACCACTACCAAGACGACCAATGATAAAATAACGTTAGATGTACCTAAGCGTAAATTAAATATCAGGATTACAACGGCATGGGTTGAATATCTGCTGCATAATATTTTTATAATTTCAAAGAAAAAAAAACCTAAAAACCTCAAGCGGCGCAAATATGAGAACCTTAGTGGGGATCACATATTTGAACCGTTTGGGGTTGAAACCCTTGGTACATAGGGTCTGGGTGCGCACAAAACATTTCAGAGAAATCTCCAAAAAACTCATTGAGGCCACCCGAGACCCTAGAGCCGGCACCTACCTGGCCCAGAGAGTAAGTATCGCAATCCAGCGAGGAAATTCTTTGAGCCTTCTAGGTACTCTGCCGACCTGGGAGATTTCTTTTTTGTAGCATTTGAAGTTTTGGAGTGGTTATTATTGTTCTTTTTTTTTTAGTACTTACCTACTTTTATGGTTTGTAAATATTTTAAATAGATTTAAGTTAATTGTGTAATAACTAATAAAGAACATTATTTCAAAGAATATATTTTATATGAAATATGATTATCAACTTATTAATTAACTCCACTTCTACATGTGTGACATAAAATTATTGCGAGAAAAAGAAATTCAAGTAATTTTTTTATTACCTATTGTATTTTGGTGGTAAAAATGCACAATATCTTTTCCAGCAAAATCTAAAATCTTCCTATTATTATATACTACTATTAGCTGAGTTTTAGCTCTGTGCAGTTGCTGCAGTATTGGTATAATTAAACGTTAAGGAAAATGGATTCGGACTATTCTAGAATGAAATATTTATTTGTTTTATTCGGAAAACTTACAGCTAACAAATGATGATAACATTAATAATTTAACTAATCTAAAATATGTTTTTGAAAGTTATTATCATATATTTTTTTAATATATAGTCTTATACCTAAGTTTCAAGTATATCCAATAAATGTAATAGTAATTATCGTTAATCTTGCCTCATGCTAAGATTCATTTGGTCTGGTCTTCTCTCTTCAGAGCTTGTGTTACGGGGACCAGACAAAGGAAGTTCATTTAATACTTATATTATAAACTTTATATTTATTAATAATCATAGAATTATAAAGCCATATTATGTAAGATATTTAAAAACATTTATGATCTAGGAACAGAACACAGAATTTTTTTTTGTTCCTTGTGTGGTATTGGAACCCTCGACAGCCGGCTTGAATACCAATGGGCTCAAACCACTGAGCCACTGAGAACGTCAAATTGCGTTGTGAACTTGTTTGAATTTTTGCTCAATAAATGACGTGTCATCTTACAAGTAGATATTATAAATTATTAAATACGACTAAATATAATATGTTGAAATTTATTATTAAATTTACTATGTAATCTTAAAAAGTTGGGTTCGAAGAACATCAGCATTTTTATGAGTCATCTAATTTGGTTAAGTTTGGGCGTTTGGGGAATTCTCGAGGCAGATTTGGATTATACATGTTTATACAGGGCGATTGTAATCAGTGTACGAATTTTGATGGTTTTATTCTCAAACTAGCTTTAGCCCGCGGCTCCACCCGCGTAAATATAGTGTCCCACGAAATAGGAATTTGAGTTCCACTTATCAGTATAAAAAGATGTGTTAATCCAGAGTAAACTACTACCATACCAAATTTCATCAAATTCCGTTCAGTAGTTTTTCGTGAAAGAGTAATAAATATATAATCCATCCTCATAAACTTTAACATTTATAATAGTAGTTAGGATTATATGTGGTTAGTAATTATTATTATTATGTTAAAACGTAATACAAGTAAAAACTTATTGATAATTCTCAATGACGGCCATAACAAAATAGCCCTGATATAATAATAGGATTCTTTTGCAATCATTTTTTCGTACATGCGGTAGCATGTTCGAAAAAAAAATGTTCCCCCGGTAGGGGAACCTAATTCCTAAGCAGGTTGACCGTTTTCACAGTTTGTTCGCATTATATTAATATTGTTATGATATAAGACAATAGGCAAGCGGACTGATTATTTTTTTTTATTGCATAAATGAATAGTACTCTTAATATGAGTAACTTCTCAGAAGAAACCGTATATCAAAAGGCAATATTTTCAAAGGTACAGCGATTTGTATACAAAATTTCGCGAGACATTGACATGTAATGTGTCGAGCTCGCGAACGGACGCGCTCCGCGTTATACACATGCAGCAAATATTAATTAATTAATATTTTCGCGAATCGCGCGGCTGATTGCTGCTGCACGTGATCATGGCGCTCGTGGTCAATGAGTTGCTGGCGTTTATCCAGCATGCCATCGACACCATGGACGAAGTCAGCATAATGCAGATCTGCAAGTCTTCTTTCACCAGCGAGGAGATTTGCGAAGGCAAGCACTTGCTGTACGAGACGCTCGGCCAGAGCGCGAACATGCAATCGCGACGGAGAGATGGAACCGAAAGAAGCGTGCAGGACATCATTTCCCTGCTGAAGCAGACGGATCCGGATGAGGTGCCAGCTTTTGTAGCGAAAAATCTGCATAAGCTGCCGCCAGTGACACTGGACCACGTCGACGTCGTCAGCCTACTGAAGGACCTCAAGTTCCTGAAGGAAGAACTGGCCGGAGTTCGAGGTAGATTGCAGGCATCAGAGTCTACCATAAGTGATCTACGTAGTGAATTATCACAGTTAAAAAGTGTTAATTCAATATGTAGGTCACCTGATGCCGCAAACGTCACTCGTCGTCGAGGCGCGCAGGCGGTCACGTTTAGCCCGTCAGCATTATCCGACGGGTCAACGAACATCGTTGCTGCCGCCCCCGCTGCCCGCTCCCCGCCCGCGAAGGAGTCGGTGCCGAGTTACGCAAGTGTCGCCGCTAGCGAGCCCCCGCCACCTCCCCCGCGTTCGAAAAACAAAGGGAAGAAGGAGGCCCCTTCAAAAGAGCGTCCTCTTTCTAAAAAGGACCGAACGTGCGATGATGACGGGTTCATCAAGGTCGAGAGGAAGAAGAAGAAACCCGTCGTCCGCAACCATCGCGGCACCGCACCCGAAGGACCCGAGCAGGTGTTGCGGTGTGAGACTCCCGCGACACCGCTGTACGTGTCCCGGCTGCATTGGTCCACGACGGTCGAGCAGGTCGTGGACTACATCAGGAGCAGAACCAACTTCGCCTTGAGGGTCGAGCGGTTGGCATCTCGTCATAGAGTGAATTTTAGTTCTTTTGTGGTGAGAGTTCCAACCCATCATTTACCGACCTTCGAGAAGGAGGAGTTCTGGCCGATTGGAGTCGCCTACAGAAGGTTTAGAGGACGACTCCCGAACACTTCGCGCCCCACGTCGCAGACAATACGTGTTTAGTGTTTAGTGTTAGTGTTAGTTATATATAACTTATATATAATATAATATAGTATATGTATGTTAGTCTATAAGGTATTTATAATATGGGCCTATGCAGCCCGAAATAAATGGTATTTAATTTAATTTAATTTAATTATACCAAAAAATTTTTTTTTTTTTGCGAAATTGGTAAACAAAACCTACTTCATTAGTTTACTCACATCATATACAAAAACATTCATTATGGTAAGTATGAACTTAAACGCACAAATAACGGAGATATTTACAAATATATTCCTGCGGCCGTATACTTTATACCTACTTAATACACTTTAATCCAATAGTGACGTCATTTGTATGGCGATTTTAGTATAGAGCGTTTTTAGGAGGCTCGCGAAATTTTGTATAAAAATCGCAGTACCTTTGAAAATATTGACTTTTGATATACGGTTTCTTCTGAGAAGTTAACTCATATTTAAGAGTACTATTCATTTAAATGCAATAAAAAAAAATTAGTCCGATTGCCTATTGTATTGTTTTCCCGTATGTCGTTCTTATTCATACTAATATTATAAATGGGTAACTAATATTATAATGGGACGAACGTCCGTCTTTCACGCCAAAACTACTAAACCGATTTAAGTAAAATTTGGTACACAGATAGTCTAAAGTATGAAAAGGGACATAGGCTACTTTTTATCGCGGAGAAATGTACGGTTCCCGTGGGATACTTTATTTATAGTTTCACGTAAAAAGTACTAAATCAATTATCATGTTTGGCACAAATATAAAGTAGACCACGGGAAAGGACATAGGCTACTTTTATCGCGGGACATATACGGTTCCCGTGGGTACACTTACGCGGGCGGAACCGCGGGCATTAGCTAGTAATAAAATAAATTACGAGAACACTCTATCTGCTTATGAATCCCTGACAGTAGTACTCCGAGCAAAGCTTATGTCTCCCGTCTACGTCAAATAATATAAAATGTTAAGAAACAATGGAGAATCGTTAATTATTTAAAACACGAGTTCTCGAGGAGACACTATATAATATTCAGACTTACCCCCTTGTGCCTCCGTACCCCCTTATGCCTCCTTACCCCTCTGCCCTGACGAGGATCGACGTATCACTCGATATTGTCTGTTAGCAATATTGTGGCATCGAATGTTACGCTTGGTATTTATTTTATTCCGTATTTAGTATTTGTTGTTAAAGTTGTAAGTGAGCTCCGTGGCCTAGTAGGTAGATCGATTGGTTCGTACTCGAGAGAGTACAGGTTCGAACCCTTATCCAAGGTTATGGCGTGTACCAATGAGATTTTTTCAGATCTCAAGTACATTATACGGACGCTCTAACGGTGAAGGAAAACATCGTGAGGGTTCCGCACATTGTTGGCCCCAGACGTATTGACCAGTCATTCCTCTGGACTAGGCTGACTATGTTGTGAGAATGCAACATGTGCTTGGGCAACCATACGACATTTAAAAACCAACCGTCCCAGGCACTACAGTATTTTAAGAGTGGTAACTTCGCTCGGAGAATACTGTATTATTAATCATCCATTAACGGATGTAAAGGCCTAAGTTGAAGTTATAAGTTGTTAAATCGGCAACAGAAATCATAGAGCATTAGAAATACATCATCTGTGAAAATTTTAACTGTCTAGATATCGCAGTTCATGAGCACATACAAAAGAGACTAGGGTCCCGTTTTTACTCAAAGATACGGAACTCTTAAAACAGACATTTAGCTTACGAAAGTTTCATCTCCAATCCGATCAAACCAGCTAATACTTTTATTGATGTCTTATTACTTTTAGACATCAACAGCCTCCGTGGTTTAGTGGTTCGAGCATTGGCTCTCGACTCGGAGGTCGTGGGTTCGATTCCCACAAGGGAACAACAAAAAATGTTGTTTCCAAGTTTGGTTAGGACAATGCAGGCTGATCACCTGATTGTCTGACAAGAAAGATGATCCATGCGTCGGATGGGCATGTAAAAAGTCGGTCCTGCGCCTGATCTCTCGCCTGTCGTGTCGGTCATCCGTCCCACTGGGTTACGAGAGTAAAAGGAAGAGAGAGTGCTCTTGTGTACTGCGCACACACTTGGGCACTATAAAATTACTCCTGCGTAACTGGCCTGGTTTCAATGAAACCGTCCACCGTCACCGAGATCGGTGTGGGAGTTATTATTATTACTTTTAGATGTTCAAAGTAAAAAAAACCACTTAATTAACACAAACAGGGTTCTTGGCAATTCCCAGTATCGTTCCCTCAGTGACCTCCCGTTTATTTTAAGCTCCGTATAAATAAACAACCTGCGAAACCTTTCAGGTTGTTTTTCTTAAAAATTCTGCTTCATTAAAAATAAAAGAGCGTTATGATATTTTTTTATTTTTTTAAATTGCTTAAGCGAGTGGGCGTTGAACTTTTATTTATTTTGCATGCGAAATCTTAAAAACACAAAGCCTTGTATCCTAATTTAGAATATGAATTATAATTTGTTTTAGAATCGCAATAACAAGTAGCCTATGTCCGGAAGGAATCGTAGTCTACTCTATAGCTGTGCCAAATTTCATCAAAATTGGTGCAGTAATTAGAAGTCTATTACAAACAACCAAAATATATTTCCCCTTGATTAGGGTTGTAACGGAACTCCACCTCCGCAAAAATGCACCTCCGCCTCCACAAAATGGATGCGAAGTTTTAACGGAGGTGTTCTTGGATGCAGTCCCATGTTCGCATGATGTTTTTAGAGATATCTGGTTTACGGTTAATCACTTTAGAGATGGGTACTTTCTGGTTATTGGACCGTGATACTTAGCCTCGAGTTCCGGCACTAGTCAACTGTCCACCTGTAAATGCGTACACAGGGAAAAAAAAAATCTATATCTCTATACTGACTATATTCACTGACTGAATTACAATTCGTATTCGCGTGTTCCCTACTGCCCTGCAAGTACGCAACTGGCGAGCCGTGGCCCGACACCACTTTGCCTCACCAAGATTACAAAGTCAGCATTCTATGAACTAGGTAAGTACACGTAAGTATGTCCCAACAATGTATATTACTCCACTTTCTTCTCAGTGTGTTAATTAATAGTTATAACATTTATTGTTAAGTCATCAACATATAATCCCCTGTAGGGCTTCTGATGATGACTGTGAACCTATAAATATTTTTTGTATGTCTTGGATATTAAAAAAAAAGGTTTATGTACGATTACATACAACGTGCAAGGAGCGACGCTGGACGAAGTGTGTGAATATGTGGATAATATAAAAGTATTAAATATATTTCCGTTGTCTGGTACCTGTAACACAAATTCTTCGAGAACTTACCACGGGCCTAGACTGACGTGGCGTGAAGCGTCCATAGATAAAAAAAATACAATTATAGTCAATGACATGTCAGTTTGATATTATATTATTAAAATGTGGACAACGGTCAAGGCTTATAAATTAAATACCCTGGTAGTAAAATTCAACGATGACTATAAAGGTATTTCACACCTGGAGCGTTCGCGTGTAATGTAATATTATAGATTCGACTTTGAGCATTACATTACAATACCTCTCTGACTGACGAGCGTTCGCGTATAATGTAACATTATAGATTCGACTTTGAGCGCCAAAACGTGGTAGAGCCATGCTCGTACGTGGTAGAGCCATGCTTCGGCACGAATTGGGCCGGCTCGACCGGAGAAATACCACGGTCTCACAGAAAACCGGCGTGAAACAGCGTTTGCGCTGTGTTTCGCCGAGTGAGTGAGTTTATCGGAGGCCCAATCCCCTACCCTATTCCCTTCCCTACCCTCCCCCATTACCCTATTCCCTCTTAAAAGGCCGGCAACGCACTTGCAGCTCTTCTGATGCTGCGAGTGTCCATGGGCGACGGAAGTTGCTTTCCATCAGGTGACCCGTTTGCTCGTTTGCCCCCTTATTTCATAAAAAAAAAAGCGGACGGGCTATTGATGTTACAAGTTGTATCAAGATATTACTCATTGTATCATTACAAGGTGCTCACTGTAATGCTAGGTTATCCTCGTACACAGAGTAATGCTCGAATCTATAATGTTACGTTACACGCGAATGCTCCAGGTGAGAGAGCACCTTAAAAGAAATTATTTAATGAGTAAATAAGTCCACTTAAGCGGGGGCGGCCGGTGCAGCGAAGTGGAGAGATGAGGTTTCCATTATTTTAAAATTGCCCGGTCTTTAGACCGTCACTTCCAGACTTAAGCCTTTGTGTTGAGCGCCTGAATTATCTGTTATGCTGGGGACATACTGGAAAGTGAATAGTTTATAGGGTTTTAAAACTTATAAAATACTAGCTTTTTCCCGCAGCTCCGCTCGCGCCCGCCAACGATGTATGTATGGATGGATGAATGTTTGTGTATTTTTCACGCAAAAACTACTGAACGGACTTCGATAAAATTTGGTATGGTAGTAGTTTAGGCTCTGGATTAAAACATAGGCTTTTAGGATTAAAAAATAGGCATTTTATCCCCGGTTTTGGTATTATGATCCCCGGTTTGTAAGGTTTTTTGTCGGGAGTTTAGAAACTTATTAGTGAGACGAAGAAGTAGGTAGTATATAATTAGTATTAAATTAGTATAAATTTATTATATAACTATTAAATTAAGTAGGTATACATCTTTCTAAAATTCTCGTGTGTGGCGTTTGTTACATATCTCATTCGAATCGGCTCGACCGATTTTTTATGAAATCGACGTGTATTTGATATGTAAGAGAAAAGGTTGCAAGCTATTGTTATCATTTTAAGATTTGACATAAAAAGTACATAAACAAAAATTTTCACCCTTGTAACACCAACCCCCATCGTTTTTTAGCCATATTAGTACAACATCAGCTGTTAGGTAAAGCTAGTATTCGTATTGGAACAGATTTTATTACAAATATTATATCCCTTCCAATCAATTTAACATAATATTATCTTTGTTAGCGTGAGCTACATTAAGTATACTGGTCATCCGATTTATATCGGATTATTAATTCATCCGGTACATATCGGGTTATTAGTGTATCCGGGTACAGATATCCGGATATCCCGGGTCAAATCGACTCAGCTCATTTTCATCAGGTGAATTATGAACACCAAAAATAGAAATATACGATGACAGGCTTTTGCCTGCAGCTTCGCTCGCGTGAAATTGGGTTTCACGCAAACTAAATAATTTATAACCTAATCTTAAATACGATGTAATGTGTGCGCGAACGGGGTACCTACAGCAATTGAGTCTCATTGTCGCCACCAATTTTTTTTTATTTAATTACCTCCGAATCAAGAGCTAAGCTCTAAAACATTGGATTCTGTAAAACAATAACACCAATTATTACAGGGATACAAATATACATAGTCCTGTTATTGGGGAAGGGATTTAGCGAAGAGAAAAGGTAGTGTTACGAAATCTAATTGAATTGTAAACTGGAATAACAAGGGACGAAATTTGTTTACAATTTCGAATCGTACAATACAAATTAAATCTACTATCTCATTTAATTTTGAGTTTTCAATTTTCCGAAAGTCGACCCTCTCAGACAGAAGTTTTGTTTTGAAAATCCTTAAATTGAACTTTACAAGTTAGAATATAAATTAACGTAAAAAGACCTAAAGCTAAAGATTGTATTATTACTAGCTTTTACCCATGGCTCCGCTCGCGTAATTAATGCAGTATCTCAAGGGAAAACTACACTTTTTCGGGATAAAATGTAGCCTACGTTTTAATTTAGACCCTAAACTACTACCATCCCAAATTTAATCAAATTCGTTTAAAGAATAAAAAAAATGTTCAGTAGTTTATGCGTGAAAGAGTAACAAATATCCATCCATCCATACATCCTCACAAACTTTCACATTTCTAATAGTAGTAGGATTATATATTATACTTTTGAGAGCTCCTTGACCTAGTTTGGTTCGCACTCGAGAGAGTGCAGGTTCGAATCCCAGGTTGTGGCGTGTACCAATGCGACTTTTTCAGATCTCAAGTACATTATACGGTCGCTCTAACGGTGAAGGAAAACATCGTGAGGAAACCCGCACATGGTTGGCCCCAGACGTATTGACTAGTCATTCCTCTTGACTAGGCTGGCTGGCTATGTTGTGAGAATGCCGTATGTGCTTGGGGGGATCCTCTTCTTTCGCATAATTTTATTTGTTATAATTTCATTTGGCATACCTCACTTGGCATAATTTTACTACGCATAACAATACTTTGGCATAATGGTTTCTTAGCATACTACATCATTAGGCATAAATATCATTTAGACTAATATTGTTTGACCTAATTTAATGAGGCATAACTCGTAAAGCATAATTTTTCTTGTCATAATAATACTTTGGCATAATAGTTTCTTGGCATCAACTCGTTAGGCATATTTTTTTTGTCATAATAAATTCAAGGCATTCTGTCACAAGGCACAAATATGCATAAAATGGAACGACATAATGAAAACACGATTAAGGTAATTAAACGCATATTTATGACACATTAAAAGCAGGTATTACACTCATATACCTAGTGTAACATGTTTAACAGTAGGTTAGGTTGCGGCGGGGTGGCTCTTGGGCCACCCGTAAGCCGCTAACATGTTTAAAATAATTAGCTCGGCATGTTCTTAGATAGCAAGTTCGTGTTTTTTGTCCGAGTTTAATTTCGAAATCAGTCGAAAATTACAATTATAATTGTTATTTCGTCTTAACTCGCAAACCCAATAGAATTTATCATTCATTAGTATGTGAAAAAAATGCTACAAAGATGTATGCGTAAATAAAATAATATGCTTAAATATCATTATGCGTAAATATATTTATGCTTTTTAATATTATGCATAAAAATATTATTCTTAATTAATATTATGCGTAAAAAATATATGCCTTACAATAAGTATGCCTAACAATTATTATGCTTTTAGTAATTATGCGAAAAAAATTATGCTAAGAAAGTTATGACAAATGAATATTATGCGAAACTACTATTAGGTCAAATGAAATTATGCCAAGTAAAATTATGACATATGATTGTATGCGAAAAAATAGGGATCCGTGCTTGGGCAACCATACGACATTTAAAAACCGACTGTCCCAGGCACTATAGTATTTCAGAATACTGTATAAATCATCCATTATCGGATGAAAAGGCCTAAGTATAATATATTCTTTGCTAGATGTTGCCCGAGAATTAACATTATACTGCGATGGAAAGTAGCCTATGTGTTAATCCAGAGTCTAAACTACTAAAATACCATACTACTATACCATATTTCATACAAATCCATTGAGACATTTTTGGGTGAAATAGTGAACTTTCAGATATCTAGCTATCAGTGGCGAGGGGTTCCTATAACTCCATTCCTATCGGCTTCCCTTACCGCTTACCTTTTGAAGACCCTCATCCAAATACCTACCTATTATACATGGTACGGCTTCCCTATGAAGGAGAACCAGCCTTCGCCACTGCTAGCTATCGCGGTTAAGGAGATACAGCCTAGTGACAGACAGACAGCTAAGCCTCAATTTTAGGGTCCCGTTTTTACCCTTTGTACGAAACCCTTAAAACCAACCTAATAGCTGGTATACCTAGTAAAGTAGGTCGTCCTAATATTCTCCGCGAATTGCGTTAGCTCCTTCGTTAGCGCAATTACGGGATCTTGTGATTTATTCATACAACGTTATGACCTTACTGAGATCTTTGTGATATTATACGTCTTAATATTATAGAAAATTAACATCTTAATTATACCTACTACTTTTTGAACATAATAATTTTAGGTTTTTTCCGCATCTCCGCCTGCGTAAATATAGTACCGGGTTTCCCACGAGATCACTGTACTTTTTCGGGTTAAAAAGTAGCCTATATTTCAATCCAGAGCCTAAACTACTACAACACCAAATTTCATCGTAATCCGTTCAGTATTTTCTGCGTGAAAGAGTTACAAAACATCCATCCATCCATACATCCATCGTCACAAACTTTCACATTTATAATATTAGTCGGACTCTGGTTGTATAAACGGCATTTCCCTTCAGTGTTACCCTAATATATAGTACCTATAGTGCAACACAAAATGACAGAAATAACGAGAAAGGAATATAGCTAATAAAGCGCTTGGTCTGATGATAGGTAAGACTATTACAGACGACCTACTTTGCCAGCTGCTTGGCTAGCTATTTTATGTTAGTGCAAATAGTTTTAGCAGCGAATGTTGCCCTACCTAATGAAGAGACTTTCGAAGTCTTTTATAGGTCACATTTTCAGGTTTTGAAATATCTAGGGTAAAAGCCAGATAGTTGCCTTGGTTGGATACTTGCCTCGGTTCTGAATTCGCTATGTTAAGAATGTTTTTTGCGGTAGACTTTAATTATGATTGGAAGTTCCTTCCCTGAAGATATTAATTCCCTAAAAATAACTATTGTAGGCGCACCCGTTTTGTCTATGTGAGCAAAACTTTTTCACGGTGCGACTTGGACGGACGTTATTATTATACTGGCAAGTCAATTCTACATTATATTTTTACTAGCGTATTCGAGTATTTTTTTTTTTGGTAACTTTCTATGCTTTAGATGTTAAGTTACTAAGTTTCTTACTTTGTACTGTAGAAAAGCTTTTATTTATTTCGTAAACAGTAAAGGCAAGTATCCGTATCAAAAAGGATAGTCGCCCTTCATTTTTAGAGGAAAATCGCCCCTAGAGCTGCTCTAGGAGCAATTATCCGCACCAGAAATAAAACTATACATTCTAAAACAAGTAAAAACAAATTTATTTAAAAAAAAATCGGTAGTCATGACTATAAAATATAGTTGTTACGGAGTAAAAAACAAACGAATGGGATACATGACCTACGTTAGGCAACTATCCCCCGATGCATTTGTAACGTTAGGCGACTATCCGCTATAGGAGGCAACTATCCCCTTATTTAGAGGTCCAGTGAAAATGGATTTACTCAAAACTCAGATTATTTAGGCTTACAAAAATGTGTTATTATAAAAGATAAAAGACCTTCCTTTGGATAAACACGTTGAATTATTCTCAATTTGTATAATTTTACTAACTACAGGGATTTTTAAAAAGTGGGGCAACTCCGGCTTTCCGGCTCTTCCCTTATGTGATATGTCATACATAAATATCTATTTGCATATTATATTAATTCGTAACATTATTAACACACAGATATTTGGAGCTCTGAAGAAAAAATACCTTCATAATCGTTTAAATTAAAGACTAAATCTCTAAGTCTATTTGTATTAGGGCAAATTGATCGACGTTAAATGAGCTTCCAGAGGGCTAAGCCAACATGCCATCGTTAATTACAAATTGCTAATATATGGAATTGACATAATAAATAAAATATAACTCCCACACCGATCTCGGTGACGGTGGCTGGTTTCATTGAAACCAGGCCAGTTAAGCAGGTGTGATTTTTATAGTGCCCAAGTGTGTGCGCAGTACACAAGAGCACTCTCTCTTCCTTTTACTCTCGTAACCCAATGGGACGGATGACCGACACGACTGGCGAGAGATTAAGCGCAGGACCGACTTTTTACATGCCCATCCGACGCATGGATCATCTTTCTTGTCAGACAATCAGGTGATCAGCCTGCATTGTCCTAACCAAACTGGGAAACAACATTTTTTTTGTTGTTCCCATGTGGGAATCGAACCCACGACCTCCGAGTCGAGAGCCAATGCTCGAACCACTTGACCACGGAGGCTGTTATTGACATAATGTTCACTAAATGACATGTCGTGAGATACTTGAATATTTATATTTTGGATTTCTAACTTCGTCATTGTAGTTAGCGAAGCTATCTTGGCTAAAGGGCTAGTTGTATTGGAAATACATCTTTTGATTCGTGCTCAAAAAACTGCTCCGGACACGAGCGTCTGTCTGCGCTCTCGTCTTGTACCCCATTTCGCGTTTCGTCTCGCAACTTGCTCGCGTGCGTAAATAGAGAGTTAAAAGATAATATTATAAGAGTTAATAAAATGAAGTGGGTGGGCTAGAGATAGCTTTCATATTGAGCTACCATTGACGTAGTTCGCTGCACTAACTTTTAACACTTGACATTTTAATGTCGGTCGACAAGAAAACAACCAAATTCATTTGTAATTGTATTTTTATTACACAGTAAAATATACTCGTAAATGGCATCCGAGTTGTAGTGATATTTTTTTTTGTTTCGAAAAATATTAAATAATAAAATATTTCTAATCCGAAATTCGTCATAAGTAATATGCTGTTTTAATCGTATTAAGAGCTAAACTAGCTGATGTCCACGGCTCCGCCCGCGTAGATAAAGTATTCCACGGCAATCGTACATTTCCCCACAATATAAAGAAGTATATGTCCTTTCTCAGGTTTAGAGACTATCTGTGTACCACATTGAAATTGGACAAACGTACACACATTTTTCCATTTATAATATTAGAATGAATGTGTCAATTGACGTGTAACTCGCAACGATAGCCTGGGACTTTATGATCCGAAATTCGGCGGGCTCAAGAAAATTTAGAGCAATGAAATTAGAACTCTGTGCTAATACAATAGAGTTGATCATATATGACACTGACATTTGACTTACGACTTATGTCTTCGATTTTCAGCTATATTGTATTAGCGCAGAGTTATATTTTCAGTGCTCTGATTTTTTCCGGTCTTACGGATTTCGGACTACGTTATGAGTAAATGCGTATATTGACAATGTTATTAAACAAAATTTATGCGCTTACTTTGTAACATGTCGGGCAATTACATAATCACATTAATGATTAATTCTTGTTTAGTTAATTTGGAGTTAACGGTGTTGATTAAAAATCACTTATATTCTTTATCTCATTGTGAATCTTATTATACGCTTATATTGTGTTTACTGTTGGTTGACTTAAATAAATAAAATAAAAAATATATTTCACGCGGCAAATGTTGCCTAGTGTATACGAAGCATAAGAAATGCAAAATCTAGCATTGTATGGTTGATATTTCCTTGAAAGTTTAATATCTATGTTGATGCCGACCGTACAATTAAATGAATAAAGAAACTCAACAGACCAAGAGGCTTTGTAGTAGACAACTCCGAGGATATACATAATTCGGATCGTTCACGGAATGTATTCAAAAGTTCGTTCATTCTCCGAAGATTGAGATATTCGCTTTGTTGAAGTTTCGGGCTCAATGACGGTTTGGTTTTAATTAATGTTACAAATGTGAGAATTATTCGTAATAGCTCTATTCTTTAACTTACGTGATAATTAATGTGGGAAAAGTTTTATTAATGTAATAGTGGTTGATGTCACTGATGATACTTAGATTTTTTTTTACATTTTAAAGATGGGATGGGATGGAACAGCACATGAGTATGAAATCACGATAGTAGATACATAAAATTGACGACTATAGCTGGTTGTTATTGTAAAGAATAAGTGTACCCAAAGAATAAGTAAGCGTTTACTTTATAAAGTTACTAGCTTTTGCCCGCGACTTGGTCCGCGTGGAGTTCGGTTTCCATACAAAATTTTAACCCTTTTTCACCCCCTTGGGTAACGAGTTTTTAGCGGATCCGTACGTCATTACAACTATATGTATACCAAATTTTAGCGAAATCCGTCTAGTTGTTTCGGCTGTGCATTAATAGATGTGTCAGTCAGGTTTGTCTTTTATATATTTAGATATTGCTCGCAGATTGCGCAATATAAATTAGAAGTTACAAAAGAATTTACTCGATAAGTAAATGGGTATCAACTTACATACAGAAGCTAAATAATATAAAATATTACAATCCATTTTGTACAGTTATATTTTTTATAACTATGCTATAATCTAATGTTTTCATCGTATCACTACACTAACTTAACAAATAGCATTAAAATCTGTCCAGCTCCCATGTGTATTCGTCGGTGTGTCGCTGCATACTCGGCGGTGTATCACAAATTGCCACTTTTCTGTAATGACAGAAGATGCCCGCAAACCCCAGAGGAAATTACTGGCGGTCATAATTCTGTATAGACCGAGCGGTGCTCTTGTAAAGCGGCGCTGATATGGTACAACAGGATATAAATAGTGCCTTATTTCATTATTATTAGACGTATAAAAAAACAGGCCGTAATCTTTATTTTCTACGTTTAATTTTATAAAAATAATCACTTGGTCTGGCAGTAAGTATTGAGTCTGGTTCTTATACAACTGAGAAAATAAATTGTTAGGCCAGAAAATTGGCCATTATTTTTCGATAGTAAAAGACTAATGACACACGTAACTCGAATTTAGAGGTCGTAGATTCGATTCCCACGTTGGAACAAAAAAAATGTCTTCAAGTCTGGTTAGGACAGTGCAGGCTGATCACCTGATGATAATCGGTCGTCTGATCTCTGGCCAAGTCGTGTTGATTAATATTCATTCCACTGGGCTACAATAGTAAAGAAAAAGAGAGTGCTCATGTGTACTACCCACACACTTGGGCACTACAAAATAACTTTTGCGCAGCCGGGCGCGCCACCGAAATCGATGTGGGAGCTATTCAAAACTGACACACTTAATTTCGATGCACACTTTTATGGAAAAAACTGCTAAATATTCATTTTTTTATTATTAAATTCAAATGTAACTAATTACTTTTGATTTTCATTTATTCAGAATTCATTTGAAACGACGGAAATTTTAAACCGCGATAAAATCCGATAAAGTTTAATTTACAATTCATTCGTTCTCCAGACTGTACATACCTTATCGCCATTACAAAGGTCTGCGCTTAGACTATACAGCTCTGTCTATCTACATTATGCCTGAACAAGGCTTAGTGTTAAATTAACAGACGTTATTGATGGTCTTTATTTTGTATCTTTCAGAGCTTATGATATATTTTTGTATCTTTATTTTGTCTTTTCCAACCTTGGCAAGGTTAGAGGTCGATACTATACCACGTCTATCACAATTGTGTACCCAGTTAACATACAACAGCTGATTTCTAGACGGTGATCGCGACTTCGTACGCGCAATAGTTAACCTCGCGGAAATCGTACATTTTTCCGCGATAAAATTAGCCTAATATGTCCTATCCCGCGGTCTACTCTATATCTGTGGCAAATTTCATCAAAATAAGTCATATCCATAATGCAAGCAAAAGGACACTTAATAAATTTAAATTTTAAAATTATAATGGGTTGATTTGTACCACATAGCTACGTAGTTACGAGTGACATGAAATTCATATAACTCCATTCCTATCAGCTTCACATACAACTTACTTTTTGAAGAGACTCAGAATCCCTACCTATTATACAGGCTAGGGCTTCCCTATGAAGGAAGACCAGCCTTCGCCACTGCTAGTTACTTGTAATTGGTTCGCAGCCACAAGCTGTCAGAGTCGCAAAACTAGTCCACTGACAACTAGACATATGGCTATTAGATTATGTGTCCAGCAAAACTATATATTATAACATATATGCCACTACTATCTATACTTACTCTATGCTAATATTATGAATGCGAAAATGTGTTTGTCTGTTCATCTGTCTGTCTATCTCCTCACGCTTTAACCGCTATTACCTCTTCACGCTTTAACCGCTGAACCAATTTTTATGAAATTTGGTATAGACATACTTTGAGTCCCGGAAAACGACATAGGATATTTTTTATATCCTATGTCGTTTTCCGACGAAAAAGTAGTGTTACCGCGGGATAATGTATTTACGCTGGCGGAACGGCGGGCAAAAGCTAGTTATAAAATATTTGAAAGTTTGTGAGGACTGATATATATTTGTGACTCTTTCACGCAAAAAGTACTGAACGGATTTTGATAAAATTTATTATCTTAGTAGTTAAGGCTATAGATTAATACATAGGCTACATTTTTCGGAAAAGTAAACCATTCTCGTGGAATACTGAATTTACTCGGGCGGAGCCGCGAGCAAAAGTTACACCAATATTATCTACTCGAATATATATTATTACTAGCTGACCCGGCAAACGTTGTTTTGCCCTATAAATTATTTCTGTATGGAAAATAGATAGTAGCCGATTCTCAGACCTACTGAATACGCATATAAAATTTGGTAAAAATCGGTAAAGCCGTTTCGGAGGAGTACGGTAACTAACATTGTGACATGGAAATTTTATATATTAGATGAAGAGAATATATTTTGTTTGTTTGTTAGTTAGCATTGTAGAAGCTACGAAACTACTTGACCGATTTTGATGAAATTTGGTACAGATGTAGAGTGGACCACGTGCAAGCATAAACGCTGTCTTTTATCGCGCTAAAATGCAAGGTTCCCACGGCATTTCTTTTCACACCCACAAAATTGCGAGTACCTAGTTATCCTTTAATGAGGTTCCAGACGTCTGCAACTAACAGCTGGTGTGATTAGCTTACCACAAGCTGTCAGAGTGCGGCTTGCAGAACTGGTTCACTAAGATTATTCACTAACCTACTAAAACTACAAAATTAATTACTACTACTTTTATAAATGTGAAAGTCTGTGGGGATGAATGGATAAATAAGTAGATACAAATTTGCAACTCCTTCATGCAAAAACTACTAAACACATTTTGATTAAATTCAGTCTGGTAGTAGTTTCGACTCTGGGTTATCACAAAGGTCACTTATTATACCGAAAAAGGGCATTGTTAACGTGAGATACTGAATTTACACTTACACATTTAAAAAAGCTAAATACTAAATTGATTTTCAGCTTCTAAGAGGGCTTAGCCAACATGCCATCGCTAAGAGACATAACGCGCGACACCTCAATACCATACATTTTTGATTTCTAACTTCGTCATCGTAATTAGCGCATTAGCGATGTCATCCTAGCTAGAGGTCCAGGTATAATGCTATCTTACACAAAATTCTTGTATCATAGTGTTTAATAACAAACTCCTACAAAACGGCTTAACCAATTTATATATGTTTGCTAGATATGAGAATAGGTTTTTATCTATTTTTCATCCTACCCTCATATAGCTTTGCGACCATATTACTATGGCAGCAAGGTTGACAAGTGGTACACCGGCTTATTGGAAACCATTCAATTGTTAAAGATGCTTCTACAAGGTATCTTAAACGTAATGAAATATAAGTACCTGGGTAACCGAGCTTTGCTTGGAGCTGTAGTAGATTAAAAAAAGTATTACAAAAATATTTTACAAAATGCGCAGTTTCCCAGGGATAAAACCTACCTAGACCGATTTATCGCCCCTGAAACCCTCTGTATACCAAATTTCATGAAAATCGTTGGAGCCATTTCCAAGATTCAGATTACAAGAATTGCTCGTTTAAAGATATTAGATAGATATACAATCGATGTAACATTTGCTGAAATTAAAGATTGATATCTAATATCTATATTATGGATGTTTCACACCACGTCAATCACGTCAAACCACTGGGCCACAGAGGTCGTCAAAATGTACTTGTACTTCTTTTATAAAATGAATCGGGAAATGAGCAGACAGATCGCCTACTGGTAAGCGATTACCGCCGCCCATGGACACTCGCAACACCAGATAGTTACACTTATAACTTCTCTGGTGTTGCGCACTTCCGTTTCTGCTCCTCAAAATCCCCAACCCCCTTGGGCCTCCGGTAACTTCACTCACTCAGCGAAACACCACGCAAATATAATTTACGCCGGTTTTCTGTGAGGCCGTGATATTTTCCGGTCGAGCCGGCCCATTCGTACCGAAGCATGGCTTTCCCATGATAAAAGTTGAACAGCGTATCGCTTTTACGTTTTTTCGCTTAAATGTTGAAGCAATAAAAATTCTATTGCTGTACCTTTTCGTTACAAAAATTCCTGTACGTTCAGCCATTTTCCGGTAAGTGCTCCAATTAGCTCGTATCGTCAGATCTCTTATCGTGTAACGGGGAAAACGTTCGTTACCGAGGAAAACGCGGGTACATTATCAAAATACGTAATATATTAAATTAAATTCTAGAAGTAGACTAATTTTATAACTTTTTATATGTATATATTGGAGTTTAAAATAAATAATGGTGATCACGATCCTGAGGGTATGAGGAGCATGATAGATAGAGCAGGATATGAATCTAAAACTGTTATAATCTCTTAAAAATATTTGTCGAAAAGAGGGTACATTATAATATTTTATAGTGTTTACATTATAAATTACAATATCAAACACTTACCGAAATAAACGTGGTACTCGAGAGACGACGGCATATTCATTATAGTCCTCGACAAATCACGAAAGTTCACAACACCGACGAATAAACGGTCGTCGCTACGAATCCTCTACGCGGTGCTACAGATGTGCTACGCGAAGCTACGGACCTGCTACGCGACCGCTACGAAGGCGCGACGTTGGAATACTGACGTATTACGTAGCGCTTCAAATATAACACAAGCTCTTACGGCGACTTTGCTTCGATCGATTTTGATTAATTTTCATATTATGGAGCTAAATACGAATAAATACAATATAATATATTATGGGTTATTTCATCTATTCTAATATAATAAATAGAAAAGGTTTGTTTGTTTGCATTGAATAGGCTCCGAAACTACTGGACCGATTTTGATGAAATTTGGTACAGATATAGATTAGACCACAGGAAGGACATATGCTACTTTTCGCGGCAAAATGTACGGTTGCTGCGGGATTTCCTTTTGCGCTCATGAAGTCGCGTGCTAGGTACATCCATGGACCAAGGAACACAGAAAAACTTTTTGCTCCTTCGGCGGGATTCAAACCTGTGTACCCCGGCTTGAGCACGTTGAGGTCGTCCGATATAAAAGATAATTTTTCTGAATTTTAATAAATTTTCATATTTTTCTCGCTCTTTATATGTGTTAAATAAATCATCATATTTTGAAATAACACCATCACTATTGTTTTTGATTCTAACGTGAAAACAAGTTACTTTATATTCACAATATTTTGTCGCGTATTTCATTTTGCCTTTTGATATTTTATAACTTTAAATTGGATTTTGTTCGCAATCCGACATTTTGGATTTCAGTCACGACAGACATATTGAAAAGTTAAAAAGAATTAACAAATCCCTTTTACTTACTATTTTGTAAAGTTTCTTGAAAATAAATGATTTATTTATTTATTTATTTATTTATATATTGTAAAGCATAGGCAATGATTTTAAAAGTAAGGATGAGGCCATAGAAACTATTTCATAATATGTTGTTCAGATCCAATTTAATGTATAGGTAAACAAAAAGATACGACCAAATTAATCTGCCATTGTATTTCTTTATTGCACACTAAAATGGATACATTTAAATTAGTAGTATTATATAATAATATTACTAATACTATATTATAGTATACTCTTGTCTTTTGTTAACGATTGGGTTAAGTTGGGTTTGAAGAATTCGCCGCACTGCCGTGTTCATACAAGTAAACTGACATTACAAGTAATTTGTCTTGTCATATTGTTACGCGCGCGTGCTTCGCGAGCTTCGTAGACCGTTGATGAATGTATAGTTATGCTAGCCTCATCGGGGCGCTCACCTCGTAGACAATTTAATGCCAACACCCGGCATGTTCTTACTTTAATGTTTTATATTATGTGAATACTCACAAGCAAATAATTTTATTAGTAGATAAAGATATGTAAACGAGCGCACATAATAAAGGGACCCTTTTTATTTTTAAGGAGGCATAAAAAGGAAAGTTGCCAAATAGAATAGGGGAGGTTAAGGACAGGGCAGAATTTTAAATAGGGTCAGATCAGGTCCGCTGGAACCCTGAACATGATTCCTCATATTTTATTCGCCGTCTTATATAAAGTTGTGTAAGTGTCGTTAAATTAGTCATTATAATATAATAATATCTATGAACGCTTTACACCACGTTAATTTGGCCCCGTGCGAAATATCCAAAGAACTTGTGGTACGGGGACCAGACAACGGGAAATATATTTAATACTTATATACTACTAGCTTTTGCCCGCGGCTCCGCCCGCGTAAATACATTATCCCGCGGGAACACTACTTTTTCGGAATAAAAAATATCCTATATCCTTTCCTGGGACCCAAAGTATGTCTATACCAAATTTCATAAAAATCTGATCAGCGGTTAAAGCGTGAAGAGGTTACCGACAGACAGACACATTTCGCATTTACAATATTAGTATAGATACATGTAAGTTTTTATTATATTACACACATAATAATATATAATACACCTTCATAACCCAGTTACAAGGAATATTTTTGTTCCTTCGACGGGATTCAAACCCGTGCCCTAAGGCAATAACGCACTCAACCACTGAGCAACAGGTGTCATTGAAAATTATGTTGGGTCAGCAAGAATGACTGTACTGATTTTAATAAATATTTTATTTGTATTTACCGTATTTAAGTACTTTCATATGCAATAATGTGAAATGCTGTTAATCTAAAATTACAAACAGACACTTCAATTTATTTATTTGTATAGATGATTATTATATTGTTTTCATTATTAAAACAATGAAAGCGATGATTTTTCCAAAAGTTTTAACATCGTTTTCGTGCTGACTTCGTATGAAGAGTTGGTATAGTATAATAGAGCTGTAGCAAACCGCATGTATTCGGTACTGAGTAACGGGTGCGCATCTAGTACCGAGTAACGAAACGTTACACATGAATACTTATTTCATTATTTGCATTTTCCATAGTATAGGTACCTATACTGATTCCATCAACAGTTCACTTGTAGTTCTACACTTGACCTATTAAATCAATAAATTTATAACAACTTAAACACAAGTCTGGTTCAAAATACGGAAAAAATGCACCTTACGCAGCTTGGTATGTAATGTATAAATATGTATAAATTACGAATCACCGACAAGACCCGCGACATCATACTATACGCGTACGCAATACGACTTGATTCGTTGCTATATCATAACATAGCATGTGTGAGGTATCATAAGTAGCAAGTAACGTAACGATACTAACGAGTACTAATTGTTAAAGTAACGGGCACGCTTTTTTCTGTAACTTTTACATCTCTAGTATAGTATGTTTTTAGTGTGTGCCGGTCCCGCCTTTTAAATGTTCCCCGTTAGAACATTTTACTGGCGTGACACTATAGAGCGTTTCCTCGTAAACGTGCGAAACGTTTTGACGTTTCATTTCATTTACTGAGAACCTACTTGGGGGTTCTGGTACCTGTGATAAACCTTTAACTTATTTTATTCTTGCTTTTAGTAAATACAGTATCCCTCAGTAACACTGTACTTTTTCGGAATAAAAAGTAGCCTAAGTGTTAGCCCAGAGCTCAAACTTCTACCATACCGAATTTCATTAAAATCCGTCCAGTGGTTTATTATTAATTATTATTTATTAGAATAAGTAACATAAAGTACATAATACTAGAAAGTTCGAGTGGTATGACATTTCTAATATATACATGTATAGAAGTTATGTACTTACAGTTAGAAGTCGCGGTTAGAAGTCGAGTGAAGCCCCAATAATATGTTCAGTGTTCTAAATGTCGAGGGTTAATGTTTCTGAGTAATTAGTACAGCAATAAATGAATACTTTCGACTTTGAAAGAGATTTAGGAGTCAGGCGTTTTTCAATAAGAACATTTTTCTTCGAGTTTTCTTTGAAAAGAAAAAAAGGTCTACTACTAAACTACTAAAACTGACTAGATATCAATGGAGTCTGACAGATGTGAAACATCGAAAGTGGCAAATCATCGGTGTTGGGCGTTGGCAAATGGAGTATTTATATACATAATAATAATAACTCCCCACACCGATATCGGTGGCGGTGGTCGGTTTTATTGAAACCAGGCCATTTACGCAGGAGTCATTTTATAGTGCTCAAGTGTGCGCGCAGTGCACAAAAGTACTCTCTCTTCCTTTACTGTCGTAATCCAGTGGAATGCATAACCGATACAACTGACGAGAGATCAGGTGCAGGTCCGACTTTTTACATGCCCGATCCGACGCATGGATCATCTTTCTTGTCAGACAATCAGGTGATCAGCCTGCATTGCCCTAACCAAACTTGGAAACAACATTTTTTGTTGTTTCAATGCGGGAATCGAAGCCACGATGCTCTAACCACTAGACCACGGAGGCTGTTAATCCATGTCCATACATAATATATTATATCCATACATATATTATTTTAATGCTAAAAATAATTTTTCCGCAATTGCGATTTTACAGACAATAGACATAATAGGTTGGGGAAAAAGTCTTTTCGGATTATAGTATGTATGAACTTGTCATAAAATATCTTGGGCTATACCAATTGTATCTGGCTGATTTTGGTATCATTAAAAAGTTTTAATTTTACAGAAGACAATTCCAAATTCAAATTAGGTAAATTTGAGATTTTCATTTGTTTTTCTTATTGTTAAAATGAGTGATTCTTATGAAGAATTTCGATACATTTTAAAATTTTACTACAAAAAAGGTAAAAATGCAACACAAGCCGCGAAAAAAATTTGTAATGTTTATGGACCTAATGCAGTATCTGTGAGAGTAGCGCAAATTTGGTTTAAGCGTTTTCAATCCGGAAATTTTGATATCAAAGATGCACGTCGCTCTGGTCGCCCTGTTACGGACAAAACTGTTGCCATTTTTGAAAAAGTGGAGCAAGATCGGCATATTAGTAGTTACGATGTAGCTGAAGAACTGGGGATTGACCACAAAACGGTTTTGGCGCATTTGAAAAAAGCTGGGTATACAAAAAAGCTCGATATTTGGGTGCCTCATGAGCTCACTGAAAGAAACCTAATGTACCGTGTACTCATTTGTGATTCTTTATTACGACGTAATGAAACCGAACCATTTTTGAAGAAGCTGATAACTGGTGATGAAAAGTGGATCACGTACGACAAGAACGTGTGAAAAAGATCGTGGTCAAAGGCCGGTCAGGCTTCACAAACTGTGGCGAAACCCGGGTTAACTCGCGATAAGGTGATGCTGTGTGTGTGGTGGGATTGGAAGGGCATTATTCATTATGAGCTGTTACCGCCAGACAGGACCAAAAATTCTGAACTGTACTGCGAACAACTGATGAGATTAAAGCAAGAATTTGAGAGAAAGCGGCCGGAATTAATCAACAGAAGGGGTGTGGTTTTTCACCATGATAACGCTAGACCTCACACATCTTTAGCCACTCAGAAAAAATTACGGGAGTTTGGCTGGGAGGTGTTAATGCATCCGCCGTATAGTCCTGACCTTGCACCTTCAGATTTCCACCTGTTTCGGTCGCTGCAGAATTCCTTAGGCAGTGTCAGGTTGACATCACAAGAGGACTGCCAAAACCACTTGTCGCAGTTTTTTCATCAGAAGCCCCAAAAATTTTATAGCAATGGGATCATGTACCTACCAACAAGATGGCAAAAAGTTATCGAACAAAATGGCACCTATATACTTTAGTCACTTGTAAATAAACTTTATAAAAAAACCTTTTGAATTTTTATATAAAATGCGAAGAAACTTTTTCCCCAACCTAATATTTGAAAGAGCATCATAAAAATTATGAAAGAAAGCTCTCAACATTTTACAAATCGACGCGCTTTCGACATTCACGCACAATGTGACAACGCGCCGAGCACATTAGCTTTCATATTGGTTTTGTGTTACAATCATCAGAAACACATTAACCGTATTGCCTTCCATACATATATACATAGATACATACACACACGCACACATAGATGCATACTTATTAATATACATTATACATCATACATATCACAAACATTCACACATACACACTTCAGATCCGAAAACAGTGTTGTTGTGTTTGTAGCCGATATTTGATTAAATGTGAAATATTTAGCTTATTTTATATAATACTAGCTGACCCGGCAAACGTTGTTTTGCCTTATAAATTATTTCTATATGGAAAATAGATAGTAGCCGATTCTCAGACCTACTGAATGCGCATATAAAATTTGGTAAAAATCGGTAAAGCCGTTTCGGAGGAGTACGGTAACTAACATAACATGGAAATTTTATATATTAGACTATTCAGAATGACATTCTCCTCATGGGTACGAATCATCATACGATACGCATAGTAATTCATTGCAATTAGATTTTTATTCGTTGATACGCCTGAAAATTCAAAATTAAATGAATTGTTAATTGAAACCAATAATAGCAATAATTAGTGTGTGAATATTGTACCTGTAATTGGATCGACCATCTTCAACGTGATGTCGTATTCGTCTTGCCCTCGCCAATAAATGATTGGATATTGTAACGCATCGTACAAACGATGTGTCTCGTTTACACGATGCATGATATTGCTTCTTCGCTGAACGACAATATCTCGCGATTTAGTTGGATCGCCAACAATAATTGCAGCAACATTATTAACGGTGGGTGCATTGAATCTTCGTACATGTTCACCTGTTGGGGTACGATCCGCTCTTATGACAAATTTGTGCGTATCCGATGGCATACGTTCCAATGCTGTTTTGAACATATTAACCACAGCATTATTAGCATGAAAAAATGCTTGCAACTGTTCTATATTTCGTCTCTTTAACTGTTGTGTTCCCTGTATATTGCACCGCACATTCAGCTGATCCACCATTGACGAAATGAAATATATTTGCAGAAATTGATGCGGTTCATCTGGTGTTGGCACCATTGAACCATACAAATGATAAATTTGTCCTTGTATCTATAATTTCAAACAATCATTTGTTGAAGAATACGGTGTAACTTCTGATCGTTTCAAACTGTTAGTACCGGATAGTCATTTTTAGATGTCTCTGTTCTCTGTTAATTTGTGCATGTATGAGAGTTTCACCCCCCTGGCCGTTATCGATTAGAGGTGGGACGTGTTTAACGTAACAGGTAAAAAGGAACAGGTAATTGGAAATAACACATAACAGTCGATATCCAGTTGATGGTGTAGTGTGTGGTGTATATGTAGTTGTTATGTGTTGCAATTCATTGTGTTGGTGTGAGTGATTGGTTATGTGTGTTGTATCTTTTACCTTGCAAGTCGGCATGAAGCCGCCTTCTCAAATGATATTATCTCCAAAGGAAGTCATGCGAAAGCAGTTATTGTATTCAAGGATGTGTTGAAGAAAATGGCTGGAATCGGGATCACTTCCATCGAACAATGGTTTCAGTGGCTGTGGTGGTGTAAGTAATGGATCCAGTTTGACTTTTCCACTTGCGCAGCACAATCCAGCCGTTTCTCTTTTGAACTTTAACGCATTGCAATATCGGCATATAGTCGTCATTGGTCCAATATCTAAATTTTCATCATCACTGTAGTTCGCAGTGGGATCATATTTGGAATGCCAAGCGATTGTATGATGCCAATGATCTTCGTGTGCTCGCGCGTTGTCTTAATCGGGCATTTTCTCTTATTATATTTTGTCTTTCTTCGCTTAAGTTCTGTGAATACACTTGTTGCTGGCTTGCATGTCTTGTGCGGCGGCCGATGTTCGCACGTCGTACTCTAGGCATTTTGGACTATGGACAAAGTGGTGAATTTAACCTCAAATGCACGATCCACATAATTTACACAGTTCAACTTACCACCTTAAAGACAAATGCCTGCTGTTGAAATTCAATAAAAATTTGCACAATACACGTGATTGATTTGATGGTTTCCAATTGAAATGTTAGGAAACGAATAACTTTTTTTACTTTTTTTTTCACAATTTAGACAATACATTATAATTTATATTTATATTACGTACGACAAGAACGTGTGAAAAAGATCGTGGTCAAAGGCCGGTCAGGCTTCACAAACTGTGGCGAAACCCGGGTTAACTCGCGATAAGGTGATGCTGTGTGTGTGGTGGGATTGGAAGGGCATTATTCATTATGAGCTGTTACCGCCAGGCAGGACCAAAAATTCTGAACTGTACTGCGAACAACTGATGAGATTAAAGCAAGAATTTGAGAGAAAGCGGCCGGAATTAATCAACAGAAGGGGTGTGGTTTTTCACCATGATAACGCTAGACCTCACACATCTTTAGCCACTCAGAAAAAATTACGGGAGTTTGGCTGGGAGGTGTTAATGCATCCGCCGTATAGTCCTGACCTTGCACCTTCAGATTTCCACCTGTTTCGGTCGCTGCAGAATTCCTTAGGCAGTGTCAGGTTGACATCACAAGAGGACTGCCAAAACCACTTGTCGCAGTTTTTTCATCAGAAGCCCCAAAAATTTTATAGTAATGGGATCATGTACCTACCAACAAGATGGCAAAAAGTTATCGAACAAAATGGCACCTATATACTTTAGTCACTTGTAAATAAACTTTATAAAAAAACCTTTTGAATTTTTATATAAAATGCGAAGAAACTTTTTCCCCAACCTAATATTTGAAAGAGCATCATAAAAATTATGAAAGAAAGCTCTCAACATTTTACAAATCGACGCGCTTTCGACATTCACGCACAATTTGACAACGCGCCGAGCACATTAGCTTTCATATTGGTTTTGTGTTACAATCATCAGAAACACATTAACCGTATTGCCTTCCATACATATATACATAGATACATACACACACGCACACATAGATGCATACTTATTAATATACATTATACATCATACATATCACAAACATTCACACATACACACTTCAGATCCGAAAACAGTGTTGTTGTGTTTGTAGCCGATATTTGATTAAATGTGAAATATTTAGCTTATTTTATATAATACTAGCTGACCCGGCAAACGTTGTTTTGCCTTATAAATTATTTCTATATGGAAAATAGATAGTAGCCGATTCTCAGACCTACTGAATGCGCATATAAAATTTGGTAAAAATCGGTAAAGCCGTTTCGGAGGAGTACGGTAACTAACATAACATGGAAATTTTATATATTAGACTATTCAGAATGACATTCTCCTCATGGGTACGAATCATCATACGATACGCATAGTAATTCATTGCAATTAGATTTTTATTCGTTGATACGCCTGAAAATTCAAAATTAAATGAATTGTTAATTGAAACCAATAATAGCAATAATTAGTGTGTGAATATTGTACCTGTAATTGGATCGACCATCTTCAACGTGATGTCGTATTCGTCTTGCCCTCGCCAATAAATGATTGGATATTGTAACGCATCGTACAAACGATGTGTCTCGTTTACACGATGCATGATATTGCTTCTTCGCTGAACGACAATGTCTCGCGATTTAGTTGGATCGCCAACAATAATTGCAGCAACATTATTAACGGTGGGTGCATTGAATCTTCGTACATGTTCACCTGTTGGGGTACGATCCGCTCTTATGACAAATTTGTGCGTATCCGATGGCATACGTTCCAATGCTGTTTTGAACATATTAACCACAGCATTATTAGCATGAAAAAATGCTTGCAACTGTTCTATATTTCGTCTCTTTAACTGTTGTGTTCCCTGTATATTGCACCGCACATTCAGCTGATCCACCATTGACGAAATGAAATATATTTGCAGAAATTGATGCGGTTCATCTGGTGTTGGCACCATTGAACCATACAAATGATAAATTTGTCCTTGTATCTATAATTTCAAACAATCATTTGTTGAAGAATACGGTGTAACTTCTGATCGTTTCAAACTGTTAGTACCGGATAGTCATTTTTAGATGTCTCTGTTCTCTGTTAATTTGTGCATGTATGAGAGTTTCACCCCCCTGGCCGTTATCGATTAGAGGTGGGACGTGTTTAACGTAACAGGTAAAAAGGAACAGGTAATTGGAAATAACACATAACAGTCGATATCCAGTTGATGGTGTAGTGTGTGGTGTATATGTAGTTGTTATGTGTTGCAATTCATTGTGTTGGTGTGAGTGATTGGTTATGTGTGTTGTATCTTTTACCTTGCAAGTCGGCATGAAGCCGCCTTCTCAAATGATATTATCTCCAAAGGAAGTCATGCGAAAGCAGTTATTGTATTCAAGGATGTGTTGAAGAAAATGGCTGGAATCGGGATCACTTCCATCGAACAATGGTTTCAGTGGCTGTGGTGGTGTAAGTAATGGATCCAGTTTGACTTTTCCACTTGCGCAGCACAATCCAGCCGTTTCTCTTTTGAACTTTAACGCATTGCAATATCGGCATATAGTCGTCATTGGTCCAATATCTAAATTTTCATCATCACTGTAGTTCGCAGTGGGATCATATTTGGAATGCCAAGCGATTGTATGATGCCAATGATCTTCGTGTGCTCGCGCGTTGTCTTAATCGGGCATTTTCTCTTATTATATTTTGTCTTTCTTCGCTTAAGTTCTGTGAATACACTTGTTGCTGGCTTGCATGTCTTGTGCGGCGGCCGATGTTCGCACGTCGTACTCTAGGCATTTTGGACTATGGACAAAGTGGTGAATTTAACCTCAAATGCACGATCCACATAATTTACACAGTTCAACTTACCACCTTAAAGACAAATGCCTGCTGTTGAAATTCAATAAAAATTTGCACAATACACGTGATTGATTTGATGGTTTCCAATTGAAATGTTAGGAAACGAATAACTTTTTTTACTTTTTTTTTCACAATTTAGACAATACATTATAATTTATATTTATATTTATACAATTTATATTATTTTTACAATAATTTCACATTTTTTACCGGTTTGTCACATGAAATTAACTGAGCAGAGAACAATGAGTAGCTGTCAAACAATGTATCACGCACCGGCGCCATCTACTTAAAATATTGGTTTGTAGCACATGCTATGTATCAGAGACGGCGCTGTATGTGAAAAAAGATTTTCCCGCTTTGCTGTTGAAATTTTTCCTGAATTTTCTTTATTGGGTTGTAGTACATGCTATGTATCAGAGATGGCGCTGTATGTAAAAAAGATTTTCCCGCTTTTCTGTTGAAATTTTCCTGAATTTTCTTTGCTATAAACCTCACGGAGCCCGAGACCTTTCCAACGAATGCAAAACCGTGGAAATCGGTTCGTGCGTTCTGGAGTTATAGCGTCAGGAAGGAAAACCCGACTTATTTTTATATAGTAGAAGATAACTTTTTCCTGTTATCTACTATATAAAAATAAGTCCGCCTGCGTATATATACAGTGTCCCACGGGAACCGTATTCCCGTGATAAAAAGTGGCCTATGTTGTTACCTGTCTTTATATCGATGTTGGTACTTTATATCGATGATCGGTTAAGTAGGTAGTTTTATCGTGAAAGCATAACAAACAAACTCACATACATATCTACATATATAAAAGAAAGTCGTGTTAGTAACACTATTTATAACAAAAGAACGTCTGGACCTATTTGGCTGAAAATTGGCGGGGAGATATCTTAAAACCAGTATACTTATTATCCCGTTCCCGAGGGACTCAAAACTCGAGAAAGGCTGGACCGTTTTGGCTAATTTTAGTCTTGAAATAATTGTGGAAGTTCAGGGAAGGTTTAAACAGTGAATAAAGAAATATTGTAAAAGGTGTAAGTTGTAGAACTAGGTTATTGTTGCATTGTAGGTGTAAGTAGCTATTTATTCATTCCAGTTCATATTTAAGACAAAACGATATGTGTCGGGACAGCTAGTTTATAAATATATTATAATAAGGGTTTGTAAATATATAATTGTATTATAATTGGATAAATGTAAAAAATATAAAAGTATATAGTTTTATAGTAAGATACATCTAAATATTACAAATAGTTCCATTCGGACGCTCAGTGTGTGAACGCGTTGATGCTCAAGCTGGGTTCGCGGGTTCGAATACCGCCGAAGGAACAAAGTCCAAACAATTTTGAAAATGCAATGCCGCGTCCCGTCATCGCTATGTGACGCTATGGAGATCAAAGACATCGGAGTATTATTTCCTTACTTGTGAGCGTGGGAGGTACAACGTCCTACTATAGGGGTCTTAAGGGTCTCGCAAGTCCGCCTACTGAAGGGGTCTTAAGGGGTCTCGCAAGTCCGCCTACTGTAGGGAAGGGTCTCGCAAATCAAACTGGTGAAACGTGGTGAAGCTTAATAATATGCCAGAAATAGCATGAATATTTATTAGTTAATAGAATCAGGTGTTACTTTGCGGAAATCCATAACTTAAAATTAATAAATATTATTATTTTTTAGCAATCTTCCGCTAAACAATACCCACAACCTGCAAGCAAATGTTCACACATTTGCTTGCAGGTTGTGGGTATTGTTGCACTCACGTGCACGCATAAGCATGCGTAACGCACCTCCCTCCTCCCACACTGCTTATGCGTGCACTCACACATTTGATTGCAGGTTGTGGGTATTGTTTAGCGGAAGATTGCTAAAAATAATAATATTTATTAATTTTATGAATATTTATTGTATTTTGCGTTATGGCATAATAATATTTCTTAAGTCTGAATATAGGTGGATGTTTGGAGTAAAAAAAAATCATTACATAATTATTTTTTTTCAACATCTAGTACGGGAATTCACACATTATGTGGTCAACCACGTTCTTAATGGCTTTCGGAATTATTCGTGTTCCTAACATCATTATAGTATTATAAATGTGAAAGTTTGCGAGGATGTATATATGGATGGATGCATGGATGTTTGTTACTCTTTCACGCAAAAACTACTGTACGCTTCTTTAAAGAAATTTGATATGGTACCTAGTAGTTTAAGCTGGTGATTAAAACATAGGCTTCTGTTCATCCTAGAAAACGTACAGTGTTCCCGTGGGATACTGTGGTTACTCGGGCGTAGCCGCAGGCAAAAGCTAATTATTATGTGTAATTTTCATAGAAAAACGACGCCGGCTATGCGCTATGTGCGGTGTGAGCACAGAACACTATTATCCTAGCGGAGGTGTGAGTCTTTTCGCGTTTGTAATGGTATCTACAGACACAAGAATTTGGTATGGAGCGTACAGCGGACCATATCCGCAGACCGAATCCGGTGTCACTACACACGTACGGATTTGGTACGGTGTAGTGGACCGAAAAGCTCGACACTCGTGTGTTCGATTTTATGCTTTATTACATTACAGAGTCCTATTTACAGTGCTGTTTTTTCAACGACGCGATGATTCCCGAAATTCTTAACAGGCAGTGATATCAACATTCAAAAATATTTCTCCCCAAACTTTATCCCTGATAATTATACCATTGACAGATCTAAGAAATAATAAGCTAGAATGAAATGTTATGTGTTTAACATAAAGACTTACGCGTGAATAACATAAAACTAACTTGTCTTAATCTGATTTCACTCCCAATACATTTTTATATCCCTGGCTATATACACACATTATTTTTTTTTTATTATTACATACAAATTGATTCATAAGGAGTAAACTCTAAACATCCTGTCCCCTAGTAAACCCCTGTAGATATTTTCCATAATTTTTGGGGGTAAATCCCTAAGTTGGCAACACTGACACCGTTGTACGGCCTAACCGCCGGACTGCTCTACACACGCATTAGTGGTGGGTCGTCGACGCTTTTTCGATCAACGAAACGAGACCGTTTATCGTTCATCGTAAACTAGTTGAAAAAACAGTTTTTTTTTTTTCGACTAGTTTACGTGTTCGACGAATACTGAACTGAGCAATAAACTATGACAAACAAAGTACTTTTGTTGAATGAACGACTTTCAGCATTAACTGTTTTGACAAACTTGTTGTCGTTTGCTGATCAACGCGACTTCATCACTAGTCGAACGACGAGACGGGTTAATCTGTGAGCGGTGGAAACTCTTTATGAGTAATAGTGTTCTGTGGGTGGAAATGAACTTCCCTTCATACTTTTTCCAGGCTTAGGACTGGCAGGCAGGCATGTTCATTACTGTAAAGAACAGAGATAGACGTATTGCTCGTGCCCCGCGCCCGTCCGTCGATCGTGTCGTCGCGTCACGAGTCACGACGAACGGTCTCTGTCTCACGCACCGTTCCGGCATATGGCAACCGTTCACACATAAACTAGTTTATCAGTAGGCGCTAAACTAGTTTACCCGTTCATGACAAATAAACAGTTTAATAAAACAGTTCGTTCATTCAACGCCCATCCTTGACACGCATGAATTTGGTACGGAGCGGACCAAATCCGCTGTACGCTCCGTACCAAATTCGTGTGTCTGTAGACACCATAAGATTGCAGTAGATGTCAGTGCAAATGTCAAAATTGACTAAAAACGAGCCGCGTTCACATAAATCAATTTAAGTAAGCAATTTTGTCATTCGCACCGATGACTCATTGCAAACTTAACGTGAATAGACTGCAGCAGCAGCTGTGATTTAAGAGTGACTTCGACTTCTATAAGTAAAATCCGGTTAGTGGCTTGGTTAGCGTTGGATTTGTTGCATTGTTTGCAAATTGGTGTATCGGGTTCGAATCCCGGTCAGACGGATATTTTTGTGATTACTTTTTTATTTTCTATTTATTTTCAACTATTTTATCGTTCTACTAAAACTTCGAGCAAAGCTCGATCTCCCAGGTACTGGAATAATGATACTTGTTACCCCCGCGGGTATATTACGATTATTACGAATATGCAAATGTTCCGTTTGATAGAATCTAGGCATATTGAAATTATACGCTGCTGAAATTATATTATAGGTCAAAGTCGTAAATTAGGGGAGGCACACGGGCAAAGTTTAGTGTATAGAGGTAGTTGAGGGCGAAAACCTTTTTCATAATTTTGGGTATCTATACCTATAGATATATGATTTATATAACGTCCAATAGTTTAAGTTAAAAACTATGACCGACTTCGTAATGTATGCCTATTTTACCCGCGGGCCATTATTACGAATCTATTCACACCTCATTCATATATCATCGTATGAGTAGTTAAAACGATACAGTGGAACAAACATACATATATGTCACCGTAAAATTGTAAAAACCGTTAAAATTTACCTATTTAGTAATAGTGTAATATTACTAAATAGGTATATTATAAAATGACGACAGATTGTCAAATAAAAATTTCTCCTTACAATTGTAGGTATGCATTATTTTTCTTTATATTGTAATATTTACCGTGCCGATTGGTTAAACAGCAAGTACCCGCGCCGCCATATTTGTTTGCTTTTTCATTTTCAAACGACTACAAGTACCTATTATAATTCGTTTCAAATGAGAATAGGAACGTCAACGACCTTTTTCTGACAAATATGACTTGAAAAGTGCGATTTGCCGAAAAACATAAGTGCATTATTAATAGTCTTGCATCAAATCTAAATAAAAACGTTAAATAGTAATCAATTATCTAAACATAAATTTAACAATCATAACAATCTAAATTCTAAACAATATGGCGCCGACTCGATCCTATTCCCATTTAAATCGCACTATACCATGAAATTTAGTTTTCAGGGAGTTTTGGGGAAGAAAAAATGAATGGGCATTCGTATCGAAGCGGTTAGTGTCGGATTAATAGATCATCATCTCCGTCAAACACTGCCAACAGAAATAAGGGTCAGCATACACTGCGACGCGGCGCGCACTTTTTAAGATAGACATTCTAAATTGAACTTTATTTATATTGCAAGAGGTCGAATGAGGGTTTTTAAATGAACGTAACATTTGACAAGGACCGTCGGGCTACCAAATTGTGGTGCAAATTGGTCCACCACAAACGTAGCACAGAATAGAAAATATATATACCTACTCAAGTACCTACAGAAAAACAGCATTCATAGAATGATCCAGCTCGATACAATTATTTTGAATATTTTAACGTCCCCAAGTCGAAAGATAACTAGGTATGTAGCGGTTTATCTGTTCCTCTTTCTTATGTGCCCAGCGTTGGCCCGGCGTTACGTATTTCCGACAACATAGTCCCAGCCTGAGTTGCACGCCCAATACTATATGCCTATAGGCTACATTTTTCTTTCGACGATACTGCTGATTAGTTCTTTAATGAAAGTGAGTAAATTCCTGCACAAAGCACCAATAGCGTACATCGGCAATAGACAATAAATCGCGAATACGGCGGCGATAAAATCCGCAATAAACCGACCATCTGCGCCGCGCTTATGGCTTCTATCGACGTACTCTTAGCATTAGTTCACACCAAACAGAGATGATACGTGACGAAGCGCTGCATTTTTAAGACAGCGATTCAATATTTATTCAGTACACAAGATACACGTATAATTGCAATAGTTCAATGTCAAACTGCACCGCTCTGTAATTGCCCGGCGCCGATCTTGCAATGAAACATGTATCGTCTTTTTACCCGACTGCGCGACGCAAAGGAGTGGTAATGTGTTTATCAGCCTATGTATGTATGTATGTATGTATGTATGTATGTATGTATGTTCCTTTGAAGCACTATACAGACCAAACGCCTGGACCGATTTTTATGATTCGCATGTCAATCGATTCCACTTAGTCCGGCGAGTGTCACTAAAGACATGACGTTAGTGACAATTCAATATGGCGACTACTGGACGCCATATTGTGAAAATGAAAAAAATGAAAGTCAACAAACTATGTCAAGTGGGGTATCGTTGAATAGGTATTTAAAAATCATTTTTAGTTTTCTCTCAACATTTTTCGATTCGACTGACCGTTTAGGATCTATATCGATTTAAAGTTGCGTAACAACCATTCTCACGTATCTTAATCTCTCTTAATCACTCTTAATGTTCGTATCATCGTATTTTTGCTTTAAATCGACCAAACGTGTGTTGGTTAAACTAAAAAATCTAAAATAAAATAAATAATTTAAAAAATAAAAAAACCCGACTGCAAAAAAGACAGATACCTAAGCAACGCACTAAAAAGACCGAAACAAGATTGAGAAAACAGACTACACTGTGAGCTGAAAGCCAAGGGAAATAATTGACGTTATATTTGTTAACAGGCGGGGCCCATATATTTTTGTACGATTTATTATTTGTGAATGGGTCCCGCCTGATACCAAACAAAACGTCAATTATTTCCCTTGGCTTTCAGCTCATAGTGTAGTCTATTTTCTCAATCTTGTTTCGGTCTTTTTAGTGCGTTGCTTAGTGTAAGTATAGGTCGCGCAACGAATTAAGATCTTTCGACAAAAGTAGAGGGGGTATGCGCAGAAGTCAGTTTTTGGGTGTGTTTGGCGGTAGCGGTAGGGGAGGTGTGGATGCGCCGGACGCATGCCGAACGTGGCCGTGAACGTGGCGTGCCGACACGCTATTGTTACGTTAGCAATATATTATATTTTTTGCTAATAATTGGTCACATGCGCGAACGATCCCATCCACTTTCACTGAGCGCTCATAAACCGTTGCGCGACGTACCTTGTGTAAGTTAAGTAGGTACTGAATAATGTCAAATTTTGAATCACTATTTTTAAATTGCAGCGCAGCGTCGTGAGTCGTTTTGTTTCGGTCAGACCTGATCCTTAGGGTATTGTATTGTTTGACACTAAAGTGTTAGCTCTCGTATGCATATCTCATTTCAAAGCGTGTTAAAAAGTGTTTTAAATAGAGAAGATGCATTTGTTTTAAATCAGCAAAATTCTTATATTTTCCGAAAGGCAACATAAATATGGACCGAATAATGCAAAAAGTACCTACAGTACCTAATTAGAAAATAAAAAGTTACACAACAGGCAAGTGGACTATTTTTTTTATTGCATAAATGAATAGTACTCTTAAATACAGAAGAAACTGTAGGTATATCAAAAGTAAATATTTTCAAAGGTACAGCAATTTGAAATAGGTATTTATTTACCTATGAAACTGCCGTTCTGCAGTACTGGCCATTTCAAATCAAAATAATTTTTGTTTGGCTAAAAATTCTAATTTCAAATTAATTTTATTTTAAAAACATCGAATTCTTTATCCAAAAGTAGTCATTTGTTTATTGATTAGTGTTACATTTTCATCGCATTTCAATCTTTTTCGTCATCATGGATACGATAAAAATTCGAGTAATTATGGAATATGAGTACCGTCGTGGCAGCAACGCGGCACAAGCGGCACGCAACATCAACGACGTTTACGGAGCTAACACTACAAACCAACGCACCACCTGTTATTGGTTTGCTCGCTTCCCTTCTAGAAATTTCGACCTGAAAAATGAACCTCGCGGTCGTCCGAAGACTTTGGTCGACAATGACTTGTGCCGCGTTGCTGCCACGACGGTACTCATATTCCATAATTACTCGAATTTTTAACGTATCCATGATGACGAAAAAGATTGAAATGCGATGAAAATGTAACACTAATCAATAAACAAATGACTACTTTTGGAAAAAGAATTCCATGTTTCTAATATAAAATTAATTTGAAGTTAGAATTTTTAGCCAAACTAAATTATTTTGATTTGAAATGGCCAGTACTGCAGAACGGCAATTTCGTTGGTAAAGACCTATTATAACTGGCAATATACTTAGTTTATATAGTTTGTAAAATCGTCATACAATACAAGCTATTTGATTTCCAATGATATATTACTAATACATGTCTAATACCATTGGACATTAAGAGCATTGATTGGCGCGCGACTCAGATTTCACGAAAAACGCTACTTTTCAAATGCGTCTATATCTAACAAAAACTGGTTATTCTGATTTTTACATGTAGAAAAACACTAGAAAATATTGTATTCTAATTTTTCACTTATCATTTATTTTAAAATAATTTCAAACTTTTGAATAAAACTGATAAAACTAACCAGAAGTTTTTACAACTTTAGGTTCAGGGGCAATTTCAAAACATATAATAGCTAAAACCACTTACATTTTTAAAAAACAAAAAATCTTTACAAACAAGTTTGTAAAGATCCTCTTCTAGATTATCTGTTTGTCAGATTATTTTTATATACGTTTCTATCTCATAAAAATAAAATTTAAAGAATGGCAAATTATCAGGAATTATAGTTATTTAAAATGATGATATTTTTAAAACTACTAAATAAATCGAGGCGCACGAGCGTTTACAAATACTGTTGTAAACGCTCGTGCGCCTCGATTTATATAGTAGTTTTAAAAATTCATATAAAATTCGTCAAACTAATTTAGTTAAAAATTTAAATAGCATATTAAAGATAAAAGGTTCTTCTCATAGAGTATGTAAGTAAGAAACAAAAGGAGCAAGTAAAATATATAAATATCATCATTTTAAATAACTATAATTCCTGATAATTTGCCATTCTTTAAATTTTATTTTTATGAGATGGAAACGTATATAAAAATAATCTGACAAATAGATAATCTAGAAGAGGATCCAACAAGTTTGTAAAGATTTTTTGTTTTTAAAAAATGTAAGCGGTTTTAGCTATTATATGTTTTGAAATTGCCCCTGAACCTAAAGTTGTAAAAACTTCTGGTTAGTTATGTCAGTTTTATTCAAAAGTTTGAAATTATTTTAAAATAAATGATAAGTAAAAAATTAGAATACAATATTTTTTAGTGTTTTTTTACATGTAAAAATCAGAATAACCAGTTTTTGTTAGATATAGACGCATTTGAGAAGTAGCGTTTTTCGTGAAATCTGAGTCTCGCGCCGATCAATGCTCTTAAATAACTTGTATTGTTATAAACATAATTTCATACCATATCGCGTTATTAAAAGATTATTATTATTAAAACATATTGATTATTGTAATGTAATTTGTAACTATTACCCTAAAGAGAAGAAAAACTCACTAAAGCTAACGAAAGCTAACTCTCTTAAAAATACAGTCCAAAACAATTTAAGTCCAAAAATGCAGTTAACTGATTTTAATTTTAATCTACCAACTACAATAAAACAGCGAAATACACGTTCGTAATAATTTATTTACTATCTATATACATTTTTTTGGATTACAAAAAATATATACATCTATATAATCTCACAATATGTTAACATACAACTTGACTTATACTTAGTCAACATTAAAAACTTTGACTTCGAAGACTTACCCATTCATTTTTATCGAATGAGATCTTTGATACAATCATAATTTCGGCATAAGATTTTTACAATTTAATGAAGTAGGTACAATTTTAAATCCGACATTTCAAGGACATATTTTTGATAGTAATTTATTTCAAAGATATTTGGTGCAGTTGCAAGATAGAACATTTTAATAACATGAACTTTTTTATAATTCGTCGTATACTGTATAATATGCAGTATAGTGCGTAATATAACAGTGCACAGTATTTTAACAATATAGTTTCTGAAACAGTATTGCATTTTGTTCGATGTTTAAAGAACAGAATACAGTCAAATGCACTACAAATTCTTTACATTTTACACACATCACCTTTTGTATTAGAATCACGATCTTATTATAATAAAAAAGATAACTACTTTTACATTTCACTTCTCACTTTTACACTGCACATAATATTATTATTAGTCATTTATGTCTTAGTTTGTCAAACTATTTACTATTGTGTATAAAAATGTTCCTTCTGTGGAGAGTAGATATAAATTATAGAAGATCATAGACACATTTCAAGCTCTACAAATGTATTCTCTTAAATTACATAACGGTCATAGTGTATACAACCATAGACACGTCATTATCAGCTCAACGAATGTCTTCTCTCAAATTACATAACATTCATAGTGTATACAACCATAGTCAATTTTCAAGCTCTACGAATATCTTCTCTCAAATTACATAACGGTCATAGTGTATACAACCATAGACAATTTTCAAGCTCTGCAAATGTCTTCTCTCAAATTACATAACTGTCATAGTATATACAGCCATAGACAATTTTCAAACTCTATGAATGTCTTCTCTCAAATTACATAATAGCCATAGTATATACAGCCATAGACAATTTTCCAGCTCTACGAATGTCTCAAATTACATTACGCTCATAGTGTATACAACCAAAGACACGTTTTCTGCGAATGTATAATTGTTCACTGGTAAAATTGTAATATGGTCACTCTCACTCTAGTATATACTATGGTAGACAAGGGCACTCAGTCGGAGTCAATTTCCTCCGCCACCTGCTGCCACTTGGCCACGAGGGACGACACCGATTTGTTCTTCATGCCCAGGGATGATGAGATTTTCACCTGTAAAAAAATAGCACATTGATTATTGACAAAATTGTTGACAGTACTCTTCCGAGGTCCGGGAGATCTCCGACCGAGCGAGGTTATGCTCGATCAGGCTGAAGCCCGCTTGTATGTATTTCAGCTGTCGTATATATAGCGCCGAACTGTGAAAACTTCGATAGCGCGATTCAGGACTGTGGATTGGTTCGCCACAAAATCTTATATATTATGTGTCTAAACCGTAAAATTAAATAAAATTACAATCGAACGGTTTTTACAATTTTACGGTGACATAATATATAAGAGGAAGACGTGCAGAAAGCTATTTTTTTTCTATCGACCGCTAGGCGACCTCTGTTTATTATTCAATACCTTAGACTTCTTCTTGGCCATTTTGATGTCCGCCTTGATCTCTGGCGGCGGAGGCGGCTCGGGCGAGGTTGGCCGCGTGTTAGGTCTAGAACCTTCCCTGGTTTCTTTAGCCTCCACGGGCTCCTCTCCTTTTCTCTCTCTCTCCTTTAGCCTCCTCTTGTCTTTGGAGCTTGAGTCTTTGGAGGTGGCGTCTTTCGAGTCTTTGGGTGTATCCTTTTCGAGCTCAGCTATGTCCGCGTAGAACGACATGAGTTCGTCGCCGATCTCCTTCTTCGGTTCTGGAGGCTGTAATAATATTATTTATTATTATCTTATAGTAACTTGTCACGTTCTAAAGCATCGTTTCTCAACCGGTTGGTCGCGATCGGGGGGTTGAGTTTGTTATTAAAGGGGGTCGCAGTCGGTTGAAAAATAATAAATATAAACTACATATAGGTACAAAATATTCGTTTTGCGAACGTATCTTTTGTATCGAACGTCGAAAAAGACGTTCGAACGTTTGAACCAGTAAAGGCTAATACAACGTACTAATTATAGTTACCTACATATTATAATTTTACTAGCTGTTGCCCGCGACTTCGTCTGCGTCAACTGATGGCGCAATTATACATTCATTTCGACCAAATGTGATTACCATAAAAAAGGTTAAAGTGAGTCAATCTTAAAAGCTGACATATACTGTCGGGGGCATTTTTTTAGATCATTTAAAGAGGAATAATTCTTTTATACATATTTTTGGGTAGCTTGATATAGAGCTTGGCTCTCCACTCGGAGGTCGTGGGTTGGATCCCCCCGTTACATACAGGCTGATCATGTGATTGTCTGACAAGAAATATGATTCATGCGTCGGATGGGCATTAAAAAATTCGGTCCTGCGCCTGATCTCTCGCTCCATCCCACTAGGTTACGAGAGTAAAGGAAAATAGAGCGTTCTTGTGTACTGCGCACACACTTGGGCACTATAAAAATGACTCTGCGTATCTGGCCTGGTTTCAATGAAACCGACCACCTTCACCGAAATCGGTGTGGGGTGCTATTATTATTATTATTACCTAGCTGTTGCCCGCCGCTCCGCCTGCGTAAATACAGTATCCCAAAGGAACAATGCACTTTTCCGGGATAAAAAGTAGCCTATGTTAGTTAAAAGTAAACTACTACCTTACCAAATTTCATCAAAAACAGTTCAGTAATTTTTGCGTGAAAGAGTAACAAACATCCATCCATCCACCCTCACAAACTTTCACAATTATATTAATAAAAATTAATAGTTTTTTGTTTTGTCAATTTCTTGCAATATTTTATTTGATGTTAATTTGATTAAGAATCATTTAAATTGAAAATTGAAATTAAACAAATTTCGGAACTGCTGTTTTTTTATAATTATTCAATTAATTATTTCTAGATGTAAAATTGTAAGAGGTGACGTCACACTAGGGAGGGGGGAGTCTCACAAATGTGATCAACTGTGACAAGGACGGGGGAGGGGTCAAAAATCATTAAATTCGTGTGACGTAATTTATGGATGGCCCCTAATACAGCTGAGACCAGCTGAGGGTTCTTCATCAGATACTTCAGACCTTCGATTTTTGACATCAAATGAAGCGGCCCACCAAGTTGAATTTTTTTTGTAAAGGCGGTATGTCGATCTCTAATAGTTTGGTTGGGCTCTTGTGTTTTCTAATCAGGGTCACCAGGTACTCCAGATCTTCGATTATCCTAGTTTTTAAAGTTTTCCCTTTATGTGGCCATTAAACCCTAACTCTGTACCAAATTTCAGCTCTCTGAGTTTATTGGAAGTACTAGTTCTATTCTGATGATCATGAGTGAGTGAGTGTATAAGTGAGTGAGTGAGTGAGTGAGTGTCATAAATGCGAAACTTTGCTTTCGCTTAACTTCGGAACTAAATAACCTACAGACTTGAAATTTTGGATTTTAAGTATGTGATTATAGCTTACTGGATGACGAAAATTTCTGCGTTCTGGTCTTATCCAGAGGTTCTCAAATAGGGGCTTAAAAATGCGGCGAAATGGTTCCAGTAAAGGATGGTACGGCAGTGTTTGCTTCGCGCTCGACTTGGCGGGGGCACTGCCGTGCCCCCAGATAAAAATATTTACAGCACGGATACGATTGATTATCGAAGACATTATATACTATACGATTAGTATAGGATATAATGTCTCCGAAAATCAATTACGGATACTTCGGGCACATGATTCACTGCTTATTTAAAGACGAAAACTTTTTTGCATGTTATGTGTCACTGAACTCCTCCTAAACGGCTGGACCTATTTTGAAACGTGGATTTGAGAATGGTTTAGATTTACAATTGAACCCGGTAGGTGGCGCTGCTGTCAGTGCGTCAACAAATTTAATTCCAACTTGTGAGGCGGTACGATGTTGCCGGGACAGCTAGTTCGATATAAAAATTCCTTACCGGCAGCGGCGGCGGCGGTGGGGGGGCCGTCGCGGGCGGCTCGGTGCCGGGCGGCGGCGGCGTCGCGCGCGACCACGAGATGTCTGCCGGCGGGGGAGGGGGAGGGGGAGGCGGTTCCTGAAAACGAACAACATAGATTAAACATTTATTTCCATGAAATTGGTACAAAGATGTAAAATAGCCTGCACACATTGACCCATGTTGGCCCAGTAATGGTGCATATTGGCGGGCAATTGTCCATCGTGGCGCGCAATCGAAAAGTTGTCGGTTTTTGGCACACTTCAAAGGAATCGTGGCGTAGCTTGGCCAGTGGTGTTCACAACTTCACACAATGGCCCATTGTTTAGTTCGATTACCCATATTTTTTGCAAAATATATTCGAAATCACTAGATGACATACGAATACACCATTTTGCAAAAAATTGCAAAAGGTTGCAATTTTTTGCAAAATTTGCAATGTTCAGGTTTGGGGAGTCCAATCAAAGATGTTGTGCCGCGAATATCGTTTATTAACTACTAGCTGTCTCGACACACGTCGTTCTGTCTTAAACATGAACTGGAATGAAAAAATAACTACACCTACAATGCAACCTACGTCCTAGTCCTACACCTACACCTACTCCTACAACCTACACCTTTTCCAATATTTCTCACCGTTTAAACCTTCCCTGAACTTCCACAATAGGGAATATGCACGTATTTTTTTTTTTTTTTTATATAGATCTATCTTGTTTGGTAAATCGTATGGTAAAATCAGTTTTTTGATATCATTAAAAATAACTAAGATATGAACGTTGAAAGTAGTATACCTATTAGACAGAGAGATCGGACGTGTATCGTGACGTCACATAACACGACTTTCATAGAAAGTTCATACTAAATTTCGTTTTGCTAGAAAGAGATAGATTACAAACTTTGACCGCTCATATCTTGCTCATTTATCAACAGATATTGAAATTTTCTTCGCCAATTCCTTTATTTTTCAGTCTAGTATCATATTATTATGTTTTAAGCTATTTTTATATTTTATGCATATTCCCTATTATTTCAAGACTAAAATAGCGAGACATTGGACTTGCAATATACATAATATTTCAAGTCCCATTACTCAATATCCTTTTTATATACATAATACCACGTTTTATGTCACCACGCGACCACGACGGACATAGGAAAGTCTCCTGGTTCTAGTTTAGAACCTCCCCACCAATTTTCAGGCAAAACGGTTACATTTACACACAACAGTTACATTACAATATATAGGGACGTGATACACACACTACACAAAGATACACACACTAAACTAACCTTATTCTCCACCTCCGGGGGCGGCGGCGGCGTCGTGCATATCTCCATGTCAGCGGTGCCCACTGGATACTCCCATTGCGTGAAGCCGTCCTCGCGCCGGTAGCAGTAGCGCCGCTCCGACCTGGGACAACCCTCAGTAGGAGTGTGTGACGGGGCGAGGGGCGGGGCGCTCGATACGCTTAGATAAGTAGCTGCTTTAAACTGATTCATTGGCGAGACTTTGAAGTCATTGGTGAAACTTTGAACTCATTGGTGATACTTAGAATTCATCAGTGTGACTTAAGTTCATTGACGCGCGTTATTAATCGACTTTGAACTCATTGTCGCGAATAATTACTTATTTGTACAATTAAAAACTATTTGCTACAAGTTATTACTCAGTGATCGAGTGCAACTTTACCTCATTTGTGTTACTTTGAACTCATTAATGATACTTTGAATTTTGTGTTACTCCAACTCAATGTCAATGTCCCGCGACAGTTTAAAGCAACTATTATTTAAAAATATGGAGCAGAGCTTATAGTAACGCGCAGCAGAAATTCTCTGCATGAAATTTATGTTCATACTTAAACCCTTTATGACCGATCTCTTCTCGAATCTGGCCTTAGCAGCCATCTGGAAAAGATCAAAGCGCATTATCAGGAAATTCAAAAAGTTAATAAATAACATAAATCTCTTACCAAAATCCACGGTGCGAAGACTGGACAATTTTCTTCTCCTTGAAGCTTGTCACTTTCTTAATTATACAAAAGGTTTTCTTTGCTTGATGTATACATTGATTTTAGTTGTTAAAGTAATAAGAAATTTTACTTTGTATAAGTTACAAAAAATTGATGACAAAATTATTAAATTCATCTAGTCTGAGTCAGTTAAAAATTAGGTTATTAATACAAAGAAAAATTATTTGTAAATAAATATTTATTCTCATCATCAGGTACTTTGTCACAATATTTTACAATGTGATCTAAATAACACACATACAAACCAACATAATATTTACATCTAACTGAAAATTGTAAAAAATATTATATTACAGTACAATTTTTTTTAACTGTTAGCATTTTAACTGGTAAATAACACAGTAAAACATTGGACCTTTTGATAATTACAATAACAGCGAAGTTATTAATTGATATATTTTAAATACAAAAATACTTAATTTATTGATAGCACAAAATTTTGATGTAAGGTAATCTTTTGTTAAAGTTTATCTTGCATCAAGAATGGTGTAAAATCTTATAAATCTTAATATGGGGTGATGTAGTTTGTTATATAGGGGCTTTATGGATGAGATAACATTATGTTTTAATCATTGAGAATAGTAGTTTATTACTATTGAATATTTGACCAACTTTCTAAGAAACGGGAGTATATGAATTTAGAACAACAATATATAAAATGGGGTAGACATATTATATCATGAGATGATCAAATCAATTAAAGAGTTAATTTAGGAATGGCCACTATGAAATATCAGATGGAGTCAATCTAGAATATTGTCGCAACTCATAAAAGAGGCTTTATATGATAATAAACTAATATATAATAGGCTAACTATATGGAACTTTTACAGCGCGATTCAGCAGTTCGGCATTAGGAACATTTATGAGCGATTTTAATAAACCTTTAAGAGCTGATAGAAAGGATTTTTTGTGTTGTATACCACACAAAGTGCTGAATGGACTTTTGTAGCACAATTCATTTAGCTACCACCGACAAATCTGCTTCAGTCTTTAGCACTTGTTTTTTTGGATTTACCTCATCTTTGGGTTCAAGTTAACCTACCCCAATCACCCTACACCCCTCACATGACATATCCTGTACCTCTCGAATCGCGCGCTCCAGCCGGGCGGCGCGGCGGCCGCCTCGTGCCGCGACAGCGCCGCGCCCGCGCGCTCCGCCCAGCTCCGCACCCACGTGGGCCGCAGCGCACCCGCGCGGTACGCCGAAGCCACAACCTGATGGACGATAAAAAAGTATAAATGTCAGATGTAACAGTGATAGTTTCGAATTTAAAAATCGAAATGTGCATACATGATACATTTTTTAAAATGTGTAGATATCATTATTTTAGATGCATTATAAATATTATTATATTCATAAAAATATTTTGAGATTAGCTAAGTCACATTTCAAAAGTATCTAATGACAAGGATATTTAGTAGATTTTAAAGTTTTTATCAAGATGAGAAAATTATTTATTTTCCCTAAAAGGCGAAAATATTTGACACAGTTTGCCCGCCAGTTTATACCATAATATCATCTTTATAAAAGTTTTATTTATTTATTAATGTTTATACAATTTAATATACAATTCCTGGTATAAAAAGCCACGAAGGCTCATCATTTGTCTATTAAAACAATTTTTGATAATTGTTCTCTTTTTCTGTTTTATAACCTTACTCTAATATTATGTATATTATGGTATATCTGGGAGAATAACTTTTGCATGTTTGTGTCTTTTAAATGTGCAGAAGTTAATCAATTTTAGAATAGTAACAACACACACTTTAAAACAGCATAAAAATCAGAGAAGAAAAATATTGTTACTCACATTCAACTGTATTAACATTTCTTGAATCTGTGTCAACTGGCACGGTTGTAGTTCGTTCAAATACTTGAGCTTCGCTTCAACTAAGTCTATCAAGTCTTCTAAGGATTCATCTTTTTTCTCCTCATTCAACGTCTCACCTTTCGTAAAGGTCAACCCATTGCCATAGCTCACCGTATTCTTTGGACTATCAACACCATTCTCGTCCTTACTGAACCCTAATCCAGTCCTTTCCGTGGAAAATCCCTCAATAAATTGTGAATATTTTGTCGTATAACTCGGAACTTCAACCTTTTTTGCTGGTAATACTGAATTTGATATCCTTAACTTCTTTCTAGTAACCGTGCGGTCTACTTCATTGGATTCCTTGAGATATACATTCTCTTTCTTTTCCTTTTCCGGTGGCAATGGAGGGGGTGGTGTGCTAGGATTTATATCTTTGTCTTCAATATTTGCTGCACTTGGAAATAAGCTTGTACTTTCACTGAAATTGCCATTCGGGTATAGTGCTTTTAATTCTTCTAACGGTGGAGTCCTAACTCCACTGGGTGAGCTATTCCCACTGATAGACTTAGCATTCCCTTTGACTTTAGGTAACTCCTTCTTCTCAATCTCTTCTAATAAGTCATCTATATCTAAGTTCTCTACTTTTGGTGATGCTGTAGTTGAATTTATATCTTCTTTAATAATTTTCTGTAGTTCCGTTGGTAGTTCTCCACCAAGCTTTTCTAGAAGTTTTGCTTTATCTTTCAATCTTTTTAATAGCGCATCTTCATCTTGATTATCAACATCATCTACTTTGGCGCCCTTTAAGTAAAGTTTTAATTTGGTATTATTAATTCTTACTGAAACTTGACATCTATTTTAACTTTAAAATTAATACATAATTATTATTACACCTCAGATTGAAAACTTTGACCATCATTATGTAATAATGCGATGCCACAAAAACGCTACGAATAGGCTAAATTAACAGAATATTTATATCCTTAAATACAAACATACTGTTAATAAAGCTTTAAAAAACCAGAGAAATTAACCTATTGCTAGATTAATAAGTCATTCTTGTGTGCATGGATTATTGGTTGCGCATCAGGAGTTTCTATCATCATTGGTGTTTTTGTATCTACAATTATTAATAAGGTATTTCAAAACATCATAAAATCTAAGCTTAAATTTAAACCAAAGTTTTGAAATACAAAGAACCCTGAATAAAAGTATAATTAACCTAATAATTTGCAGCTCTAGTAATATAATAGAAAATAACATCATGGCCAACATATTTTGTTGCTATAAATGCATCACCTTTCACCATATTTTTAATATTTTGTATATCTAAATATATAAAAGGCAAACCTGACTGACTGATAGATATCAACACAAAGCTGAAACTACTGAACGGATTTTGCTGAAATTTGGCATAATAATAGTTGTAATGATGTTGGCATCTGCTAAGAATGGATTTTTGAAAATTCGTCCGCTAAGGGCTTAAAACTTTGTATGGAAACTGAACTCCACGCGAACGAAGTCACGGGCAAAAGCTAGTCAGAGATATTAAGATACTAGCATTAATTGCTTGCGCCTTTACCTGCGTGAATTTAGGTTTTAAACTTTCATCACCTATAGATGGTTTGGCCTGTACATTGATACATCAGTCTATATTTGCCTGTGCTACATATTCAAACGTTTCAAGCACAGTTTTGCATCAGAAACAAATATGGGTAAATTACCTGGTTCTTAGTGGACACTTCAATCTTACGTTCCGGTGATTTATTATTGTTCATCAGCTGAGGTGGAAGCTCCGGCCCAATAGGTACGCTGTAATTTTGGTTCGGTGGCAGCGATGGTCCATAATGTGCGGCTTGCTTCTTCACCTTTTTCACTGGTGGTGGTGTAGCTTTTACCAGTTTTTTCACAGGTGGAGAAGCTTTAAAGGAAACCTCCTTGCTTTTGTCGGATTCATCATTGGATTCTGAATCTGAGTTGTGGTAGGAAGTGATCAGTTCTATCTTTCTGAAATTTTTACAAATTATTGCATAAAAATTTAAACATCCTAAAATTGCTTGCATTAGAAAGTACCTAACTATGCATCAGTTAAATATTATGTGAATTATTGTTTGTTCTCTTCAATACTGACTAGCTTTTTTATGAAAAAAACTAGCAGAAAGATCACTTAATGGAAAGCGATGACTATCATCCATGGACACCTGCAACACCAGAGGGGTTGCTAATGTGTTGCCAGCCCTTTAGGTAGGAGTATGGCTATTTTCTTAAGGTTTGAAGGTCATATTTGTCTGGAAATACCACTGGTTATAATTCATCGCAGAGTATTAATATGTGCCGCATAAAACTTCAAGAATTTAGTTACTTATATTTTACTAAATTATAAAAATAATGTTTGATTTAAGTAAATAGATTTTATTTATGGCAAACTGTTACTTACTCTTCTTCATCATCACTCATTGCTCTTTTCTTGGTAAATTTGGAATTTTTATCTGGCGGTGGGGTTGGTTTATCGAATTTCTTAACTAGTTTTGCAGCAGGGGTCTTAGTTTGTACATTTTGTTTTTCCGCTAACGCTTGTTGATACAGTTGCCATTCTTCAGCAGAAACTTCGGTAGAGCCTGTGACAAAGTTACATAATTTGTATTGCAGCAATATAAATATTATGCTTTATAAGTATTACACTAATTGCTGAAAAAACATCTAGAATATAATTATTAATATTTGCAATTTATAATATTTAAAAAACAAAAATTAACATATTTTTACATGGGTGAATAAAGCTGTATGATTTTTTCAATAGTGAAAATTGATCGTCTAAATGGCAATTCAGCAAAGTTGCAACTTTGCAAGTGACAAAACTGCCATTTTAACAACCAATTTGTGGCAAAATGCATGCGGCTTTGGTCACCTTTGTTAAATCCCTCATAACAGCTTATAAGATTTCCTCTAAAGAAGGATGTGATACAGTATACAAAAATGATATAAAATACCCTACCTGATGAATTCAATTGCTGCTGCGCCAGTTTAAGGGCAAGCAGGTACTCCGGTGGTGCTTCCCATGTGACTGCATTAGTGTACTGGTTCCAATAGTAGGTGAAGCCACTGTTCTCATCGTAACACGCCGACCAGGCTGCAATAATAATTTTGTAACATTTGTTCTTTATAAACAATGTTTACATGACTTTAGAGCTGACATTGCAAACAAAACTGTAATAGACATATTTTTTACCAAGTAAGCAATGAGCAGTCTATTGTATTTTATGTTCTATAGTAGTATTTATGTAACAACAGCCTCCATGGTCTAGTGGTTAGAGAATTGGCTCTCGACTCGGAGGTCACAGGGTCTGACAAGATGATCTCTCGTCACTCGTGTCGGTTATCCGTCCCACTGGATTATGAGAGTAAAGGAAAAGAGAGTACTCTTGTGTACTGCGCACACACTTGGGCCCTATAAAATGACTCCTGCATAACTGGCCTGGCTTCTATGAAACCGGCCACCGTCACCGAGATCGGTGTGGGGAGAGTTATTATGTTACAATAGGGAGAAAACACTTGAACTTACGGCAATGCGGTATCGGCGCGGGATGGACGCCCGCGGGTGCGGGATAAACCCCCGCCGCAGCGGGAATCTGTGGAGCGGTGTTAGGGTAGCTAGGGGGTCGAGCGAACCTCTCAGCGGCCACTCTAGGCCCCTTACCGTCATCCGACTCCTCATCCGAATCGCCATAGTTGACGAGAAGACCTAACGGATTTGGTTTACTCATCGCAGGAAGAATTCGAGTTGTATGGAAAACTTTTGACTATTATTGAATAGTTTACAAAAACAAACACGTTACTTTGTACCCTATTTTGTAAAACGAAGAGAAATACAACGTTTAAAACATGACGCCGCCGTGCACGGTGCGACGCAAAATGACAATTGACAATTGACACTGACAGTAGTGACAGATAGTTTTTTTTATTAATATTATAAATTGCATCGGCTTATAACCATTTGCCAGTGGCAAGTAAAGAAGGCGGAAATTTATAGAATAAACAACAAACACGAAACCTATTTTGTAAAACGAAGAGAAATACAACCACGAAGTATAGAACATAGAGTATAAAGAGTATAGGCTATTAGCAAGAGCAAAATTATATATCGTACCTTATCCCCCTATATGACACATGCCAATGAGAAAGAAAGAGATATCTAGTTGTTCGTTAGTTTCGTAGACAGAGAAAACTATAGACCTATGGATAGCTTTTGTCTCGTTCGCACACGAAAGAGAAAAACTTATGTCAATATCATAAGCAGAAATGAGAGACGACGACATCATTTTCTGTTTCACCAGCCGTGCGGGTTTTTTCAAGGCCAGCACATCATTGTGCTAAACAAAATTTGACAGTTCGCGTCAGCTTGTTCTTTAGTTACTATTTATCTCATTTTATAACTTATATTATTTTGTTAAGTAAGCGCTAAATTCGCTAAAAAGTTTCCTGTTGGTGTTAACTAAATATATATTTAAGAAACCATGGTGCGGTGCTGTGTATTAGGATGTAAAAGCGACAGTGAAATGATAATGCCCGACTTGTCTTTTCATTCGTAAGTATTTCCCTTTATATACATGTAATATAAATTCTTTGTACTAGAACTTTTCCGTGTGTTTGTGTTTTTGAGTAAATCTCGGTAATGGACCGATTGATCCATCAAATCTTTCAAAATATGTAATCGTAGTAATCATAACCTCTAAACGTGTTAGCTCTCAGTGTTGCCAGTTTTTTGTACAAAGATTACCAATCATCATGGGATTTGGGAACCTCATAACATGTTCTATGTCCGTTATATAATATTAAATTAGTTATGATTATTATAATAATTAATATGATACAGTCAAATCTCGTAATTCAAAACCAGAGACTCTTCGTGCGGACGTGTATTTCAATATATTTCAGTTGTCTGTACCCGTAATACAAGTTCTTTGAGAATTAACCACGAGACCAGATTGACGTGGTATGAAACGTCCATAAATATTATCATTATTCTAAATCATAATATTTGAAAATATATGTTTTGTTTTGCAGACTAAATCACCGAATTACACACTCACCAAAGACAGCACTCAGAAAGTTGAAGCGAAGTCAACAAATATTAGAAGATAGGTTGAAAAAATTAAGGGCTATCAGAGAAAAAAGTCGCCGGCTGAAGAAGAAAATTGCTACATTTTTACATTTCATCAATACATTTTGGACAAGGTGTCGTATGTCAGAAAGAATTTAAATAATTTCAAAAACAAAAGCGACAACCATTACTAGAAATAAGAACAAGTTAGAAATACCGGTGTTCAGACTTAGCAAAGTAAAACAACCATTTAAAGGTTCATGTATACGCCTTTACAATAGAATACCAGAAAACGTTCAAAATCTTACCATTAATAAATAAAAAAAAATGCTTTTTACTCTTTTGCCTGTTAAAATATTTTTAAACTATAATCCCTGAAAGACTGTTGTACTTTAGAAAAAAAAACAATAAAATTAATACAAAGTTTAAAACAGGGATCGCGAACCTATAGCACGATTGCCATTGAATCCCCGAACCTATAGCATGCGACATAATATTTTAAATAATAACTGATAATTTAATAACGGGATATCGAGTGTTATGTGTTATTTCTAAATACCTTTTTACCTGTGACGATAAATACGCCCCACCTCTACTCGGGGGACTCTTCAAATATTATGAATTATCGAGAGTTCGAAATATCAAATGGCTCGAAAACGAAAAAAAAAAATGGTTTGAAACTTGAATCAACAAACCAATGCGTGTGAAAGTGTGTGTCAAACTAACCATTTGAAAAACAATGGCTTGTGCACGATTAAACGAGTTTCGACTTGTCTCAAAATGTACTTATATATACCCCTGCAACTTCTGTAATCTTTCTATCTCTATCCCTCTGCAACTTTGAATTGTCGAACGTTTGATTCCGATGAGTTCGAATGTCTCAAAATGTACTTAAGTACCCCTGCAAATTCTGTAATCTTTATATCTCTATCCCTCTGCAACTTGATTAGTTCGAATTAACGCGTCGTTTTGTTACGTAACGATTATTTTTTTTCCTTCGAATTACCAAGTGCAGTGCATGGTTTTAGTTTGTAATGATTTAAAATTTTGTCTTAAAAATTAAATTATTAAGAAATTTCACTATTGTTTTTATTTTATCTATATAACCTTATTTATTTTAAAAATTCATTATTGTAAATAGTAATGTCTGGCCACCAACATTTACCGTACCTACAGTAAAACCACGTTTTGTGTGATCGGAACTCATAATTTTTCATTCATCGTCTATAACTTAGAGTCTTAGATAAAAGAAACAATGATTGCCAATGACATGATTTTATATTAAGTATAAGATGAGTATAAGTAACTTTACAAAATATATATAACATTTGGCAATCTTCGTTTTTCTATGGAAGTGACAGGATGTATAAAAATCCAATGATTCTCGGAAGACAGTAAGAACGTGGCACTATCTTCTATTTTAAAATAACAATACAACTAACATTTTTTAACTTTCATATTATTTTCGTGGTAAAATATAATATTATTACATTGGTAAGTATTGAATATTAGTAAAGTTGTTTATGAATCTTGTGTCACCTAAATTTGTTAATGTTATGATGTATTTTTTTTATATATCTATGGACGCTTCACACCACGTCAATCTGATCCCGTGGTAAGTTCTTGAAGACCTTGTGTTACGGGTACCAGACAACGGAAATATATTTAATACTTTTATACTATACACATATTTAAGATTTTTATTATATTATACACATATTTAATACACATCCATGACCCAGGAACACAGAAAATTTTTTTGTTCCTTCGGCGGGATTTGAACCCGCGACCCCCGGCTTGAGCACCAACACGCTCAACCAACTGAGCCACAGAGGTCGTCAAATGTATGTAATGCTGGTGACCTTTTTTGCTTAAAATTTATATAAATAAATAAACATCATAATGTCATTCAGTAATCTTTTCGAAAGACATTGACTAGGCACTGTATTATGAATTAATGTATAAAATAATTTTAAAACAATATTTAATTACTTAAAAATATTTAGAAATGCCTATAAACCTAGGAAATGTATACATTGCCTAAATTTCAAACATTGTAGACTGTAACACATATACACAAATGTACACAAAATATTTCTTTGGGGAGTTTTTTGCTTGTCTGGTAACCCTAAATCTTGATAGGTACTCTATACCTGTCCCTTTTACCGGCACGCTTACCCGTGGTCTTTAGTTTTCTCTGTCTACGGTTAGTTTCGTTTTTTGTAGACGGTTACAGGTTTTGAACATATGTAACCAACTTCAGACAGATCAGCTGTCTGAAGTTGGTTACAAGTTGCATTGCTCGTATTTATCAGCAACTTCATATGTAAATATATTCCCGTCCGCCAGTGAAGTCCCTAGTCGGCATTTTGTGTCGATAAAAATCAAAATAATGATGAAAATGTTAATCTTTTCATAGCATAAAATGAAGTCTTTTATTCCGCTTTATGGTTTCTTAGATCTTAACTATTAAATGAATTTAAATGCAGTTTGCAGCCAATAGATAGAATGATTAAAGTGGAAGATTTATGCGTAATGATCTATGCACCTTTGTGATTTATAAATTATTATCAGTCGATCAAAAACGAATCTATGCAGTATTGTCTACAACAAACAGAAGTATGTTGGGGAAGCTAGTCTCTTGAACTATACACCCACACACTATGCAGGCTATCGTCCGATCGACTTGTCAGTTCTATATCCTACTACTATTTTAAACATGAAAGTTCGTGAGGATGGCTGAATGTATGGATGGATGTTTGTTACTCTTTCACGCAAAAACTATTGACCAGATTTGAATGAAATTTGGTATGGCAGTAGTTTAAGCTCTGGATTAAAACATACATACAAACATACTTTTCCTTTGGATACATCATACAGCTGGTAAATATATAAACAGTAGATGTATAGACTTTTTATGTCTTTATGCATTTCTCCCTTGAGTTGGGGTACCTACGTGGAAAGACAAATGAAAAAAGGAAATTTTAATAGATATATTTATTATTTATTAACAATTGGACATCATTTATTAGCTTACACGTTACGACAACACCAAAAAGCTCTCAGATTGTCAGCATGGAGCTAAATATGTGAAGAAAATAGAGCACAGCAGTCCGTTTACGTGGAAGAGCCATGCTTTGGCACGAACGGTCCACCTGGACCAGATAAATACCACGGCCTCCGGGTACTCAAGGAGTAGTTGCGGATTTTAAGACCGGGATCGTACTTGTGACTCCTCCTATTGCGAGTATGTATAGGTGGCGATAATCGCTCTCCATCTGGCGATCAGTCTGCCCGTTTTCTGGTCAATTAAAAAAGTACATAGAAGTATCCTTGCAAAAGGCCACCTAATTCCCTGCAAAACCAAAAAGCAAAGCTAAATTTGAAAATTTGTGACATGTTTTTGTGATTATGTACAACCGTAACTCCATTATAATATACAATAATAATAAATAATATTTATGGACGCTTCACACCACGTCAATCTGGCCCCGTGCTAAGTATCAGAAGAACTTGTGTTACAGGTACCAGACAACGGGAAGTATATTTAATACTTTTATACTATACACATATATAAGATTTTTATTATATTATTACACATATTTAATACACATCCATGACCCAGGAACACAGAAAAACTTTTTGTTCCTTCGGCAGGATTCGAACCTGCGACCTCCGGCTTGAGCACCAAAGCGCTGAACCACTGAGCCACAGAGGTCGTCAAAGGAATTATTAATTAATAATTATAATAATTAAAAAATACACCACACTATTTTATATTATAATATATTATCACTTAGTTTATATTTTGGATCTTACTAATTTGTATAATTGTATGGTGTTTGGTAAACATAAAGTAGGCAAAACATTTTTCTTTCAGATTAACATATTTTCTCTTTCGAAGGTTTATCGATATCCAAAACATCACTATGTAAATACACAACCTCTGAAATGTATACAAAATTTCTATTATATATTGTTGAAATCCGCATAAAATGGACAATAAACACATTTATCTACAAGAATATAATAACTTCAGTGTAATTGCTTGTATTTATATAACCTGAAACAATTCTCAACATACTGGTGAAAAGTTAACACTTCTTCACGATTTTCTTTCCTCGCAGAGTGTGATTTACAGCACTCCACCAAACGGGCCATATTAATTTAAGCACAGCTTTGTTTTCTAATAAGACTTTTTAATATAAACTGAGATTTTTACCAAATAAAACACTATAAATTCATGATTTGCTTCTTCTTCTTCTTGTATCATAATGCACACGTAAACAAATGACATTAGCTGTCAGTGGCTAACTTCAGGCCACATCTACTGCTACTAATTCAAAATGTCACTTATTGTTAAAGCAATAAAGTCGTAATTCCAACGTCTAAAATTGGACTCCAAATTGGAGCAACCTTCGAAAAAAACGTATAGACATAGAGATGGCTTTCTCTTTCACTCTTATTGGTTTTGCCTTTGATGTTTTGTGAGACAAATAGCTGCCTACGGCTTCGATTTTTGTTTTAGTTCTATGAAACTCCAATTTCTTTGGTATAGAAACCAGGAGTCCGAACGATATAGGCTTTTCCATAGTAATTATGTACACAATAATACTTAATAGGACCAGATCTTAGTTTTCTATTCTGCCGCTAGGCGTGCGAGACCGACGAGTACCAAGTGTTGCCAATACTATTATACCGAGTGTGGCCAATACTATTATTTATTACAATTATTTTTAAATTACCGTTAGGCAATTACCGTGTTCTACGGTATCTATTTTTCGAGAACAGTTTCTAAGAATTTCCTAAAACTTTTATATAATAAGACACGAAGTATAGATAACAAGGAGTCCGAACATAATGTTAAAATATTGGTCTCAATTACGGGGACAGATTTTTGCCGGTAGAGCGCGCGACGGTCCGACATGCACTCGTTTGAAATTACGCGGGAAGTTTAAAGTTGCTATTGACAGCTCTGGAAAGATTGAAATCTTATTATATAAAAGTTTTAGGAAATTCTTAGAAACTGTTCTCGAAAAATAGATACCGTAGAACACGGTAATTGCCTAACGGTAATTTAAAAATAATTGTAATAAATAATAGTATTGGCAACACTTGGTATAATAGTATTGGCAACACTCGGTACTCGTCGGTCTCGCACGCCTAGCGGCAGAAAAGAGAACTAAGATCTGGTCCTATTATTGTGTATATAATTATTATTAAAAAGCCTAAGATACCGTTCGGACTCCTGGTATCTATGCTTCATGTAATAAGATTTCAATCTTTCCAGAGCTGTCAATAGCAACTTTAAACTTCCCGCGTAATTTCAAACGAGTGCATGTCGAACCGTCGCGCGATCTACCGCCAAAAATCTGTCCCCGTAATTGAGAACATTATTTTAACATTACGTTCGGACTCGGTTTCTATACTTCGTGAATACAACCATGAAGCATAGATACCAGGAGTCCGAACGGTATAGGCTTTTTAATAATAATTATGTACACAATAATAGGACCAGATCTTAGTTCTCTTTTCTGCCGCTAGGCGTGCGAGACCGACGAGTACCGAGTGTTGCCAATACTATTATACCGAGTGTTGCCAATACTATTATTTATTACAATTATTTTTAAATTACCGTTAGGCAATTACCGTGTTCTACGGTATCTATTTTTCGAGAACAGTTTCTAAGAATTTCCTAAAACTTTTAATTAATAAGATTTCAATCTTTCCAGAGCTGTCAATAGCAACTTTAAACTTCCCGCGTAATTTCAAACGAGTGCATGTCGGACCGTCGCGCGCTCTACCGGCAAAAATCTGTCCCCGTAATTGAGACCATTATTTTAACATTACGTTCGGAGTCCTTGTTATCTATACTTCGTGAATACAACGATTTGACAACGATAAAACATGACGCCGCCGTGCACGGTGCGACGCAAAATGACAATTGACAATTGACACTGACAGTAGTGACAGTTTTTTTATTAATATTTTATATTGCATCGGCTTATAACCATTTGCCAGTGGCAAGTAAAGAAGGCGGGAAATAGAATATTCATTCAAGTTTTCATCACCGTATTTCTAAATCAAGTTCAAAGTCTAGTCAAAGTCCAAATAAATAGTGGGGGTAGTCAATGATCAAGTCAGACGATTTAGTAAAGTGGGAGATACTTTACTGAATCTTCCTTGGGTGTTTCGGCGGGAAACCCGAGTAGATTTTTTTTTTTTTTTATTGTTCCCCCGACCATTTTTTTCTATTTGAGCCCGACCATTTTTTTCTATTTTGATTATTGAGATTTATTTATATGATTTGGCCAGGACAATTGTTTTCTATTTGTACATATTACATTTCTATTTCTGATCTACCTTTTCCTTTTTACTTTTGCTCAGACAGTTTGTTTATACTTTTCCGTTCATTTCACATTACATTCCATTCTAGTATATTATACATTTGCAACTATACAGTCTTTCATATCTTTCTTATTTTCTTTTATTAGGCTTTATTTTAATTTTCTTCTATTACATTTACATGTTACTATTAATTACATTTCCGCTGTACTACATTTATCTACTATATTATACATTTTTATTCCTTTATATTTACTTCTTTTATTATTTTTCTAATACATTTGTTATCACTTATCTTGACAGTTTATCTATTTATATTTCAATTTCATTTTTTATTTTTATTGTATATTATCCAGTGATTAATATTATATATCTATGATATTATCTATTTCTATTAAGTACTATTACATTTACACATGTTTCGTTACGTTGTACTTACACATTTTTGCGTACATTTCTATAAAGAATTAGATTCATTTTGCTTGTGGACAACGTTTCCGCGTTCATCGCGGGATGCCCGGGCAGTCGTTTGCCAAAAATTATTTTTACAATAATATTTTGTTGCAATTTTTGGTGTGCTATACACTGCAGAGAAGGTATACAATAGAACATTACCAGTTTACATAGATATTACACGAAATATAATACAAAATGTTAGGAATTCTTAAGCTATATATGCTGTGTTATATGAATACTATAACCATATATATGCCAAGTTTTATAATTTTATAGTTTTTTTTTTTTTACAACGGCCATTCATGTCGCCTGTCTTGTCAATTTCCCATTGCAGTTCTTAATACTATGATTAATTACAGCAATTTTTATATCTACCTAGCTATAGACCGTACTGGTAATGTCCTATCATCTACTCGTTCTCATGATATGCTATTGTTGCTCGTGCTATAGCATCCCATTTACGCCGTACCGGACACTCCGCGCTAAACGCGTTATGGTTTGTTACATCCATCCCTTCTCTTTTACAGTTTATGCACTTTGCTTCGCATCCTTCTCTTCGACCCTCGCATTGGGACTGATGGTGCACTCCGGAGCAGTGGCTGCACCTCTCTTCTGCTTCGATATTGCAGTGCCGCCTTCCATGCCCGTACCCTAAACAGCGCGAGCACTGTATCAGGGGGGACTGGTCGGCGACACGGACGCGCTGCATGTTAACATACATGCAGCCCTCCTTTATAAAACGTTGCCACATCCCCGGAGACACCGTCAGTACCACATGCTCTGACTGCTCGTCCCTGCCTTTCCGTCTGTATTTGACTGCTATCCTATTTTCTGACCCGTCAGGGAGTGGCTGCATGAGATGCCCATTCTGAGTCCGAATCGCCTCAAGGATCTCCTCGTCGGTGTTTGGCTTGTGCACCCCATACAGCACCACCTGCGGGTCCTTGTTTTGAACCGTTTCTACTTCTAGTTTGTTGCTACTTGTTTCAATTTTACTTCTAATCCTGTCTCTTTCTTTCTTATCACTAAAGCCTATGATGACTTTCCTATCCTTCCCTTTTCGTATTCTGTCTATTTTTATTCCTTCCTTTCTTGCTTCTATAATCTCTCCTATCTCTGATACAATTTCCGCTCCAGTCATGAGGTTTTCCTTATCACTCACCACTAACGAGTGCAGGGTCGTGCGTCTCGGTTCCGGTGGTATTATGTATATAACCCGAGTAGATTATGAAATAGAATCTAAGTAGTTTTTTCTATTTTAGAATATTACGAATTATTAATTAGTGTAGATTTACTTGTCGTGGGGTGGGCACCAGATCATTCTGGAGTGAGAACTCTAGGCCACTGCCTCGCGGTGCGTGCGCGGGCAACGAGCTGTGAGCCGTTACCCACGATAACAGAAGCAGAAGGTGTTGGGTGAGCTCCAGTCGAGCAGCGACCGTCCGCGTGTCAGTGTGACCGTTTACGGTAGATTGACTACTGCAACAGTAGATTTTCGTTGTAAAATTGGTAGTGGAGTAGATTTTCGGTATTTTTTGAAAAAGTAGCGGATTTCAGTAGAATATCCTGGCAAAACTTTAAACTTTAGCAAATATTTTTCTCTTAACACGGCAACATCGGAAATGTAAACAAAACCTCTGATAACTGTCAGTTATTCGTCGCTTACTTCGTCGGTTATTCGACGCTTGTTATTTAAAGTAAAAGTTACAGTCAAATGGCAAAGTTGTAGGCACGAATTAAGATACCAGGAGTCCGAACGGAATGTTAAATTAATGGTCTTAATTACGGGGACAGATTATTTGCCGGTAGACCGCGCCACAATAAAAGAAGAACTCGTTTGAAATTACGTGGGAAGTTATGTTGCTATTGACAGCTCTGGAAAAAACTAATAAGAGAAATGTGGATTTAAATCTAATTAAATAAAAGTTTTAGGGAATTCTTAGAAACTGTTCTCGAAGTATAAACTACCAGATAGATACCGTAGAACACGGTAATTGCCTAGCGGTAATTTAAAAATAATTTTGCCGGTAGAGGGCGGAGACATGAAAAGAATCACTCGTCGCAGCAAGTGGCAGAAAAGAGAACTAAGATCTGGGTATATTATTGTGTACATGAATACTATGGAAAAGCCTATACCGTTCGGACTCCTATAAAAAGATCTACACCCTATGTATACAACTTTTGTATTTACACTTTTTTCACATAACCTCAGAATTTATATAAAAAATTCAAATAGCCAAGTTTTTGGTTTTTTATTTTTATCTTGTTACAAAAAAATATTTTTTTCACGAAATTTGGTGAAAACTTACCATTTTATGTTACAAATATACTGTATTTTTTTATTAAAAAAAAATTTTTTTTCACCTTATTTTGACTTTTAATTAATTTTTCACCTTATTTGACTTGAATTTTTCACATAAATTTTGAGGTTATGTGAAAAAATGTAAGTACAAAAATTGTAGACCTACAACCTTTTTCCACAGAACTTTTAGTTTTGCCGGAAATCGCGATAAACCGTTTTCTAGCCTTAAAATCTATTATTATAATATTTTTGTAATATTCTCTTCCTTTTCCAATATAATATATTCTATGGACGCCTACTAATTCTTTTCACTTTAGACCATTTTCAAAGGTAATTATCTAGCCCTAGTCTAATAGGTTTTTAAACACTCATCATGTATCATCGCTTTTACATGTAAAACAAGGTTTATTCATGTTTTGAATTCTGTGGGTTTATTTGACAACGGCGGTAATTGCAGAAAATTCGAAAAAGAAAAAAAAAATGGTTAAAATACCTAAATAAAAAAATCGAAACATGACAATGATGATGTTCATACGTGTGTATCTAATAATTTATTAATAAAACCTAATAATATAAAACTTGTGTTTCATATATGTCTCATCAAAAATTATCAACTTACGTGAATTTAAGCCACAAAGTACGTCAGTACAATTTCAGTAGGTTTTTCCAAAACGTTAGTAGATTTCAGTAGAAAAGTAAGTTACATCTAGTAGATTAGCGGTTTTTGAAAACGGTCACACTGCCGCGTGTCTGCATTGCAGTGTTGTGCAATTTCTATTAATTGTTTTTGTATTTCAATTCATAATATCGAAATATCGATAAAACTCCCCTTTTATTTTCCTTGCTTTTTAATAGGGATTCACTTCTTTTGCCCACAATAAATCGAGCGTTGACAATTATTTTGAATCAAATGATGGTCTTGGTTTAAGCGAGCATGAAACTATTTTAGTTCGTAGGTATTGACTTTTGACACTTACCTTCCAAACACATTGATTTTTGACCTTTACATTGACTTTTATCTCCGTTCGTCTTCCCCCCTTCCCTCGCCCCTTTCCTCCAAGCAAAAATCCCCTCGAGCCATAGCCCTTATATAATTTATATATTATATATATATTTATATATATATAATTATTATTAAAAAGCCTAAGATACCGTTCGGACTCCTGGTATCTATGCTTCATGTAATAAGATTTCAATCTTTCCAGAGCTGTCAATAGCAACTTTAAACTTCCCGCGTAATTTCAAACGAGTGCATGTCGAACCGTCGCGCGATCTACCGCCAAAAATCTGTCCCCGTAATTGAGAACATTATTTTAACATTACGTTCGGACTCGGTTTCTATACTTCGTGAATACAACCATGAAGCATAGATACCAGGAGTCCGAACGGTATAGGCTTTTTAATAATAATTATGTACACAATAATAGGACCAGATCTTAGTTCTCTTTTCTGCCGCTAGGCGTGCGAGACCGACGAGTACCGAGTGTTGCCAATACTATTATACCGAGTGTTGCCAATACTATTATTTATTACAATTATTTTTAAATTACCGTTAGGCAATTACCGTGTTCTACGGTATCTATTTTTCGAGAACAGTTTCTAAGAATTTCCTAAAACTTTTAATTAATAAGATTTCAATCTTTCCAGAGCTGTCAATAGCAACTTTAAACTTCCCGCGTAATTTCAAACGAGTGCATGTCGGACCGTCGCGCGCTCTACCGGCAAAAATCTGTCCCCGTAATTGAGACCATTATTTTAACATTACGTTCGGAGTCCTTGTTATCTATACTTCGTGAATACAACGATTTGACAACGATAAAACATGACGCCGCCGTGCACGGTGCGACGCAAAATGACAATTGACAATTGACACTGACAGTAGTGACAGTTTTTTTATTAATATTTTATATTGCATCGGCTTATAACCATTTGCCAGTGGCAAGTAAAGAAGGCGGGAAATAGAATATTCATTCAAGTTTTCATCACCGTATTTCTAAATCAAGTTCAAAGTCTAGTCAAAGTCCAAATAAATAGTGGGGGTAGTCAATGATCAAGTCAGACGATTTAGTAAAGTGGGAGATACTTTACTGAATCTTCCTTGGGTGTTTCGGCGGGAAACCCGAGTAGATTTTTTTTTTTTTATTGTTCCCCCGACCATTTTTTTCTATTTGAGCCCGACCATTTTTTTCTATTTTGATTATTGAGATTTATTTATATGATTTGGCCAGGACAATTGTTTTCTATTTGTACATATTACATTTCTATTTCTGATCTACCTTTTCCTTTTTACTTTTGCTCAGACAGTTTGTTTATACTTTTCCGTTCATTTCACATTACATTCCATTCTAGTATATTATACATTTGCAACTATACAGTCTTTCATATCTTTCTTATTTTCTTTTATTAGGCTTTATTTTAATTTTCTTCTATTACATTTACATGTTACTATTAATTACATTTCCGCTGTACTACATTTATCTACTATATTATACATTTTTATTCCTTTATATTTACTTCTTTTATTATTTTTCTAATACATTTGTTATCACTTATCTTGACAGTTTATCTATTTATATTTCAATTTCATTTTTTATTTTTATTGTATATTATCCAGTGATTAATATTATATATCTATGATATTATCTATTTCTATTAAGTACTATTACATTTACACATGTTTCGTTACGTTGTACTTACACATTTTTGCGTACATAATCAAGCCTATACCGTTCGGACTCCTATAAAAAGATCTACACCCTATGTATACAACTTTTGTATTTACACTTTTTTCACATAACCTCAGAATTTATATAAAAAATTCAAATAGCCAAGTTTTTGGTTTTTTATTTTTATCTTGTTACAAAAAAATATTTTTTTCACGAAATTTGGTGAAAACTTACCATTTTATGTTACAAATATACTGTATTTTTTTATTAAAAAAAAATTTTTTTTCACCTTATTTTGACTTTTAATTAATTTTTCACCTTATTTGACTTGAATTTTTCACATAAATTTTGAGGTTATGTGAAAAAATGTAAGTACAAAAATTGTAGACCTACAACCTTTTTCCACAGAACTTTTAGTTTTGCCGGAAATCGCGATAAACCGTTTTCTAGCCTTAAAATCTATTATTATAATATTTTTGTAATATTCTCTTCCTTTTCCAATATAATATATTCTATGGACGCCTACTAATTCTTTTCACTTTAGACCATTTTCAAAGGTAATTATCTAGCCCTAGTCTAATAGGTTTTTAAACACTCATCATGTATCATCGCTTTTACATGTAAAACAAGGTTTATTCATGTTTTGAATTCTGTGGGTTTATTTGACAACGGCGGTAATTGCAGAAAATTCCAAAAAGAAAAAAAAATGGTTAAAATACCTAAATAAAAAAATCGAAACATGACAATGATGATGTTCATACGTGTGTATCTAATAATTTATTAATAAAACCTAATAATATAAAACTTGTGTTTCATATATGTCTCATCAAAAATTATCAACTTACGTGAATTTAAGCCACAAAGTACGTCAGTACAATTTCAGTAGGTTTTTCCAAAACGTTAGTAGATTTCAGTAGAAAAGTAAGTTACATCTAGTAGATTAGCGGTTTTTGAAAACGGTCACACTGCCGCGTGTCTGCATTGCAGTGTTGTGCAATTTCTATTAATTGTTTTTGTATTTCAATTTATAATATCGAAATATCGATAAAACTCCCCTTTTATTTTCCTTGCTTTTTAATAGGGATTCACTTCTTTTGCCCACAATAAATCGAGCGTTGACAATTATTTTGAATCAAATGATGGTCTTGGTTTAAGCGAGCATGAAACTATTTTAGTTCGTAGGTATTGACTTTTGACACTTACCTTCCAAACACATTGATTTTTGACCTTTACATTGACTTTTATCTCCGTTCGTCTTCCCCCCTTCCCTCGCCCCTTTCCTCCAAGCAAAAATCCCCTCGAGCCATAGCCCTTAACTAAATCTTCCTGACCTAGACCCCTCAAGGTATCATTGGAATTGGGAAAACGATCCCTACATTTTGGCTCCAACAGTTTCCAAATTCCTGATTTACCCCAAAAATCTGAAGTGTTACATTTTTAAAGTAGACCTACTTAATTTAAATTGTCATGTTATGTTTGTGTAGGATAGCGCAATAAATGAATAATAAATTTTACCAAATAAATGCTAGTACTTTTATACTGATAATTTCATAACCATTTCAATACTGATAATTAGGGTTCCGTAATACTTAAGGAACCCTTATAGTTTCGCTCTGTCCGTCTGTCTGTCTGTCTGTCTGTCTGTCTGTCTGTCTGTCTGTCTGTCTGTCTGTCTGTCCGCGCCTCTAGCTCCTGCAATTATGAATATAAATTAATGAAATTTTGTACAGTTATAGATTGTGTATAGATCACGGTTTCGGGATCATAAAAAAATAATAATTTTATATTTTAGGGGTGGCTCTCCATACATGTGAAGTGGGGATGAAAAATATTTTTTCACTCTACCCCATCGTGTAGGGTATCGTAGAATAGGTCTTTTAAAATAAAGGCAAGGTTTCATACGTTACTTTTTTATAAAGTTGACCGTTTTCGAGTAATCGGCCTCCAAAGTAGTTTGTAAGTTGGTCCCCCCCCCCCTAGCATTTTTAAACTATAGGAGATAGAAACTTGCAAATTTCCATGCTGATAGATCATGCTAAAAACTCTTTAGGAAAATTATTGTGAACCAAATCGGACAGTAACTTTTGGAGTAATTATAAAAAAACCTTATTACGCGTTTATAGTTACGGAACCCTCCTTAGACATGTCCTGACATGCTCTTGGTTAGGTTATTTCATAACCATTTCAATACTGATAATTTCATAACCATTTCAATTCCATAACCATTTCAAAATATCAAAAATGCACAACCATTCAAGTTTTTACTTCTGCTGGCACTCTGGAGTGCAACCAGTCTTTTTTATAACTTACACATATTTTATAATTACGTAAGCCGATACTTTTATTTACAAAACATTAACGTTATTATTTTTTCATACAAAGTACAAACGCGTAGGTTCTTTTATTAGAGCTTTTACTAGCATTTTTCGCGGTTCCGCCCGCATAAATACAGTATCCCACCGCCCACGGGTACACTTTACTTTTCGGGATAAAAAGCCTGTGTATTATTTCAGAGCTTAAACTACTACCATATCAAATTTCATCAAAATCCGTTCTGTAGTTTTTGCTTGAAAGAGTTACAAACATTCGTCCATCCATCCTCACAAGCTTTCACATTTATAATAGTAGTAGGATTACCCCTTTTTGATCCTGAAAGTAGGTAAACGCCTGCCAAATTCGATTCATTTTCTCGTTTGCCAGTCCTATCTTCTTCTTATCTTATTCTTCTTTTATATAAAAAATAATTGCTGTTCGTTAGTCTCGCAAAAACTCGAGAACGGCTGGACCGATTTGGCTAATGTTGGTCTTGAAATAATTGTGGAAGTTCAGGGAAGGTTTAAACGGTGAGAAATTTCACATCATAGTTAAGGCAGAACAACATATATATGTCGGGACAGCTAGTTTCATAAAAAGGTACTTAAATCCGATGAATCGTTTACACGACCTCCGTAGGCTAGGTAGGTACACATACGTGGATTCGTGACCCATTTCGATATGCCCAAACATTTGCGTGTTCGGTCGTAAACTTCCAGATTTATCCCAGTTGGGCCACAGGCGCGCACGCTCTCGCACTGTTTACATAAATTCACACAGTTTACAAATTATTTACAACATTTACAAATAACATACACAATTTGTGTCATATTTACAAATTTAGTGCGTCTGTTTAGTGAAATGATGGATCGATGTTTTTTTTAGTGTTTTAAAGTGACTTGTGTTTTGTGGTGTTTTTTTTTTATTTTCTTATATAAAATGTCCATGTTTTGTTCAAAATTCGGGTATGTTAATGCCGCGTCCGCACGTTTGCCAAACCTCGACAAGTCTTCACAAATTCAAACGTGCGGATAGAGCGTTTGCCATGGTTTGTGTAGGCTTGCAAGAGCTTGCGGCCGTTCCGATCGAGTGTCGGTTTTTTGACACAAATCAAAGGGAATTTGTCGCAAGCTCTTGCGATGCATCCACACGTTTGCGCGCGCTCAGTCTGGTTTGTGTACTGGAGACGGGCAGACGTGCCTACGCTCGCACAAAATGAGTGGTGATTGGTCAAATAAGACATCTTGTTTTTTCTCGAATGTTATCAGGCTGAACCATGCATTTGGGACCCGAAAAACAAGCATAATTATTGTATCTAAGTGTATAATACACTTAAATAAAAATCTTAAATATGTATATGTCACCGTAAAATTGTAAAAACCGTTAGATTGTAATAAAACTAGTGAAATTGTAAAATGCCGATAGACACAATAAAAATCTTAAATATGTATATGTCACCGTAAAATTGTAAAAACCGTTAGATTGTAATAAAACTAGTGAAATTGTAAAATGCCGATAGACTTTGGACGCGAATATTCTGCCTATAATTTGACACATTATTTTTCGTAAGATTATAAATATATAGTTATAAATATTTCGACATATTTTTACAATGTCGTTAGTTATTTTACAATCTAACGGTTTTTACAATTTTACGGTGACATGTATAATATAAAAGTATTAAATATATTTCTGTTGTCTGGTACCCGTAACACAAGTTCCTCGAGAACTTACCACGGGACCAGATTGACGTGGTGTGAAACGTCCATAGATTTTTATTATGAGAAATTATTATTATTATGAGAAAAAAGTAGCCGATGCGTGGCTAAGTAAATTATTGAATAAGCCACTATACGGTTAATTTGTAACTTAATCCACCATCTTCTTAACCGTTTTTTTGTTTGTTTTTATTTATGTATTTTTTTACAATAATAATAATAATAACTCCTCACACCGATTTCGGTGACGGTGGCTGGTTTTATTGAAACCAGGCCAGTTACGCAGGAGTATTTTTATAGTGCCCAAGTGTGTGCGCAGTACAAAAAAGCTTTCTTTTACTCTCATAATCCCAGTGCGGGAATCGAACCTTCGACCTCCGAGTCGAGAGCCAAGCTCTAACCACAAGACCACGGAGGCAGTTGTTTTTACAATAAAAATAACTCAAAGCAAATGCTATAGCCGATACCTACGAGCTCAACGTCCGTCATGCTTGCCTGTTCAGAACACACTAACTCACTCGCAAGCGTGCGGATGGCGACGTTTGAATCCCTTTTTCAAGTCAAGCGTTTGTGGAGGTTTGGAGTTTGCGGCAAGTGGCAAACGTGCGGACGCGGCATAATATTGTTGCTAGGTATATAATAACTTTACTTTGACAAGTGATGAGTTTAGGGGCATGTTTTAGTTCAGTATAAAGTTAGCTGTGAAACCATGTCTTTTTGTTAGTAAGTAGGTAGGTGGATATTTTGTTAGTAAGTAGGTAGGTACTAGGTAGGTAGATATTATTTTGTTAGTAAGTAAGTAGATATTTTGTTAGTAAGTAGGTAGATGGATATTTTGTTAGTAAGTAGGTAGGTAGGTATTTTATTAGTGGGTAGGTAGGTAGACATTATTTTGTTAGTAAGTAGGTAGTTAGATAAATATTTTTTAATGTAGGGCCTGTTTCACAACTTCTAAGCTATCCGATAGCCTATTCGGACGTTTTGTCGCTGCTTTGGTACTTTATATCGAGTGATAGAGACAAAATATATGAATAAGCTATAAGTACTTACCTGTAGATTGTTAAACAAGCTCATAATGTTGTCAATTGTTACCAGGAGGCAGGAGCTGGTACAATAAGTGATAATGTCTCGGTACGACATCCGTGTGGCGTACCCGCCGCCGCCCCCCAGCAAGTGTGCTAAGGTAAGTTTCATAGTCATCATCACTACTAGCAGTCTAGACCAGGCATGAGCAACATGCGAAAAACATAGATTTTTTGGAGGTTTTGTGGATGAATTGTAGATTTTTATAGATTTGTGATCTATTGTACCTATTTATTAATAGTTCTAGCTACAGCCTATTTAGCCATCAAATAAACAGACACAATTAGGATAAATATTATTATCGCTACGTCTACGTCTACGCAGTACGCTAGCGGTCGGGTTAAGACCGCTATAGCTTTATCGGACTATAACTAGCCTGGTGGCTAGTTGTCGATTCAAATCGAATTCACCTTCAACTTGTACTTTATCCAGTTCCTGTACTACACATGGAAGCTATGCTCGGTGGTGTTCTCGCACTTCGTGATGATCAGCCTGGTGGTGGCGTACTGCATCCTCGGCGCCGTCACCTTTGAGAAGCTGGAGGCGCAGCATGAGCGCGAGGTGATGATGATGACCTTACTTCCATAATCAATAGTTCAAGACAGACGTTTACTATTGTGAAGCTATTGTAATTCTTATAAGCTTAATCCTTTCGGCTTTCGCCAAAAAAGATGGAAATATCGGGAGTCAAGTTTAAAACACCCTTAAAACTGGGGAAAATTCAGAGCACTGAAAATAGAATTATAGAATAGAGCTGAAAATCAAACACACAATGTAGAGTTAAACGTCAATGTCATACGACAGCTCGACACTCGACACTTCGATTGTCAACTCTATTGTATTAGCGCAGAGTTCTATTTTCAGTGCTATGAATTTAACCGGGCCCGCTGGATTCCGGATCATAAATCATAATATTATAGTCTCAACCTAAGTTAACTCGTATTTATCGACGAGATGGGCTATGCTAGTTCAGTTATTTTTGAAAGAATAGGGATCAAACGGCAAAACCTGATGGTAATCGATTACTATAATTACTATACTATGGAAACCATGCCATGTGAGATGTGTCATGTGATATTCGCTGGACATAATGAGATAAGCGTAAGAAACCGGCCAAGTGCGAGTCGGACTCACGCTCGAATGGCCCCGTACATAAGGCCATAGAGCACGTTTGTTGAATGAGAGTCCCACTTTAATATTTATTTTACTAGCTTTTCCCCGCGGCTACGTTCGCGTAAATAAAGTATCCCCAGTGAAATAGTGTCCTTTTTCGGGGTGAAAAGTAGCCTATATTTTAATTTAGAGCCTAAACCACAGATTAAAGAAAATTATATATTTTTACTCTGTACTTTACTACCATACTAAATTTCATCAAAATCACTGTTTAGTATTTTTTGCGTCAGAGTAACTAATCCTTCCATCCATCCGTATATACTTCCTCACAAACTTATACATTTACTTTAGTAGTAGGGTTCTGTTTCTAGTATTTGTTACTATGGAGGTAGCAAAAATACATCATCTGTAAAAATTTCAACTGCCTAGCTATTATAGTTCATGTGATATAGTCTGGTGATAGACAGACGGACGGCCAGCGGAGTCTTAGTAATAGGGCCTCGTAAGGCCTCGTTGTTACCCTTTGGATACGGATTTTTTAAATGTGATGATGATTACCTTCCAGGTGAAGCAGAACATCTCTCAGATCAGAGGCAACACGACGCAGAGTATCTGGATGATGACGAACCGAGTATCGTACCTCAACCAGTCCAACTGGACAGCGGAGGTGGTAGATATGTTGAGGGTAAGCGTTAATAGCAATTAGTAAAATTAAATACAAATACCAGAAATTAGTGGTCGCCATAATTCATTAAAGTTAATTTATCCTTTAAATACGAAAGTGCACTCTGTTTTACGATTTGTTTTGTTCCTAAAAATCTCAAATTAACTCAGCTATAATTATTTGTTTACTAAATGAATGTACCTATACTATGAAGGTATACTAAATGAAGGTTTACATTTTATGAGTTCCGTGGCCTAGTGGGTAGACACGTTGGTTCGCACTCGAGAGAGTGCAGGTTCGAATCCCAGGTTGTGGCGTGTACCAATGAGACTTTTTCAGATCTCAAGTACATTATGCGGACGCTCTAACGGTGAAGGAAAACATCGTGAGGAAACCCGCACATGGTTGGCCCCAGACGTAATGACCAGTCATTCCTCTGGACTAGGCTGACTATGTTATGAGAATGCGTTATGTGCTTGGGCAACCATACGACATTTAACTCTACTGCTGATTGAATTACGAGAAAATTTACTGCTTTAACTTTGCTGATAATTGCCAGGATTTCGAGAACAGCATCCTCCTGGAGATGAAGGTTCGCGGCTGGGACGGCAACGAGAGCACCGAACACATCCAGTGGACCTTCACCGGAGCGCTCTTCTACTCCATCATCGTCATCACCACCATCGGTAAGTGTACTTTATCTGCTAGGACTTCGAGAATACTTACCTTCTGGAGGTGAAGGTCCGCGGCTGGGACGACAACGAGAGCACTGACCACGTCCAGCGGACCTTCACCGGAGCGCAGTCCTACTCTATTATCGTTATCACTACCATTATTAAGTGCCACATTCTTACGACGATTATTTTTAACTAGCTAATATTGATGTTGAGGTCAGCATTCTTGTAGTGTTTAGTTTTTACTTTGTTAAATTTTGTACCTAATACTGTACTTTAATTTTAAAATTGGGATATTTTGGAAACTTTGCGGCCCTTCTAACCAATCAATCAAACTATAGTTTATTGCAAGAACGTTGTTTAAATAAGATGTTTTAAAATTAATTAAGGACCGATTTCACAACCTACTGATAAGTATCAGATAGCTTATTTAAGCATGTTTTGCCTCTGTCGCTCAGTATAAAGTACGCAGCGACAATTTCCGGATAAGCTACCCGTACTCCGACACTTACTTGAAGTAGAAATTGAATTTGGATAAAAATAACAACATTATTTACGACGAAACAAGCATGTAGTTACTGTAAACTAGCTGATGAAACTTGAACACAATTATGAACATGACAATTGACATGGGATTAAACAACAAAAATAAACATACATTCGTGAAATCAATTTCAGTTAAAAAAGCTATTTGCTTGCAACAGTTATTTTTATAGCCAATATAATTATTAAAGACAGTAACGACGATGACAAAGATGAATCGTGAACCGTCCAACCGTCCCCCGCTATTAGAGTTCAAAGCGCGATGAATTATGATGTAGCCATTGATGTGAAGGCGGGAAATAGTTTTTAATAAAAAGCTGTTGATAAACAGGAAAGATGCTTCATACTTACGTGCGCATCACGCAGATAAAACATAGCTGCGTTCTGTGAGACGCATTAAAGGAGGCTACATATTATGTTAATGACTAGACAGGCTGTATAACACTAGCAAACACCTAGTATTATTACACAATGTGAATAAAAACGTTATCAGGTCACTCGACAATAGATTTTGGTATACCTTGGCGGCAAATTTTAAATTTTCAGGATAAAGTTCTTGGATATTAAAAAAAAATATATAATATAACTATAACTCCAATCTCTAAAGAAAACTAGTAATTAATAATGTTCTGATCCTTCTAAATTTTGACACCGGAGTTACTACTACGATGAAAAAACTTGTTACTACAAGATACAGGTTTTTTTTTAATGAGTCCTCTCCCTTAAATCCTTTAGTGTGTTCCAAATCGCAGGCCGCAGCGTCTTTTTAGTGTGGGGTATCCCTTGATATTTAGACAGCGGTAAATTATGATGGATGTAGCGGGCTATTCCTGATATCCCAATATTTCAGCATACGCGTTGGCTTCCCGCCAAAACATATAAATCCAATTTTTTAGGCCCACATACATTTCAACGAGATCGTTTTGATGTCACATAGATAATACCTACTTTAGTAGTGTCATAGCCTATTTATGTTATTTTAGCAGTAGATTCTACCCATGACCCTTGGTCAGGTAAAATTTAGAAAGATCATCAGTTTATTTTTCTATTATCTGCATTTTGATGGGAGGAAAAATTTAAACAATAGTATTCGGCGGAATAAAAAACAATTCCCCAAGTCAGTGTCGAAATATTCGAATTTATTAGAAAACCTAATATAAATTATTACATATTATTAAACGTGCCTGATAAATAATAATTATAGTAACAATTATTTTAGACTCTACAATAATATCACATTAATAAATTACAGGTACTTTAACATTATTTAACAATTTTACTTTCATATCTTTTAATTCAGAATAAAGTGGGAGTTACGTACAAAATGAATTAATTACATCTAAATCTTCAGGTACTGTAAATATAATTTAACTCTGCTTGAAATACAAAGTATCAGACTTTAAAGTAAGACAGACATGTTTTGTTAGGATTAGTACAATAAAAATAAGCACTTACCCATCTAAATAATATCTACAATAAAAAACTTATAAGCTACTTAATAGTCATAATTCCAAGGTCCTATCCTGCCAGTAGGACCTCCTGGTCCCACAAGAACACCTCTATTTGGTCCTATTGAGCCCGTTGATCCTCCTGGACCAACTAATATACCGTTTCGATATGAGGGGAATCTGCGCGGCCCTATAACTCCTGTAGGTCCACCAGGGCCCACTAATATAGGTCTGTTATTGTACGCCGGTCCAATCAAACCAGTTGGACCACCAGGTCCAACTAAAACTCCTCTTTGTGCTGATTCGTTTGGTCCTTGGTCGTATTCATCAATAATATTATTCTTTCGTTTATCGTTGACTGGTCCTATTATTCCTGTTGGACCTCCTGGCCCAACAAGCACAGGCTTAGGGGTTCCATCTAATCCATTAAACAGTGGTTTGTTTGGTCCAATTACACCAGTAGGACCACCGGGGCCAACTAGTATAGGTCTTTGAGTACTCGTCACTGGTCTGCTTGGTCCAAATCCGTTAGTCCCGGGTGAGATTGGTCCATAATTATGACCCGGATAAAACGGCTGACGGTCGTTATTCACTTCGTTAAATAGTGCTGAAAGTAAATAAAAACATTTGATTAAAATGTTTTATATCATTTTAAATTCTAAGCTGGTAGAGCCCTAGAAGCCAATGATAACTTCATTCCGTTCAAAATTAATTCGTACTTATTAATATTATTTAGCTTCACTATTAAGCCTAGACTAACCATTTTTATTTTAAGTTCAACTGTGCTTATGAGGTAGATTCTAGAAATAATGATTTACCTGATGTGTCGTATCCTGACGGTGATTTGTTGTAGCAGCACAAGTACTGGTCAGGGCCACATGCGCTCTGTAAAACAAACAATAAAAAAAAGTTACCGGAAAGTAGTATCTTGAAATAACCGTTGATTTATAAAGTTTGAAAACATCTGGACGTTACATACGCCCTTAGGAGAGTCAACAAAAACATATTATATTCGAATGAAAGAGTATAGTTGAGAGTCACAAGTACGAAACGGCGCACCAAACACTCTCTACCTGATACACTCCCAGGAAGAGAAGAAATCTCTTTCTAGCTCAAACTCCCGCGTTTCGACCATTCATGAATCTCAAGGGCTTACTTTTGAGTCGGTGATACTTTTACAGACTAGGAGCGATAGGCTGAACATTCACAACACCGCACCCTCACGCGGTTGTAGCACCTGTGTTTACTATACCAAATGCTTTGAGGGCAATATTATCATCAAGCGAACAATGGAAGCATTATTAGAAGAAGTATTTGACCGTAACGTTAGAATGGCTATACGAGACGGGCAAAAATAATAATAAACAACATTATAAAAAGATAATAATTGTCATATCTGGGTAAAAAGAAAAAAAAAAGGGTCTGGAGTTAGTAGATAGTCCGTTTATAGCTTCAGGCTTACTGTTAGGCTATGTATTATTTAAGAATATTTATATCACTTACGGAGTCCATCTTGAAGTTGCAGTTAGGCGTTGAGACGCATTTGCAGTAGTGCAAAGAGTCCAGCGTTCCATCTGGAGTCAGCTGGGTTCCACTGCAATTATAAATGACATTTCAATCAAATTATGGTAATAAAAAAAATGCTTTAAAGTCCTAAGTATCCTACTAACATTATAAATGTGATACTATGTGAGGATAGATGGATGGATGTTACGAACAATGTAACGCGTTCACGCAAAAATCACAGAACGGATTTTGATGAAATTTAAGTAATCAAGTAATTTAGGCTTTGAATAATACATAGACTCCTTTTTATCCCGAAGAACAGTGTTCCCATGGTATAAATGATAACGTATTAATGTGTGTTTTTGACCAGCACTACTCCACACGGGCGGAAGCCGCGGGCTTCAGCAGTATATTATACACAAATATACAGGATCAGAAAAGTATATCTCGTTCAAATCTCTGGTTGTTTCAGAACAAAAGGCTTTGGAACTAACTAAACCTCTACTAATAACAGAGCCTTCACTTCTTGTTCTCCAAAGGGCTTCTCCTATCTCCTATATCTATCCCGGCTATATATGTTGGCCCAGCGTTGCCGAGTGAGGGCCAGCGCCTACATGTAGACAGGCGATTTGCATTTCGTTGTCATCGCTCGGTGTCGCTCGCCTAATTGGCCGAATGAAGCCCAGTGCCAACATATTGTGTAGAGCTCATTTGCCGTAACTTGTCTTCGCTCGCCGTCACTCGTGACCACTTCCCTCACTTCGGACCGGTGTGCACAAATCAGAGGCGCTCGTCTGTGCTCGGCCAATATGGGGGCAGCTCGACAAAACACTCGTCTTTTTCTGCATTGGCATTCAAGGAACTTGTCCAACATGTGGACATTGGCACTTGTCTTGTACCTTTTTGCCGACACTCGCATTGGTCTACACTGGGCCAACATATCGTATAGCCGACTACAATTACCTGGTCCTCCTATCATGTCTAATGTCCTTCACGGGATACCGGCCATCTCCTGGCGGTCTATTGTAGAACCCCTCTGTATCTAGTGGCGGTTGGAACGGCACGTCTTCTAGGTCTCCTTGGTAGTATCTGCAAAAGATATTGCACTTCATTATGAGTATTTTGATTGATGCGATATTAGTCTACATTTAAACCGTACATAACTTTTAGCTCAAAATACTTGTTGACATTTTTCCTGACAAGTTGTGCGTAGCAAATCTCAAAGTTTGTCTTTGGATCTGACGTCTTATTCATTACACAAGAATATACACACGATTATAATCACAAATAATTACGAGAATTGGGCTTTAGGACCACTATCTTTGGAAAATCTGATTTATTTTAATATAGTGCGATTCAATTGAAAATAGGATCGAGTCGGCGCCATATTGTTTCGTTTTTAGACTGTTATGATAGTTAAAATTATGTTTAGATAATTGATTACCATTTAACGTTTTTATTTTAATTCGATGCAATACTATTATCATAATATTTATATGCACATAAGTTTTTCTGAAAATCGCACTTTTCAAGTTATATTTGACAGAAAAAGGTCATTGACGTTCCTATTCTCATTTAAAACGCGTTTTTTGATTAGTACCTAACTAACCTACCTAGTTATACCTAACCCATATAATAATAATAAATATTATATTATAATTTATCATCATTCATCATAATAGATGGGAAGATGAGTAAAAATTAACAATACAAAGTAGCAAAGGATAGTAGTCACTGGAAAGAGCTGGAGGAATCCTTTGCCAACAGGCACACCGAAGTAAGAGATTAGGAATGAATTACTATTTATTACCACAGTGAAATTCGGTACAAAGGGACTTAACAATAAATAATCCCATAACCTCAATTCTCGTATTTAAAGTAGACTTCATTTTACTTTGTTTGGATTGAAAGTGTAGCGACATGTTACCATGAACGGATTTTATGACGTTTCGACCAATCAGAGCGCGTTTCACGTTGGTATAAAGTTCATTAAAACACCTTTTGAGAGTTTTAGCGTATCGGGACTTGATTGTAATCGTATTAATGCAGGTTTTATTTAGCAGAATTGTTCCTCGGATTTGAACGAAAACTAAAACACACCAAATACAATTTCATCATACCCGATCCGAGCCAGCGCTACCCTAATTTTTTGCAACACATTCTTGACAATCGTTTTCGCTAATATTTCGCCAATATTATTGCACAGTACTACTAGTACTAGCTACTCGTTTCTCAACTATAGTAACGATGTTTACATAACATACTGCTGTAACTATCAACACTGATAAATCTGATGTGAAAGTCTGATTGATATTTTGGAGGCCGCCGGTCGTTACCTCAAACTTTTACAGCACAGCGGGAGATTTGAGAAGGTGTCAAAGCCTGACCTTGGGGTGATATCAAGTAACGCATTTTATGCTATCTACAGACACACGAATTTGGTACGGAGCGTACAGCGAACCATATCCGGAGACCAAATCCGGTATCGCTACACAGTACACACGCTCGGATTTGGTACGGTGCAGTGGAGCGAAACGCTCGACACTCGTGTGTTCGATTTTATGCTCTATTACATTAGCACAGAGTTCTATTTACAGTGCTGTTTTTAAACGACGACGATGATTCCCGCAATTCATTGATAACGGGTAGTGATACCAACACTTTAAAAAATATTTCTCCCCAAATTTTACCCCTGATTACTTATACCATTGACAGGTCTAAGAGATAATAAGCTAAAAAGAAAGGTTATGTATTTAACATAAAGACTTGGCGTGAATAACATAAAACTAACTTGTCTTAATCTGATTTCACTCCCAATACATTTTCATATCCCTGGCTATATACACACATTAAAATAATTTTTAGTATTACATACAAATTGATTCATAAGGAGTAAACTCTAAACATCCTGTCCCCTAGTAAACCCCCGTAGATATTTTCCCTAATTTTGGGGGGTACATCCCTAAGTTGGCAACACTGATACCGTTGTACGGCCTAACCGCCGGACTGCTCTACACACGCACGAAATTGGTTCGGAGCGGACCAGCCCCCTGATTACCTAACTTCGTTGAACTTCCATTCCAACGATGTCCAAGCTTGTATAAATTCTCGATGTCGGGGTATTACGCAACTCATTGGTCATCAAGAGCGAACTAGAGTGAACTAGAATGAACTAAATGCTAATATGTAATTCAAATTCGTCGGTCATGGTCATCATTTTGACATTACAACTTTTTAAAAACACAATTTAAAAAGTTAAAATGTCAAAAAAGATTGCGCTAGCCTACGTTTATGTCCAATTTTAAAGTCCGCCATTTTGCGTTTCAGAGATCGAATGAAACGCTCTTTCGACCAATCAAATCGTGTGACGTAGGTAAGCCACGAAGTTAGTAATGAAATGAGAACTGTCAAACGAAGAAGGGACCTATTGTGCTCCCGGCTTCATGTTCAACATTTTTAACCGACTTCCAAAAAAGGAGGCGGTTATACTATGTAGACTTCATAATCACAGATTATAGTAATATGTAGCTAGCTACTTCATAATATTACTACTTACTAGGGTAGGTACACAATAGTCTGCGCTTTTAAGAAAGGTGTAAGGTGCACTCTGTGTGCCACTTCGATCGCAATTTATAATGCATCACGCTCTTATTTATTCGTTCTTAAAATAATTATTGTGGTACATATATATTGTAGCCTGTGAGTTTTTTCTTGGTGCCATCTTGAACTCTGATGAGGAAGAATGCGTGTAAGAACCCACCCAGTTGAACTCAGACAATGTGGGAGAAATTCTCATAAATTACTGCAGTAGAAAGATGCATACCAATGTAGCAGTCCACAGACTGGAGTGCTTTCTAAACCCTTTGCAGTTGGATGTGATGTATTATGGCATACGGATTGGAAAATTACATTGTTGAGGTTATTAACATCTATATCTCTAGGCATAAGTGATAAGGATTAAAAAGAATGCTAGATAATTTTAGGAATACCCTCTTTTTAATATCTATGTAGGAATACATATTAATTAATGTAATATGAGAAAATGGTATGATTTATATCTCGATGGTTTACTTCGTTATTAGAAGTGTTATAAAGTTTGGTGTGTCTAATGTATATTACATCTGTCTGTAGTATAGTAGAGCCCAAACAGCAGAACCGATTTAAATCTTGTTTAGATAAACATAGAAAGATTTCTATGCAAAGGAATTTAATAGAAAATGTTAAAAGTTAACATCATCTATTTACTACTTGACAACCATAGTAACCATAAAAAAGGTAATGCTTACTATGCATAAATTAGTAAAAAAAACTCACTTAAAAACATAATAAATGAAAAGTCATAATTTCTAAATATTTATTGGTGGTATATAATATGTTATAGTACAAATTCTAAAACATTTATAGCATATAGGCTACAATAACACTTATAGGTTGCAAATTCAATTTTATTTTCAGGGTTATGCACTACTCCCAATCGAAGCGATTAAATAATTATTAATGCCTGTGTTGTCCTCCTGTACCTACCTCATCAACAACTCGCTCATCTCCATTAATATTGGTGAATTGAGTGGGGACTGTGTGAGACGCTTGCTACCTAGGAGCAATTGCATTACATGCAAAGAAGTCAGTAAAATGAAAAGTTTGGCAGTTGGTTGAGAATAAATGGGATGGTGGTGTATTCAGGGGCCTTAAAGGCTCCAGTCATTTTGAGCTTAGATCAACTCAAATGGTAGAAGTTTTTGTGTCATTTAATGTATTTACTGTGTATGTAAAACATAAATATTTTTTTTTTATAAAGTCAATAAAAAGAAGTTTTAATAAAATAATTATTAATTACAAAATGTAATTTTAGTTTAATTTGTGTCGATATTGAAACCTGCCTAGCAGGTTCGTGGCTTTATTATGTGTATAATGTACAATGCCAGGCCTATTCAATGCAAACTATTAATTAAATTTTCTCTGCATAAAAAGAATTAATGTAATAAATATTTCTAAGATTTACTTTTTATCTGTAATTCTATCATACAATTAATATATGGTTTTGCTTTATTAGGGCAACTAAACTATTTTTATAAAAAACATGTTAATTTGGATGTGAAATGAATGACTTAAAATGGTCTCTACGGAGCGCATGCTAAGCCTGCCGGTGTTTGGGTAATAAAAAAATGTCACTACAATGCATGTATGTGTATAGTTTAATAATAATAATCTTTATTGACATAATAATTGTTCATTACACAAATCCTATGAAGACTGACACCTAAACTAGGCTATAAAGTCCGTATCTCAGGAGTCAGTGGCTTCTCCCAATATTGGTAACAAGTGTTAAGAGAACATAATCAAAATTTTACAATGTTATATTTACTTTATATGAATGTTTTTAAATTTTAGGTATTATATCTAATTAATCTAACTATCTCATTACTACTACTTCCAGTACATAATAATATTAAGTCCTTTTTACATGAATAGTTCAGTTGTTGAAGGAGGATCTGATAAAATTTGTTGTGTGGTGCTCTGTTTGCCACCAAGGCCGATACAATATATACTCCATCCATCACAACATTCTGGCCATCTACTCCACACTGCATGCACTGAAAGTCGCCTGCAACCTCTCAGCCGTACACCTCTTGGTAGAAATTTATGTTTCACAGTAATAGCACACATGACTTCTCGCACTGTTTCCATTTTAATAAGTATTTTATTCCTTTATTATATAGCTGATGACCTGATGATGACTTTGTCAAAATCGATTGTGTGATTGTGATTCAATTAAAATTAATGTAAAATACTAATAAAGTGGAAACAGTGTAAGAAGTCCTGTATTATTCCTGTATGTCTGGAATGTTAAAATTAATCAAATAAAGGTGAGTATCCCTTCCTAATTTAGTTTAAGCTTCCTAAGGCAAATCATATCTGGGAGTCAACTAAGGGAGTGTTTGGGGAAACGTTTTATTTCAACTTGAGTCTCAACAACGACAAATTATATGGAATCTCATAAGTTTGAAATTTGGTCCGAACATCAAAAAGAATCATACCTATTATATCAAAACTTACTCCTATTCTATAAAAATCTAAATTGAATACATAAACATAATTTGAAATGCGAAAACTTTAACATAGGTTATGTTATTGATTCTTCTTCTTCTTAGGGATGCTCGATGATCATCGATTTTCGATGTTTTAACATCGATATTGCATTATTCAAAACATCGTAACATCGATGTCACGGACGGACCCACGGGAACCTTATAATTATGTCCCGCGTTAAAAAGTAGCATATGTCTTTCCCCATGTGCTACTTTATATCTGTGCCAAATTTCATGATAATCGGTTTAGTAATTTTTACACGAAATTGTAAATAAAGTATCCCATGGGAACCGTACATTTCCCGGCGATAAAAAGTAGATACCTTATATCCTTTCCCGTGGTCCACTTTATATCTGTGCCAAATTTCATGATAATCGGCTTAGTAGTTTTTACGTCAAACTGTAAATAAAGTATCCCACAGGAACCGTACATTTCCCTGCGATAAAAAGTAGCCTATGTACTTTGTACCTCATTTAAATCAAAACAACACACACTTTCCCATTCATAATAATAGTAGTATAGATGTATTGATGACGGACGGCCGTGAAGAGTTGAAGACGTTTGCAAAAAAAACATCGATGTTGCCTGACATCGATGTTTAGAGCTCGATAAATTTATATCGAACATTGATGATAAGCTGTCGATGTCATTATCGATGCCAACATCGAGCATTCCTACTCGGGCCTCCCCTGTTATACTGGTAAAACAAGGTGAATAGAAATATTCTTAAGAAAAAGTTTAAAATCCTCTGATCCAAAAACTACTTCAGATGTCACAAATATTACCTAGTATTTTATTTACATTTGTAATATTTTTTCTTTGTTCTGTCAACATTTTAATAGTCTAAAGTTAGCAATTTACGTGACAAAGTCACTATAAAGTACAGCGGTTTTTACATGCGATTTACGCTCTTCCCAACTTCAAAAAATTTAATAATTAAAGGCGTATTTTAATTATTAAAATTAGTTTAACCGAAAGTGAAGTTTATCCAGCATATATTGGCATTTTCTGATTTGTTTGTTTTTTATGGTTAAATAAATAAAAATTCAGCACTCATAAATATTTTTTGATAAAGAGGTGAATAGAGACAACTGAGGGGTAAATAGAAACGCCTTGAGAGGTGAATAGAAACAGGTAAGGGGTGAATAAAAAACGGGAAAGGGTTTAATAGAAACGCGGTAGGGGTTATTACAACCACTTTCGTTAGGGTTGGCAGAACTTTTATGTTATGTTTTAAGTTTGATCGTATCTTCTAACTCTGTAACCACACCCACTTTTGTATATATTTATGTAAGTAAAATACCTAATATAATAAAATAAAGTAGGTATCCTCTGAAAAACTTTTTCTTCTTATAAAATATAAAATATTTTGACAACCCTATCACTTTTCTCTATTAACCCCATATGTCGTATCTGTTGACCCCGCATTCCAGGCAAATAGAAACTGACCATTGATTTGGCTTTTTCTTATAAGGAAATAAAAATTCAGGATTAAAACTATAACAAGGTTGTAAAATATCTTAGGACTCCCACAATGAAAGCAGCTTTATTGCCAGAAGCATAGGATTTATAAAGTTGGTTTGAAAGTCAGGAAACTTTCTATTAACCCCGTTTTACGGTATTTGATTATAGGACTGTAATGACTGATTGTATTAATTAATTTAATCAATGATCTTCTTATTTCTTTTTTCTTTGTTTTTTGTAGTGAAAACTTCTTTTAGCGCGGTACGCATATTTTTAGATAAGATAAAATCTCTAGACTCGCGACACTGATACCGTAACGTACCGAGACGCAGTTTGACGTATGGTGAAAACACTATGGAGAAAAAGTGTCTTCAGTTCAATGGCCTCACTTTTGAGATCTTTGGGGCCATTTTGAAATTCGACGTATGGTGAAAACACTATGGAGAAAAAAGTGTCTCCAGTTAAATGGCCCCATTTTTGACATTTTTCATTTCTACTGGCACTTCCGAAGTGTTTTTTTTTACTATTATTGGCAAACCATTTTTATTGTTCATAATTTTGAGGTGAAGTGACACTTATTGCGTTTGGAAATTATTACACATGATGGCTTTTCAACCGACTTCAAAAAAAGGAGGCGGTTATACGTTCGGATGAATATATTTTTTTATTATTATTATTAATATTTTTATGTTTAACGATTATTGTACTTTATCAACTTTTGCCCGCGGCTTCGCCCGCGTGGAATAGTAAATAACTTTAGCGAATAATACAGCAATATTCTTCTGATACAATATTGAAATTATTTTTAGGTTTACCCAATGCAAATGGTTAAGAATGGGACTCTATAACCTCGACATGACATGTGCGACCGCATACATACACACATATAATATTTAAATATATGAAATGACGAACTGTCAAACGAAATAGAATAAACGAAAAACGAAAACAAACGAAAAGATAATTCTTATCACTTATGTCTAGAGATGATAAACAAAATTGAAATTATGCACATAGGCAACTCACTGAGACCTCCTTGTATAAAAAAAGAAGAAGGTAACTATTTCGTTTGATAGTTTGTCATTTCATGGCTTACGTCAAAATGCACTACGTCACACGATTTGATTGGTCGAAAAAGGGTTTCGTTCGTTCTCTCAAGGAAAAAATGGCGGACTATTTAGTTGGACATGACCGTAGCCTTGCGCAATCTTTTTTGACATTTTAACTTTTTAAATTGTGTTTTTAAAAAGTTGTAATGTCAAAATGATGTCCATGACCAACCAAGCAAAATTAGGTAGTAGGCCCCCAGATCCGATGCGGACAGCGGCGAACTCTTCGCCTTCTTCTTATGTTCGCCAGACTGCCCTACACACGCTCGGATCTGGCACGGAGCGTACCTGTACGTTCCGTACCAAATTCGTGTGTCTGTAGACACCATTAATACTTTCTTGACTTCCACACGCTTATGGTGTCTCTCGGGAAATTTTAAGGATCATCTTACACCGAGACGTAGCGGCCGCAAAGCGGTGCGTTTTTTTATGATAGCGATTAATAATTACTTAATATTATATTTGTGTGAATACGAATGCTTGCAATGCAACGTTTATCTTTTCATGTAATGTTTTCCCACTTACTAATAAAAATATTTACAAAACTGATAACATACAATGGCTGTGATCCGCGGAAAATAGCGCGTACAAAAACACGTAAGCAAAATAGCGACCGCTGGGATTAAATAAGCGGATTATGTTAGCAGTATTGAAGTTAGCAAACGTGTCCTGGCCGATAATCTGTTTTTTTTTTCTTTAGCGCTAGCAAGCGCTAAGAAGCGCTATTTTCAGCCAATATATTTTCTGTCTTTGTCATAGACGTTGGGAAAGTCACGTATAAAGATAGCATCGTTGTAGATATAATAAGTTTATCCGTTGTGTAAATATTTTTATTGGTAAGGGGGTTATTGTTTAGTTTATGTGATACGCGAATCCTTGACTTCTCTGCGATTAAAATACAAAAGTCTAGTGAGATTTCGTAGCTAAGAAACCTTGGAAGCTGCATAAAATTTAAACTCTCAGCCTCTATCGCATAATAAAAATGTGTTTCCGCGTATTTGTGCACGAAAATGACTAACATTTCTCATGTTATATTCGTAGAAATTCAAATGAATTTAATTTGTCATTTGGACTCAACATGATACCAAAATATCTAGTAGATCTGAAACCTTCAGACTGAATGTCGATTCTACTAAATAAATCCTACAATAATACAGTTTCGATGCACTCCTGATATTAAAAACTGCAAAATAGTATTCTCATAAACGTCAAACGCGTTTTGATTGGTCCAAGCTTCAAAAACCAGCTTAAGATATCTTATTATTTTCTAGATCGAGTATCACACATTCAAACATTCTCATACTATCAGTATTAGATAACGAATCGTATATTTGAATTTTCATTAATTTAAAGACTGCGTGTTGGTTTTTTGTGCGAATTCACTTTTATGATACCGTTCAATGGCCGACCTTGTCTCAGTTCAACTTACAACAAAGTTTTTGTTACTTAGTTGTTAGTTTTTTACTGAAGTAGATTGTAAAAAGACAAAGCCCTATTTACAAACTGGGAAAGCAAAATTTTTGCAAAATTTCAGTATGCGCAGCGCGTCACATACTTTTACACGACGACACACGACGCTAAACTCATGTCAAACATTCAAAGAAAAAACTACCGCCATCTGTTGAAAACCGATCAAGGTACGATGTCTGCATACTATCGTATTATCGTCGGCCTTGATGGTATTCTTAACAGGCTTTAATGATACCTAATTTTAAAATACCTTATGCACTTTAATTACAACAAGTACATATATTACTGTGCATCTTCTGCCCCAACGGGGCACTCGAAGTAAGGACGTTTTTAGCCTCGACATATTCTCCTGTCCCTAGCTGTATCTACGTATCTATATTTAGTGAAATATTCCGTCTTTTGTAGACACATATTACGTATTAAAGCGTTGTGTTGCTCACATTTCCTTGACGACTTTGCATGTTTCTATGTTAAATGTCGTGATTCTGCAATAAATGTTTCTAAGATTCTAGAACGTATATTTGTATTAGCTGATGATGATAATGAAATATAAGTTACAATCCCTTCTCTATAAAATAGATATACTGCGTTTACGCAACGCGTTATGCCCTGTTAGACCGAAACTATTTTGGGATTCCCTAATCGACTCACAGCCTTGTAGGTTATTGCAGCCGAATATGTATGTCACATTTTCTCACAAAAATATTTATCTGACCGGGATTTGGACCCACCACATTCCGAATTTTCGAACAAAGCAAAAATTATACACGAGCATACCAATTTGCCAATCGGATTGACATAACACAGTCGAAATTATTGATATATTATTGTTGCACGACGAAAGAAAAAACATGTGTAATTTCCCAGGGGTTAAGACCTTTGCTAGATCAATTTTTCTCCCCCAAAACTCTCTGTATACCTACTAAATTTCATGGTAATACTTGCAATCGTTTTCGAGATTACGATTACAAGATTGTCTCATTTAAAGTATAAGATTTTAACTAACATACCTTATTTTTTTGACTGTACCTGACTTCTAATTAATCTAACCAGTGCTATCATGGAAGATGGTAATTTGGTTACCATTGTTGTCTAAAGACATGGTACACATAATGGTATTGTGGTGTCGGTGATATGTCGGCAAGATGTCGGTGAGATGTCGGCCAAGGTTACCGAAACTGACCACGCGTGTCGGCATGATAATACTGCGTATGTGTAATTGATAAGCATTATATTATAGTTAAATGATGATAAGTTCAGACGACCTGAATACGTCTAAACTCTAAGCTAGCATGCGATATGCTTCTTATTTATACTTCCTCAGCGTAAAAAATAACTTGAATTATTTTTAGTAATCGATTAATTTATCTTCTGCAATTAATCAATGAAAATATACAAAATAAATCACTTAACAGCTTCCGTGGTCTAGTAGTTATATCCTGGCTCTCACCGAAATCGGTGTGGGAGTTATTATTATTATTAAATCACTTGATAAATTTCATACAAAAATAGCTCTCTTAAAAATGCAGCACTGCGAGCTGCGTTATGTCGCTTTATGAACTGACCCTTCGAGATTCGTCATAGGTACCTACACCTTATATTTAGTTATTTAATTCACTAATTAATCAGCCTTCGCCTTTTCATCCATTATTATTACACTAATTAGCATTAATTGCCTGCGGCTTCGCCCGCCTGAAATTAGATTTTAAACTTTACAATTAACTTAACCCCCTATGTTACCCCCTTGGGGGTCGAATTTTTAAAAATCTACCTAGATGCCTACTTAGGGGTTTGTTTGACCTGTGTGTTGATACATAAGTCAATCATCTTTGCCTTCTGTATACATAGACTAGATGTTACCCGCGAATTCGTGCGCGCTAAAGGAAATCTCGCGGGAAACGTACATTTTGCCGCAATAAAAAGTAGCCTTATATCTTTCCTGTGGTCTTTTCTCTATCTGTGCTTTTCATCAAAACTGGTCAAGTAGTTTCGGAGCTTATTCGATGCAACGAAAAAAACATTTCCTCTTTATTATATTAGTATAGATATATATTATGAATGGCATTACCTGGACGCTCTAACACTGGATTTCTCCTGGTCAGTGAAGTGCACTTTGGAGTCCACTTGCACGACCGCACCAGCCTCCGGCCACTGCCAGCCCGCTCCTACCACCACTAACAGCATACACCATTTTATATCTGTGAACAAATTACAGATTTTTTTAACTTACAATAGAATCTATAAGGGCTATCAGAGTCTATTGGCGGTGGCTTCCTATTAGGCGATTCGGCTGCTCGCTCGAAAAATTGTAAGGGCTGGGGTGGATGTGCTAATATAATTTATTTTGTTACACGATGACGCAAATCACTTGAATTTGAGACAAAATATTGATTCTACTAATTTAATCCTGCATTAATACACTTACGAATTACGATCCAGTACCGATGTACTGGAGGCATGTTTTTTAACATGCATTTAAAAAACTTAAGCCTTTTTCATCCGTTAATGGATGATTTATACAGTATTCTCCGAGCGAAGTAACCGCTCTTGAAATACTGTAGTGCCTGGGACAGTTGGTTTTTTAAATATCGTATGGTTGCCCAAGCACATAGGGCATTCTCACAACACAGTCAGCGTAGTGCAGAGGAATGAACTGGTCAATATGTCTGGGGCCAACCATGTGCGGGTTTCCTCACGATGTTTTCCAGGTCCGTATTAATTAGAGTTATTAGGTAAGTGCAGTACGCAGGCGCTACGGTGCAGGTGCCCAGGTGGTACCATGTAACATGACTCACGGAGCTAAACACAGCCTAAGTCGCAGGCGGCGGGGCTGATGATGGAAACACCACGATGTATTATAATTCATGTTATTGTTCTCCGCTAATTAAACAAATTATACAAGACGCAGTCACGCGACTTACTCATCTCTGACTAATACTATGTACCTACTTCAAATCCCACTAATACTATCCTACTAATCCTACAAACCTACTATACATGTGAAAGTTTGTGAGGATGGTTGGATGGATGGATGTTACTCTTTCACTCAAAAGCTACTGAACGAATTTTGATTAAATTTCGCATTGTAGTACTTAGTTTAGGTTCTGAATTGACACAAAGGCTACTTTTTATCCTGAAAAAGTGAAGTATTACCGTGGGATACGGAATTTACGCGGGCGGAGCCGCGAGTAAAAGCTAGTACCTATTATAAATGTGTAAGTTTGTGCAGGTGCATGTATAAATGAGATAATGATATGATATCTATGGACGCTTTACACCACGTCAATCCGGTCCAGTGGTAAGTTCTCGTAGAACTTGTGTTACGGGTACCTATCAGACAACGGAAATATATTTAATACTTTTATTTTATACACATATTTAATATTTTTATTATAATATACACATGTACCTATGACCCAGGAACACAGAAAAATTTTTGTTCCCTCGGAGGGATTCGAACCCGGCTTAAGCACCAACACGCTCAAACATTGAGCCACAGAGGTCGTCAAATGGACTAGATTTTTCCGCGGCTCAACGTTAATAATATGGTATCGGGTACCCCACGGCGATACTGTACTTATTCGGGATAAAAAGTAGCCTATGTTTTAATCCAGAGCCTGCAAGCGCGAATTGCAAATAGGCTATATTTTGTTTGGTTAAGCTTGTAGTGTGTGGGCGGGCAGTTTAGCAAGCGCGGGCACAGCGCGGGCTTACCACATAGTACCTTGGCTTTTCATGTATAGACATAGGTAATTACCATCATATTTACCGTCGTGTTTGGCTAGTAGCTTTAGTTTGGTCTGTACACTCATTTTAAAAATAATTATTGATACCTTATATTTAGTTCAATGATTATCTATAATAATGTTTTAAACATGCTAAAACAATGTAATTAGAGTTTTCATTTTCTTTTAGTAGATACCAAACATTCTATGATTAAAAGAAGAGAAGTATGAGACAAGTAAGAGAAGTATGGATTCAATACTATTGAAATAGTAAAATTAGAAGCTATGGTTATAACTTAACTAATTAATATAATTAACTTAACTAGAACTGAAAATGTTAAAAAAATAATAATAAATTGTTTCATGTTTCAAGTGAAAAATTACTTAGATAAGTAAGTTGTATAATTCTTAAATTAACATAGACTTATATTTAAAAGTTCAATTATATAGTACAATCGCAACTTACCTGTAAACATGTTTTTATCACGCCAATGTAAACATAGTCTAATGAAGGTTCGCGCGCGACTGTTTCGCGGGCTCGCAGTTATGTAACTGGCAGTTTCAGTAACTAGTTACTAGTTACTACTAAGATGAGTAACTTAATTGTTTCATGGACGAAATAGATATCTGATTGCAATTGGTAATAATGTACTCAGTTAACAGCCTCCGTGGTCTAGTGGTTCGAGCATTGGCTCTCGACTCGGAGGTCGTGGGTTCGATTCCCACAAGGGAACAACAAAAAATGTTGTTTCCAAGTTTGCTTAGGACAATGCAGGCTGATCACCTGATTGTCTGACAAGAAAGATGATCCATGCGTCGGATGGGCATGTAAAAAGTCGGTCTTGCGTCTGATCTCTCGCCAGTCGTGTCGATCATCCGTCCCACTGGGTTACGAGAGTAAAAGGAAGAGAGAGTGCTCATGTGTACTGCGCACACACTTGGGCACTATAAAAATCACTCCTGCGTAACTGGCCTGGTTTCAATGAAACCGGCCACCGTCACTGAGATCGGTGTGGGAGTTATTATTAATGTAGGTACTCAGGTACCAGGGAATCTATTTCTTAAGCAAGATGACTGTTGTCCGAATTAATTCGTATTATGTTATGAGAACACTTTACCTTTTACTACCTTAAATATATTACCACCATAATATCAGTAAGGAGAGCTCCGTGGCCTAGTGGGTAGACCGTTTAGTCCGCATGCGAGAGGGTGCAGGTTCGAATCCCAGGTGTGGCGTGCAGTGGCGAAGGCTGCTTCTCCTTCATAGGGAAGCCGGAGCCTGTATAATAGGTAGGGATTTCTATGAAGGTTTGCAAAAGGTAAGTGACAAGGGAAGCCGATAGTTATAGGAACCCCTCGCCACTGGTGGCGTGTACCAATGAGACTATTTCAGATCTCAAATACACTATACGGACGCTCTTACGGTGAAGTAAAACATCGTGAGGAAACCCGCAAATGGTTGGCCCCAGACGTATTGACCAATCATTCCTCTGGACTAGGCTGACTATGTTGTGAGAATGCCGTAAGTGCTTGGGCAACCATACGACATTTAAAAACTAACTATCCCAGGCATTACAGTATTTCATGAGTGGTTACTTCGCTCGGAGAATCCAAAAGGTCTAACTTAATAACAGTAAGATATTCGTGTATTACAAGTAACTATTGTTGATTTCTCTCAAGTTCATTATGATTAAAAAATATTTTCTATAATAATTTTGTAACTTTTTGACTTTTCTTTAGTTTTAGTTTTTAGTTTTTTAATTGTTTGTAACTATGTTTATGTAGTTAGCTATAGCTAATATATATATATATTATCATTGTAATCCCACCAAAAACATTCTGTAAAAAACTAGCCAAGTCTCGATAGAGCTGCTTGTTTATCTCTAAAAAGTAGTGAAATCTAGACAAAGTCGTGCCAAGTCTAAGGTTCCTTACTGCGATTTCTTTATTATTATAGTTAATGTTGTGTGACTTGGCCGTTGAAGGGTACACAATGGTGCAAAAGGGGCTCCATGACACCATTGCTCCAATACATGTGTTCTACAATCAACAACAGCCTAAAATGAGACACTACTCACTAGCGTCCAATTACCAATAGCAGTATGGGCTATTATCTCGCTTAACAAACATAGGTAGTTACAACAGATATACATTACGTGTAAACAAAATTGACCTGTACCAACTTGTAACGTTTAAAGAATGTTCAACGGCCAAGTCACACAACATTAACTATAATAATAAAGAAATCGCAGTAAGGAACCTTAGACTTGGCACGACTTTGTCTAGATTTCACTACTTTTTAGAGATAAACAAGCAGCTCTATCGAGACTTGGCTAGTTTTTTACAGAATGTTTTTGGTGGGATTTCACTTCTTTTTGTAGAAACGTGGGCATATTGATTTATTTTACTAGATTTCAGTGTAATTTGTTTATTTAATTTGTGTAATGATCGAGTACAATAAAGTTAATCGTTCGACTATTTCTTCTTGTAAACTTGTAAATATAAGTATAAAAGCCAGTCTAGTCTTATCCAGAGTTTTCCTTTAATTTTATTTATATGCGTATCAAAAGCAGAAAGGGAGGCATTCGCCCAGCAGTGGAATGCTACGGACTAGATTAAATTAGAAGATGTGTCCCACTTCGCTAGGTTTTTGAAATGACAGTCGATTTTTTTATGTACCAATAGTAGAAGGGGGGCATTACCATATCTCTAATCAGCTGAAACCAGCTGAGGATTCTTCATCAGATACTTCAGACCTTCCGATTTTTGACATCAAATGAAGCGGCCCACCACCATGTTGAATATTTTTTGTAAAGGCGGTATGTCGATCTCTAATAGTTTGGTTGGGCTCTTGTGTTTTCTAATCAGGGTCATCAGGTACTCCAGATGTTCGATTATCCTAGTTTTTATAGTTTTCCCTTTATGTCGCCATTAAACCCTAACTCTATACCAAATTTCAGCTCTCTGAGTTCATGAGAAGTACTAGTTCTATTCTGATGATCATGAGTGAGTGACTGAGTGAGTGTCATAAATTCAAAACTTTGCTTTCGCTTAACTTCGGAACTAAATGACCTACAGACTTAAAATTTTGGATTTTAAGTATGTGATTATAGCTTACTAGATGAGAAAATTTCTGCGTTCTGGTCTTATCCAGAGCTCCTCAAATAGGGGCCTAAAAATGCGGCGAAATGGTTCCAGTAAAGAATGGTACGACAGTGTTTGCTTCGCGCTCGACTTGACGGGGGCACTGCCGTGCCCCCAGATCGACGTTCTGGTCTTATCCAGAGGTTCTCAAATAGGGGCCTGAAATGCGGCGAAATGGTTCCGGTAAATAATGGAACGGCAGTGTTTGCTTCGCGCTCGACTTGGCGGGGGCACTGCTGTGCCCCCAGATCAACGTTCTGGTCTTATTCAGAGGTTCTCAAATAGGGGCCTGAAAATGCGGCGAAATGGTCCCAGTAAAGAATGGTACGACAGTGTTTGCTTCGCGCTTGACTTGGCGGGGGCACTGCCGTGCCCCCAGATCGACGTTCTGGTCTTATCCAGAGGTTCTCAAATAGGGGCCTGAAAATGCGGCGAAATGGTTCCAGTAAATAATGGTACGGCAGTGTATGCTTCGCGCTCGACTTGGCGGGGGCACTGCAGTGCCCCCAGATCGACGTTCTGGTCTTATCCAGAGGTTCTCAAATAGGGGCCTGAAAATGCGGCGAAATGGTTCCAGTAAATAATGGTACGGCAGTGTTTGCTTCGCGCTCGACTTGGCGGGGGCACTGCCGTGCCCCCAGATCGATTATCCTAGTTTTTATAGTTTTCCCTTTATGTGGCCATTAAACCCTAACTCTGTACCAAATTTCAGCTCTCTGAGTTTATGGGAAGTACTAGTTCTATTTTGATGATCATGAGTGAGTGTATAAGTGAGTGAGTGAGTGTCATAAATGCGAAACTTTGCTTTCGCTTAACTTCGGAACTAAATGACCTACAGACTTGAAATTTTGGATTTTAAGTATGTGATTATAGCTTACTGGATGACGAAAATTTCTGCGTTCTGGTCTTATCTAGAGGTTCTCAAATAGGGGCCTGAAAATGCGGCGAAATGGTTCCAGTAAAGGATGGTACGGCAGTGTTTGCTTCGCGCTCGACTTGGCGGGGGCACTGCCGTGCCCCCAGATTGTAAGTTAAATATTAAAAAAAAAATTGCTACAGGGATATAATAAGTCCTATATTATAAAATGTATCTCCATCATAATATTTTTAAACACTTATTAATTTAGTTTCGGATCCCATGATAGCTATAAGTCTATCTAGATTCTAGCACAACTGAGAAGTGAGTTCGTTACCGCTGTAAGTTGCAGTGGTAGGCAAATTACCCGTTAACACTACTGAACGAGATTAGGATCTTGACGAAATCCTGCGATAATAACCCTAGTTAATATCTGCTAGAGTGAAGGCAGAGTGCCGTGTTTGCAATCGACGAGGCGGCCAACTGCATCCAGGAGGCATTTCAGCAGGTCAAGAACAGATAGAAGTGGAAAACCCTATCTAGGTATATAAGGTTTGATAAAATCAATTACGGATACTTCGGGCATATGATCTACTGCTTATGTAAGACGTTTATGCAGAAAAATAGTTGTCATACTAGAAAAATTTTTTTTCTTTATATGGGTGAGTTTGCGTTTTGCGGAGAGTCACCCATACATGAGGTGATTTTTTAGTTTGAGTATGACGATTATTTTTCTGCCCAAACGTCTTTACATAAGCAGTGGATCATGTGCCTGATGTATCCGTAATTGATTTTTGGAGACCTTATATACGAGAGCAAATTCTGATGGTGATATCCCTCAGACATTTGAATACCTTATACCACGTCTAGAAAGACGGCTCTACCAGACCTCTCATCAAACGATTCCAGCATACATGATGATGCTGACCCACAAGTTTGCGAATGACTCTCACAGAAGGTCTGAAGTCCCCTTTTTACATTGACCTAGAAACACAAACTCGTTTTATTAACATTGGCATTGATGGAGCTCGAGTTTTGGACATAACGCCAAAATAAGTAAATCCTTGAGACATCGGAAACATGAATGTGATACTTAAATGGCTGAAGATTTACTTCCGGATTAATTTATTAGTTTTTTATTCTTCGTAGACCCTAGTTTTACGTTTATAGGTAAGTAGAGTACAGCTACTTATAGAGATTTTCGTCTTAGGGGGGTGCCCGCCCACGTCCGATAATCGGTGAGACGGTGACTGATTTTTGTAGCAGAATTGTAATAGTGCAACGCACATGTCATACAAAAAGTCCGTCAGAAATAAAATTGGTGGATCTCGACCGACCCGATAGTCGGTGAAAAATTTAATGTCCGGAAATGTATGCGTTAACGCACACAATATTGGCCTAATCGTACGCAACCTTGCATGCGCGAGACCAGCTCGCTCTTGGCTGGTTTTTTATTATTTAAAAGAGAAGATAATAATATACAGTATACAATTTGTATAATGAATAATGATAGTGTAGTTTGAAGGCCGACTTGCGCCGAACTGCCGGTGGAAAGCCCTAAGGTCTCTCGCCTGCTGAGTGGCGACTGCCAGCTACTGACCTACATTAACCCACATCGCCAAAAAAGTGGATTATTTTCGTCAGATAATCATTGTTATTAGTAAAAAATTATATACTAGCTTTTCCAGAAATAGAAGTTTCCACTATAACTTTATTGTTTTGCTTTATGATCGAGTATTCTGTAATGCTTATGCTCCATACAAGTTTAATTAGCTCTTTTTTTAAATAAAATAGGAGGCAAACGACTAAACGGATTGCCTGATCAACGTCCGTGGGACACCGACACCAGAGGTGTTGCCGGCCTTTAAAAAAAGAATAAGCTCAATTTTCCAACAAATAGGGATTTTTATTTATTTACTAGCTTTTCCCCGCGACTTCGTCCGCGTGGAATAGTTACTTTGGGATATCGCTAAAATTTACCCGCGACTTCATTTACGTAGAAGAAGCGCTTCCACCTCACGACTGCCCGCCCGCTCCGCGCGCCTTACTATAGCGCGCATGATTATTTTATTACTGCGATATTTTCTAAAATACTCATTGAAATCAAATGATGTAAACGGCAAATTTCTTCTAGATCAAATGCTTGTAATGAATAACGTATTTACTTGGATAAGGATTAATATAATCTTTATGAAAACACCTTCACAAATAATGCTTACTTTTAGAACAAATTTGGTAAGTATAAAAAGGTTATAGTGAGCCAACCTTAAAAGATAGACATATACTGTCGCGGACTTTTTTTAGAACTTTTAAAGGGGAACAATTCTGCCATACATCATTTTAGCGAAACTTTAACCGTTTCCGCAGCGTACGTAGCGAAAGCTCTCAAAAGGAAAAAAAGACCCCCGATTTTGTAACATTCTTGATTGGTACTCCGCTCGTATTGAGTTTAGCATGATGCTATATAGCCTAAAGCCTTCCTCGATAAGTGGACTATCCAACACAAAAATAATTTTTCAATTCGTACCAGTAGTTCCTGAGATTAGCGCGTTCAAACAAACAAACAAACAAACAAACTCTTCAGCTTTATAATATTAGTATAGATTTATCATTTCATCATAACCATTTCATAAACTTAATACATTATAGGTAGGTATTTCTCAAAAAAAAAAAAATAACTCAAATCCATAATCTAGTACCAAATTTATTTTATTAATTTATGACGTCACAACTCACAACAAACTACCATTGCTGTTTAACTCTAGATAAAATCTTGCTGTTCGATTTCGTTTGGAGGTCATGTGAAATACCCGGGTATTAGCGTAATTTTACGGTTATTGTAGATCATAATATTATATTACATTTTTAATAATACCGACATAATAATATAATAATTGCTCTCCTTTCATTCCATTAATCTTAAAAATGCAAATTGTTGTCTTGTTTTTCATGGTGTAGGTATTGTTGTTTTGTGTTGGGTACCAACTTTTTAAATTTAGAGATTTGGTTCATTTGCAGGTGATCGCAAACTTACAAGTATTGATTCTAGTATAAATTGTCGTATGTTTTGTAACTACAAATTTATCGTTCTCACGGTAGATTGAAAGGGAATCTTAACTATTTATTCTCAGTAGTAAGAAAATGTATGTCAAATAGAATATTAGAACATTACGTAATAAATTCGTTACTAAAACTGTCAATTATAACATAAATACTCGAAATAGACACATGGTAACTGCTAGAATAGGTTACAGAATAGACTCAGCAGATTAATCTTATACTTTCAACGAGCAATTTTTGTATAACCAATACTTTTATAATATAACTAGATGTCGCCTGCGATTTCGTACGCGCAAAATTTATTTTGTAGAAACCGTACATTTTCTCGCGATAAAAAGTAGCCCTTGTCCTTCCCCGTGGTCTCCTTTACATCTGGGCCAAATTTCATCAAAGTCGGTCCAGTAATTTCGGGGCCTATTCAATGCAAACAAACAAACAAACTTTTCCTCTTTATCTATATTTGGGCGTATAGCCATATAAAGTCCTCATGAAAAACCTCATGCTGAAATCCTTTCATAAGTTTCATAACATTTAACAATATTGTTCTTTCCTTAACTTAATTGGTTAACTATAAGTGTTAACCAATTAACTTAATCACTTTTCTAACAAGTTAAGACACAGTCTTAAATTTTGGCTGTCATCTTAATGACTGGAATTAAAAATCCGTTTTCGTTTAAACCTTGCCGTACTTTAAACCGTGACGTATATATTATATAATATTATACACGAGGCTCCACTTTTGGGGTTATTAATGTTTGGGACCATTTTGACATTTGAGGTATGATGAAATGAAGATGACGCAACTTTTTCTTGTATAAAGTTTTTTCTGTCAAATGTACCTACGTCTTTAGCCTATCTAGTATATTCTTGCTTTTTAACATTTGGGTACTTTGTGTCTTACAAATTTGGTGATAAGCCCAAACCACAGTAAATAAATTTATTAATTGTGGCGCCGACCTTGCCGTATCCGACTATAGAACGGAAATTATGACTGCTTTTTAGACATATCACATTTTATAGTAGACTAGATGTTTCCCGCAACTTCGTGCGCGTTAACGGAAATCTCGCGGGAACCGTACATTTTGCTGCGATAAAAATAGCCAATGTCTTTTCCCATGGTCTAATTAATTATTTATCAAATTTCATCAAAATTGGTCCAGGAGTTTCGGAACCAATACAGTGCAAACAAACAAACCTTTCCTCTTTATAATATTAGTAAGTATAGGCTAGGTGTTGCCCGCAGCTTCGTTTACGTGGAACTATACTTAATTAATGGAATCGGCCGGATACTGAAAGGCTAATCAAAATGAAGAGCCCTCCTATTCACAGGCTGTCGCTGTCTGCGCTAGCCGAAATGACAAGGACGCTACTTGTAATAAACTAGCTTTTGCCCATGACTTTGTCCGCGTGGAGTTCGGTTTCCATACAAAATTTTAACCCATTTGTCACCCACTTAGGGGGCGAATTTTCAAAAATCCTTTTCTAGCAGATACCTACGTCATTACAACTGTATCTGTATCTGTATGCCAAATTTTAGCAAAATCCGTTTAGTAGTTTCGGCTATGCGTTGATAGACGATAAGATGAATCAGTCAGGTTTGCCTTTTATATATTTAGAAGATGGGTCTAAAATTGAATCGGCAGCAACAAAATGGTTGCTTATATTGTGTGCACTATAAAACTTGTAAAAGTGAATTCATTTAATACCTGTCGATTCTGGTTTGTTTTTGTATGGATTTATTGGAATTTGAGCTCGCACTAGCAGGATAAAAAGTACATAAAATGATACGAATCAACCAAAATAATGAGCAATGAAAATATTTTTAATGTAAGGATTTAAAAATAAAATAATAAAAAGAGATGCATCGGCCGGGAATCGAACCCGGGCCGCCCGCGTGGCAGGCGAGCATTCTACCACTGAACCACCGATGCTTATGATATGAAAATGAAATTGTTCGTCTTATCTTTCAAGTGACACAGATTTACATCAACTTTTGTATTATAATTCGTAAAATTTGCGAGCTGGCCCTTTAGCTATGATGCCATCGCTAGATACGATGACGAATTTAGAAATAAGCATGATATTGACGTATCGAGCGTTGTAACTTAGCGAACCTTATGTCAATCCTATGTATTTTAATTTTGAATATGTCTAAACCCATACATTTTTGTTTCGAAACTTCGTATTCGTAATTAGCGATTACAACTTGGCTGGAGCCGCTGGAGGCTAGATGTGTTTCGCAGTTTTTATGAAAATTCTATTGAAAACTATTATAATATTTTAGGCGCAATAATATTCAATACTTAACTGCGAAATGCCAAAACCCTTATAGTTATTACAGTTTCTGAACAATATTATAGAATAACTAATAATCTTTGCCAACATTTATAACAATAACAAATAATACTTAGTTTTATTGTTGTATTCTTACAGGCTACGGTCACATCGCACCGAAAACCCAAACGGGAAAGGTGGTGACAATATTCTACGCAATTCTGGGGATACCACTAATGCTGTTGTGTCTTTCCAATATTGGAGACGTCATGGCATCGTCTTTTAGGTAAGTACCTAATATTAAGGTCTAGGTATACCTACTTAATAGTAGTCGGGAGCTTTCTAATACCTAGTACGGATAAAATAACAGATGGCGAATGGCGATAGTCGATAAAACTGTCCTAAGTCCGACTCTCACTTGCGAGTCGGACTCGCGCACGAGGGTCCCGTACAAACCTGTAGCTGTACGAGTATATATTAGTAAGTAAAAGTTCTGTTCACCCATCACGAAATCGAGTCATAGTTATGGTATTTTTATGCAAAATAAAAGGCATAACATTACAATATGGAAAGCTGGAGAAGCATAAAAATTAAAGACAAAGGTCTCTTTATCGTTTCGAAAAATATGTGCCTAAATAAAAATTAGAGGTTTTCGGAATTTTCCTTTAAAAATAATATTTAAAATTTTGTATTATTATGACATAGCTTCATCGAATTTTTACCCCACGAAACCACCTGCGTACAAAATATTAGGAAGTGGTTGAAGTCAAGATACAATTAGAGTTGTCCGTTAAAAGTGTTTACATCACACTATCAAATTGCTCTCAAATTTTGGCAGGCGCAACTTTATTTTGTTATGAGCTCATTCTATTAAAGGTAAAAGGCGCTATTTTTTACGTGTCTTATTAAATGGGAATATGTAGTTTATAATCATCACTAATGCTTATATTTTTTCAATTTACCAGAACTTGAATTTAATTATCTCCAGGTTTTTGTACTGGCGCGTATGCTGCTATGTCTGCACTCGCCCACCGAAGGAGTCCCATCGTCATCACTCAAATAGGTGAGCCATCTAGGAACTGTGTTGTCCAAGAAATGTGTTTAATAATGCATTAAAATAAGTTTATACTACTTACATTAAAAAAACAAATAACAATTATTGCTTTGACGTGAAATACCAATTAGGTATAATAATTGTACATTAATAATAATTTGACGATTATAATATAATAAATAGTAGGTAGGTAATATTCTATTTTAACAATAATTATGAAAATGTAGGTATTCCATCTATTGTATTTTGCATGCCATTTTAATGACAGAATGTTAGAATCTATAATTCTATACCTACATGTTATTAATTGTAACACCTTTGTAAGTACGACATTCTTTAAAAAAACTTTTAGGTACAAATTATAGATACAAGTCCTACTGCTATTTAAAACTGTTAAAGATGGATTGATGTATGGATAGATGAATGGATGTTTGTTACTCTTTCCCGCAAAAACTACTGTACGGAAATTGATGTTTAGAATGGTAGTAGTTTAAGCTCTAGATCAACACATAAGCCACTTTTTATCCCGAAAAAGTAGATATTATTTATAGAGCAGCGGGCAAAAGCTAGTTATATTTTATAAACTATAAAATCTAATATTATAGCATCGCAAAATGTACCTAATATTTAATTAGTTACTGGATCTTCTTCAGAAACTTTACCTGCACGCGTTGCAAGACCGCTAGGAGCCATAGAAATGCGTAGACAAAATGACAGCTTTTCTTTATCAGTCTGTCATTTTACGCGTGCCTCATATTTTATCATGACATTTTGCTTCTGCTTCAATTATTATATTTTATTATAAACATTTTATGAATCTTAAACCTACTTCAATTATTATAATAATTTTATTTCCTACTATAACCTTAAACTTTACATTTTTCAGCAGACGTTCCATACGAGCAGGCAGCTCCCGGGGCTCCACTCGCAGGCGGCGACCTCTGGAGAGAGCTCACTCTGACACTGACTACAGGTTAGTGACGTTCCAAACGCGCAGGCAGCTCCCGGGGCTCCACTCGCAGGCGGCGACCTCTGGAGAGAGCTCACTCTGACACTGACTACAGGTTAGACATTTGAATTGTAATATATATGACTTTGATAGGTTGATACCGAGGATGGCAATGCTTACGGGCCGCATCATGGTTAAGCCATACTGATATGAATACAACTTTTTTAAAAGAGTATAACCTGAAAACGTAAATTATGTTACCTGGTCGATTATTCGGATAGAGGGTGATAGAGACGAGAAGAGATGTTTTCAACAAAGGTGTAGGTACCTACCCATCAAAGCTGAGCGGAGATACGTACTGACTAGACTGTAGACTCCAGTCGGCCGTTGCCAGCTTGCGATGCACAGCTCACATCTCCCATAGCTTGATCGCACCATACAAATATGATACATTTCCGCTCGGAGGTATCCACTGAAGCTGAGCGGAGACGAAATGTGTGATTAACGAATTTCTTTTAGTTGTTTAAGAGCTTCTATCCCCTCGTCTCCGCTTCGGTGGAGTCCGGGCCTCACTCCTTATTTGTTTTGGATGATTAGGTACCGCGACAGTGGGTACAACAGCACGCGCACGCGCCGCGCCCGCACTGCGCCGCGGACCAGGTCGCAGCCGCCGCCGCAGACGCACCATCGAGGTAACTCAGTCTGATAAAAAAATGTATAAATGGGTTAGAGAATCAGGCGTTACCTTGCAGAAATCCATAGCATACAATTTAATATATATTAGGTATATCTGGCAGTGCGCGATCTTGTTTTTGAGTGCACACATATCTAAGAAGTGGGGAGAAGGGAGGTATTTTACACATGCTTATGCGTGCTTTTCGCGGAATATAATTTGTACTAGTCTATACTTCTATACTAATATTATAAAGAGAAAAGTATGTTGGTTTGTTTGCATTGAATAGGCTCTGATACTGCTGGGACAATTTTGATTGGCTGAGTATATCAACATAAAAACTTTGGGTTTTAAGCAATCAATATATGAAGCGTGTGCTACCTTTAATAAAATAAACATTGAATAAGTAATAAATGGAATTATACATTTTAAAGGTCCAAGAGATGACAGATATGAAATAGAGGACAGATCACCCGCTAGATACGAGAGATATGGTCGGGAGCCTTACGAGGAGGAAGAAGGTAATATTTTTATTTTAAAACAACTATTAACCTAACAATTTATTCAAATGTAAGTTATCTAGTTCTTCTGTCAAATAATAAATTAGTATCACAAGTAACTTTAACCAACATTACAATTATTGTTATCATTATAATATAATAATTGTGTTTTTGTATTTAAGAGGAGTTTCCAGTAATCGCCTTACCACTACAAGATTTACACGCTGCTCTGAAAGATTTAGAAGATTATCAGAAGAAGAATCCTCATAAACCTGAAAGTCGTAGCAAATCTCTACCTAGACCGTCTAAACCCAAGCCTGAGTATGGTCCAAGAAGAGACTTTGATAGTCAAAGGCATTTCGAGGTAGACGATGGAAACGAAATTCTAGAAATGCACGATCTTCGTGATGTTGATTTCGAAAATTACAGAGAGAGACGGGCTATAGAAGAAAGAGATGGAAGAAGAAAGGAAAGAGACTATGGTCATAGAGACACAGAGTATGATCCCTACGATGATGATTTTGAATTTGAAATTCCGAGGCATAGGCGCGAATATGATCGAAGGTAGATAGACAAGAAATCCTACTAATATTATAAATATGAAAGATGTGGGATGGATGGACGGATGGATGTATGGATGGATGTGTGGATGGACGTGTTCGATGAAATTTGGGATGGTAAAATGAATAAAATTGATTCTCGTAAACGGTTTTAAGTATTTCTGGTAAATTTAATACAAGAATTGCTCATTTAAACTCATTGGTGGAAGGGCTCACGTAGATAAACAAGAATATTTTTTTTTTTTTTACCTTCACATGAAATTGAATTCGCCTTTACAGATTAGATCGTGGCAGATCGGAGTGCTACGACAGGGACATAGAATACGGGAGACCGGGCCGGCGCGCGCGTAGTGCGGTGTACGAGCATGAGCGGCGGCCGGAGGACATCGACCGAGGTGGAAGACGCCGCTTGAGGAGATTGTATACCATGGAGGATGCGCCGAGGAGATATGGGAACGATAGATATGTTAGTCTGATTATTTTAAGGCTGGTAATAGGTAATGGATGTCTTGATCAAAACTCATTATAGCAACACTGTACTTTTTCGGGATAAAATGTTTTAATTTTATGATCAGTAATACAAATAGCTTATGTTTACCCCAGAGCCTAAACCACTACTATTCTAAATTCAATAAAATCCATTCAGTAGTTTTTACGTGAAAGAGTCATAAATGTCTATCCATCTACCCATCCATTCTCACAAACTTTCACATCGATAATGTAGATGATATTCAATGGATGTTCATTATATTCATGAAAATGTTTAATATTTTCAGTCTATATCCCCTGACAGAGAGGATTGGAGTGACGAACCTCCTCCATTGAGAAGAGGACGACCACCTGGTGAGTAAAACATAATTGCCTAAAGTTATAATAAAGACACGAATAGTAATAATAATAAAAGTAAAAAGAAACGTCTAACAAAAGAATGTAATACAATTGAAGTTGACTAAAAATAATACTAGAGTTTAAAAAACTTCTAATTAGGCATTTTTTATGAAAGCTTCTCAAAAAATCTGCTTTACCGCTAGCGCTAGCGGCATACTATATTCTGATTTACAAAACGTGAGAGGGAAATTGCTTCTTTGATTTCAGCATGGGGCTCCAGACAGTCCGACATCTACCCCGAGTCAATCGCAGGGCCCAATAAGGAAGAGGTACCTACTGCTGCCTATTTATTCGCTCAATAAGGGTGTTTGATATTTTCTACCGTTATGGGTCAGATCCAACGCAAGTGGTATCAAACACGGCCATTACGAACTTTAGATTACTTTTCTGTCACCAGGCGGCGCTTGGTAGACCCGACGGCCTTTGAGTATATAACCACCCCGACGGCCGACGGTCCTTGTCGTGTCAAAAAGTGTTTACTTATTGTTACCTTATAACTATATTTTTGATTGCAGATTACTATGTTGGCTTTATTTAACTTTTCTCAAAATCACAGCTTTCTTTCATCTATTTTTAACAAATATTCATGACCGTAATTCACTTTCAGATAAAGCCAGTCCCCATCTGGCTCTGCGTTTTCCTCGTAGCGTCATATATCGTGGCCGGCACATTCCTGTTCAAGAGCTGGGAGGGCTGGGCGTACCTCGACGCGGCTTACTTCTGTTTCATCACGCTCACCACTATCGGCTTTGGGGATTTCGTGCCGGCTCAGGTTTGTCATTGTATGGTCTTTGTTTAGAAAGTTATGAATGATATCAAGACGATTCATTTATATAATTCAACAAAAGTAAAAAAGAAGTGTAAGTCAATTACGAGACTTGGGGCTTAGGTTCAAATATGCTGACTATACTGAGTAAAGTTTGAATATATTCGTAGGGTCAGACCGGCGAAGCGGCGGACGCGGTGCACTCCATCGCGCTGTGCTCGCTGTACCTGCTGTTCGGGATAGCGCTCCTGGCGATGTCGTTCAACCTGGTGCAGGAGGAGGTGCGCGCGCACGTCGCCACGCTCGCCACGCAGCTCGGCATTATCAAGCGTGCGCCGCCGGACCAGTGAGGTCACTAGTACATACGGCGGCCGCGGTGCACTCCATCGCGATGTGCTCGCTGTACCTACTCAAACTCGCTGTACCTGTTGTTCGGGATAGCGCTCCTGGCGATGCCATTGACTGAATATTTACTAATATCTCAATATTTCAGAAAATATATATTAAACTAAATATTTAACATGTAGTCAACTACTCTATTATATAAAATTTTGTTGAATGGATACTTCACGGGTAATTATTTCGTAATCTATATCGTGCGATACTTTGTATTTTTATCGTGCTAATAAAACAAGTTTATGCAAATATTTTACTATGCACGAGATGTTATGCATCTATGTTCTATATTTAATTTCTCGCGGGACGAATTGTGGCGTTTGGATTGTACGTAAAGTCTGTTATTTTAACAAAATCATTGAGAAGTTTCACAACAGCTTTAATGTAAATTGTGCTACGTTTTGGCTGTCTAAAAACACAGTTGTTATAGAATTTTACGTCATTTGGTAAATTTTATTTATTTGTAATGTAGTGATAAGTACAGGATCTGCCATAATAACAATTTTACGTCATTTGGTAAATTTTATTTATTTGTAATGTAGTGATAAGTACAGGATCTGCCATAATAACAATTTTACGTCATTTGGTAAATTTTATTTATTTGTATAAGTACAGGATCTGCCTAATAACAATATTAAAGAGTTCATTATAACAAAATGTAGGTATTTTAACTTAATTCTAGTTACATTTACCTCATGCCTAACTAGAAATAATTATTATATTTTTTAAATTATTGGAGTCTTGTAAAAAAAATTTATTAAAGTCTGTTCTCCTCATTTACGTTTGTTTGCCATTTTCTGTAACAAATTTGTCAGTGATGCATTTTCTTTTGGATAATTAATTAAAAATTGCACTAACATCGATAACTATTGTAGTATCTTGTTATAAAAAAAACATTCTCACTCGTTCCAAAAATAACATGACTACGTCTTATAAAAATAACTCCCTCAAAAAGGTATGTTCTATGGCTTACCTATTTTCATATAAACATAATATTTTACAGAACCTTAATTTTGCCCAGATAAATGAGACAGAATGAAATTCACATATCGCCATAATCCCAAATCTCAATTTGACATGCAAGACGCATTGTTATTGGCTATCCGTAATCACGTGACATGCGCATGCGCAAGTTTTACGCGAGCGGGACTCACTAAATGTTGCACGCTTTTGCGTCCAAGACTGCAAACCCTACACAAGTCGACAAAACGCTGGCGCCAGCAAAGTATAATATCCTCGAAGATAATTATATGTTCCTAGATATTTTATAAATACTTGACTGTCAAAAATTATTTCTGTGTGTGCTTTTACCTTTAATTGATTAAACATGAATGTTAAATACATTAGGATAATAATTATCAGATTAGATATCGATTTTAATGCGTATTATCAGAGATAGGAACGTGGCAGGAGAGTACCTAAACTAGTAAGGTGACTTGGGAGAAAAGGGAACATGCATTATTTTTATTAGCTTTTCGAAAAGTATACATTAAGATAAGAAATATTGCCCTTGCAATGGCATACCTACGATCAACCGTTGACGAAATACATTCATCACAAAGGTGAGATCGTTGGAGAGCATTAAAAACGCCCTATACAAAAATGTATGACTAAAGATACATAAGACGACGACGATAAGACGTCACACTCACTGGTCACAACCGCAGTTGAAAATGTATGAAGATCAAAAGTTGATTTTACTAACTTAAAAACTAGGTTGTAATGTATAATTATCATTGTTTTACGAAAAAAAAACAACACAAATAACAAGAATTCGAACGGTAATTTTTGTTTTTCATTTAGATACACTTAGCAAAAAAAATAGTACGTAGTTTTTTTAGTCCTGTTACTTTTTAATTTAGCAACTGATTACGGTACTTTTTGCATTTTTCAGTCCATATTTATGTTTCCTTGATATAAATTGATTTATCAATATTGTAAATTACATCACAGATTACTAATCGCTAATACCTACTAAAGGCAAATTCCTTCAGTTTGAGGCTAGGACAATAACAACGTACTTCTAGGTGTGTAACAATGTCTAGGGAAACGGTTGATGAAAAAGATGTTTATACATCTAGAGCAAAACCACAGGACGTAGAAAAATCTGGAAAAGAAGATGCTCATGAAAAGGTAGATTTGGACAAAATACTAGTGGAGGAGGTAGGCCAATTTGGAAAGTATCAGATAATAACGGTCCTATTAGCTGCACTGCCTGTGATATTTTCAGCGTTCGCCTCCGGTGAATATATTTTCACAACAGCAAGAATCCCAAGTAGGTAAGTTGATAACAATTTGCAAATCGTCATACGATTTGGTTTTTGTCCTAGCTCATTTTCATTCACTTTGATCTTTATACTTCTTTTAATAAATCATGTAAAATCTAAAAGCAAACTTAAAACCATTAAAGGAAGATAGTCATAAATGTATGGACGCTAGTGCTAGCCATATTATTGGAAAGATCATCTTGTACATTTACAACTTTATAATCAAATAAATACCTAGAGCTTATCTTCATTTACTGTCCAAAGTCCGCAAACTTTTTCTCAACATGACTAAATTGACCACAAAGCTTGAATTTGTAGTTTAAAAAGTAATACACAACGGGAAAATCACAACTTTCATTAATAGCTAAGTACTTAACATTACATCAAACATTAGAGGCAGAGGAGTTTAAAAACAAAGTTGTATGAATTTCGTTCGGATTTCAGATGTCTCATACCAGAATGTGATGCAGATATCCCCGAGTATCTACCGTCATGGGTATCCAACGCCATTCCAGATGACGAAAATGGTAATACCATTGATAACTGCAGACGGTTTCCAACTGGTACTATAACTAATAGCTCCGACGTGTGCCCGGCCTATTGGTTCAATAGCCAAGTGAAGGTGGACTGTGAGGAATATGTATATGAGAACGACTTGAGCGTTGTTTACGACGTAAGTAGGCTTTTAATTATTTAATGCTAAAGTTGCAGATTAGGAACAGTTAGAAAATTAGTAATTGCTAATTAGGCATTCAACAAGAAGTTCTATTCCTACCCGTAAATTTTAACTATATTGTTATCTCCTATTAGACCCGGAGAGCATATTTTCTATTTAGCCGTGCTAAGAAAAAATAATTAATATTTGCGACATTAAAAAAATGTTTATTGTTTATAAAAGAAACCTAACATTGAAAATATGTATGCAGTTCGACATGGCTTGTGACGAATGGCGTCGGTCTCTCATCGGGTCAATAAGAACAGTTGGTACACTTCTAGTTCTGCCTATCACCGGCTACATCTCGGACCGCTGGGGCCGACGAGTGGCCCTTACTCTAAACGCCTTCAACACTGGCTGGATCGGTCTCGTCCGTTCCTTCGTCAACTCCTACGAATGGTTCCTTACGCTGGAAGTTCTTGAGTCCACTATTGGAGCTGGTGTTTATTCGTCGTGCTATATCTTAGGTGAGTAAAATTCATTCAAAATCAAATTCAATTACCTATAGCATTTATTTAAGTACATAGTCTAAAAAGCTTGACGCTTATGTACACGCTTCAAACCTTAAAAACTACATTTTTTGTGTTTGATGCCGTTTTACCACGCGGGCCAAGTCGCAATAATATGGTATTTGTAAAGCCCATGATATCTCTTAATATATCTATCTATCTAAAATTACATTTCAGTGACTGAACTGGTTGGACCAGAATATCGTGTGATAGTTGGTGCGACAATGTCAACACTATTTGCTGTAGGTCAAGTCATCCTCGGTCTGATAGCGTGGGCAGTGCCCCAGTGGAGGTCCCTGACTCAAGCCGTATACGCCCCTCAACTTCTCGTAGTCTCATACTTCTGGATATTATCCGAATCAGTGAGATGGCTCATGAGTAAGGGACGTTATGAAGAATCAGAGGAGATCCTCAAAAAGGTTGCAAAGAGAAATAACAAAGTCCTATCGGACAAATCTTTAGAGGCATTGAAAGCTACTGCTGTAGCTGAGATGACGAGAGAAAAACCAAAGGAAGCATGGCTGCCACTACAAGTGATAAGGTCTCGACCGATCTTATTCCGATGCATAGTGTCTCCAATATGGTGGATTACGAATACACTTATTTACTACGGAATGTCAATAAATGCGGTGAACTTATCAGGCAATAGATACATGAACTACATTGCGGTGGCTGCTATTGAAATACCTGGATACTGGACGGCGATATTGCTGTTGGATCGTATTGGCAGGAAACCAGTTCTCATCATTGGATATTGGTTGTGTGCTGCTTGCCAATTCGCATTCGCTTTTATGCCTGAAGGTACATAGCATTAATATTAATAATAATAATAATTCATTTATCACAATAAATAATCTTAAAAATGTAGTTTACATGTTTATTAATATAAAATAAGTATTCATTTTATTATTCTGTGAGGAGCTGTGTTATGAATGCCTGTGGTACAGATCACCAGGTCCCCACCCACGGACATACAGCGAGTTTTTAAAATATTGTAGACATAATAAATTGTGTAACATAACTATTTAATCATAATTAGTTTAAAAAAGAAGCACATAGTAAGTTATATTAGTAAGGTAAAAACTATATTATTTAGTCGATCAGCGCATAAGTGTTTTGTGTTTCGAATGTTGTGTAAGAATAATACATAGTAAAAAAAAGCAAAACCAAACATACACAGTAAAAAACCAAATTAGATCGTGCTGTGTGGAAATATTATTTCTTAGTGTGAATTAAATTTTCAGTGCATTTATAGCTTAATTTTTGAAGCCAGTCCAGACCTAAAGACTTACATTTATTTTTATGTAATGGACATAATTATGGTTAAGTTCCGATTTATTTTATTGTATAGTTTGGGTCCAAGAAAACAGGAAAATTATAAGCAAAAGTGGTTTTAAGTAAAGACACAGCTCAAACTTTGTCTCTGCGACGTTTTTTCAGGTTTTGTTCAAAGGCTATAAGCGAATGTTGTTTTGTAATGATTTTAAGTATAATAATATATTATCAACAAAATAAAAAATTAAATACAAAAACATCCTAGTCTTGTCAATATATGTATAAAAGGCAAACCTGACTGACTCATCTATCAACGCACAGCCGAAACTATTAAAAGGATTTCGCTGAAATTTGGCATACAAAAGGGGGTACAATAGGGGATGAAAGTTTAAAATGTGAAAGTTTTTATCCCCGAAAGAGTACAGTGTTCCCATGGGATACTGTATTTACGCGATGAACCTTTATTAATTTACATAAATTGCCAAAAATGTACTATAAAACTTCTTTATAGCAGTAATAAGTTGATTTCCAAAGTATTATAAAGCGTAGTTGAAATTTAATGCACTTATGGGACTCAATATTCTGTCTAAATGCCATACAAAAATGAAGCAATCAGAAATTGACTAACTATCAACAGAAACTGCTTAACAATTCCCTTTTCTAGTAGGTAATCTCCCAATATAGTAAAGTATCAACAAAAACAATTTAATTCATGTTTCAGGTAACGACGGTCTCTCCTTAACCTTCTACCTCATCGGCAAGTACTGTATCGCGATGGTGATGACGTCCGTGTACGTGTACACCGCCGAGCTGTTCCCCACCAAATACCGGCACAGCCTCTTCGCGTTCGCGTCCATGGTGGGCCGCCTGGGCTCCATCACTGCGCCACTGACACCTGCTCTTGTGAGTTATAATATTATCATCACCCGATTCAACATTTTGATCATTATCAGCATCATTATCATCTTCATCATTATCACCACTCACCTTCTCCCTGATCGGCAAGTACTGTGTCGGCGATGGTGATTGATTAATGATTGGTAGTCTAATAATATTTTTCGTTATAAGTATTATGGCCACGACCATGAAGCTATTTAACAGATTGAAATTTAAAAAAAAGTTTTTAAAAGAATGTCGCCGACATTTTTAGATCGTTTATGGATGAATAATTCTTTCATACATATTTTTTGGGTAACTTGAACCATTTACGCGCAGCGCAGGCAACGGTAGCCTTCAAATATGAATAATTTTCCCCGTTTCTTTTGCAACATTTTTCACTGATGCTTTGCTTCTATTGGCCACAGCCAATGTAATAACTTAAAGCCTTCCTCGACAAATGGGCTATTCAATTCAATTTAGCAGTTCCTGAGATCAGCGCGTTCAAACAAACAACGGAAGCCCTCGAAGAAGAATTTTCCCCGTTTTTTTTTCACATTTTCCAATGATTCTTCGCTCCTATTGGTTATAGCGTGATATTATATAGCCTAAAGCCTTCCTCAATAAATGGACTATCCAACACAAAAATATTTTTTCAATTCGAACCAGTAGTTTCTGAGATTAGCGCGTTCAAACAAAAAAACTCTTCAGCTTTATTAATATTAGTATCTAGATTAGGTATCGCTGATGAGTGCGCTATTTCTAACATCGTGGCAATAAACGTAGTTTTGTCATAATGACGTATAATACATTAATTTATTATCAGGTCACCAGCCACGCCAAATACTTCCTACATAAAGAAACATGAATTTAGAAGCATTATTATTAATGCTTGAGAGCTCGGTGGCCTAGTGGGTAGACAGTTTGTTTCGCACTCGAGAGAGTACAGGTTCGATTCCCAGGTAGTGGCGTGTACCAATGAGACTTTTTCAGATCTCACGTACACTATACGGAAGTCTAACGGTGAAGGAAAACATCGTATTGTGAGAATGCCGTATGTGCTTGGGCAACCATACGAAATTTATAAAACCGCCTGTCCCAGACACTATATTTCAAGAGTGGTTAATTAGCTTGGAGAATACTGTATAAATCACGCAATAACGGATGAAAAGGCCCAAGTTTAGCTTTAATAATGCATCTAAATTTGGTCGTCTCTTTTTTTTGCATACCTCATATATTTAACCGTGTGTTCCAGGCTTCGGAAGTGTGGGAGCAGCTGCCGTCGGTGATGTTCGGGGGTTTCGCGCTACTGTCCGGTCTGCTGATCTTCACCACGCCGGAGACTCTCGGCACCAATTTACCTGACACCATGGAGGAGGCCGAACACATCTCCAAAAGAAACTAGCTCTCTCACTAAGATAAGACAAATAAAGGAGATTGATAAAAAATGTTTTTACTTCGTTTTTTCCAAAAGAATTCAATATTTTACTATTGATATTATATTTTATTTTAATATGTGGTTCAATATTCCTAAAATTTGAAAGTCACCAATCTGCCATCACGCATGAATGTTATGAATGAATAATTGAACGGAATCAATCATGGAGAAATCGAAACACATCTCCAAGATAAACTAACTTACTAAGACAAAGACAAAATTAAGGAAACGTATATACGTTCTACCTACTCTAACTGGAAATGCAGTTGAACTTTAAAAAATATAAATAGCAACTAACTAGCTAACAGTTTCTATTTCTTATAGTTTAGAAATGGCAGGGGAGGGACTGATTTATAAACCACTTTGGACACCGATTACTTGAAAATGATGACTTTCTAAAAAGTCATGTAAAATATTTTTCTCCACTTCACTTGTATGAGAGCCACCCTGAAAATATAAAAATATTACTATCTTATAATGCCAAAACCGAGGTTTATAACACAATCTATTACTATACCAAATTTCGTCCACTTAAGTTTATAATTAAGGAAGTTAGAAGGGCGGACAGACAGTCAAACTGACGGACTCGCAGAGTGAAACTATAAGGGTTCCTTGTTGTACTACGGAAAACTCAAAAGTCTTGTATTAGAAGTGCGTAGGAGTCGCTTGGAAGAAAAAGTGTTCGAATGGATATGATAAATTGTTATGTCTAGGTATCAGAACTGGGGGACAGGGAATCGGAAAAATTGGGATAAGGCCTGTAGAAAAAAAAAACAGAGACTGTCGACCATATCTATGTCTATGTCTATGTATCTATGGACGCTTCACACCACGTCGATCTGATCCCGTGGTAAGTTCTCGAAGAACTTGTGTGACGGGTACCAGACAACGGAAATATATTTAATACTTTTATACTATACATATATTTAAGATTTTTATTATATTATACACATACTAGCTTTTGCCCGCAGCTTCGCCCGCGTGAAATTGGGTTTAAGTCAGAGGGAAAGCTTATTCGGGAAAATACTAATACCAATATTGAAAAGGTACATAACGGTGTAGGCACTGCACAGCCGTATCAGTTGTATTTTATTTGAATGTTTCCAGCGACTTCATACACTCAAGAAATCTACCGGGAACTGTAGGTACCTACCATAAATAAAATTTAATAATCTGTAAAAAGTATACTGTATTAATTCTGGATAAACTACTACCATACCAAATTTCATCAAAATTCGTTACGTAGTAATAGGCAATCGGACAATTTTTTTTTTATTGCATAAATAAATAGTACTCTTAAATATGAGTAACTTCTCAGAAGAAACCGTATATCAAAAGTCAATATTTTCAAAGGTACAGCGATTTGTATAAAAAATTTCGCGAGCCTCCTAAAAACGCTCCATACTAAAGTCGACCTAAAAATGACGTCACTTGTATATGAAGTAGTATGAAGTAGTATATGAAGTATATGGCCGCAGGAATATATTTGTAAATATCTCCGATATTTGTGCGTTTAAGTTCATACTTACCATAATGAATGTTTTTGTATATGATGTGAGTAAACTAATGATGTAGGTTTTGTTTACCAATTTCGCAAAAAAAAAGAAAATTTTTTTTTGGTATAAAGACTCGCGAAATTTTGTATACAAATCGCTGTACCTTTGAAAATATTGACTTTTGATATACGGTTTCTTCTGAGAAGTTACTCATATTGAAGAGTACTATTCATTTATGGAATAAAAAAAAATCAGTCCGCTTGCCTATTGCATGAAAAATCGCATCTAGGTATATTACGTGGTACTAGTATTCTGTGGCCATATTCAATATTCTTCTTTTGATGTTTCCCACCACTTCGTAAGCGCTAAAGGAAAGCGAAAAAATGTACGGTTCCCGCGAGGAACGGCCTACAAAAAGTAGCCTAATATGTCCATCCTCGTGGTCTTATCTATATCATCAAAATAGGTCCAGTAGTTTCGGAGCCTATTCAATGCAAACAAACAAACCTTTCCTTTTTATAATATAATATACTCATCCTTTTAATATTATAATATTATATCAAGCGGTCTCGCACGACGCGTGACGCGTCTTTATGATAGGGTCCTGTTTTTACCCATTCGGTACGAAACCCTAAAAACATTTTCAATATTGTATATAGCAGTGAGTAAAGTTGTTTGCTGAAGAAGTTTTTTCTCCAAGAACACTATTCCACGCGGGCGAAGCCGCGGGCAAAAGCTAGTAGTATTAATATAATGAATATGTATGTTGAATATATTAAATGCAGCAATCGCAAAATATATCTAAGTTTTTCAAAGAGTAAGATTTTCATCAAATTTAACTTTCGAATTCTTGTCAGATTTATAATTTTCAACGTGATGACAATATAATTATTATGTCAAAATAAAAATAAAGCTCCCCATTCACGGGTTATCGATTGCTTCGATCAAATTGGAAATTAATTCGTATTTGAAAGTAAATTGCTAACGACAAACTTATCACATAAAATGATTAGTGTAAGACCTACCAGCTAGTTTTTGCGGTGGGCGCCAAAAGTTGGAAAAAATTTACTCGTATATATAGGAGTTTCATATAAAAAGTGTAGTAGGCGGGCCTAGGATCTCAGGCTATTATTCAACATTTATCTAAACCGATTTACTTGCAACTACAAATCCAGTAAATGTTTAAATTATAAAGACAAAATCGAACGATCGCTTGTGAATGGGAGCTTTAAATCAAAAGCACTAAGGAGTATTTATATCAACTTTAAAGCAAATCGCTCCCAAACAACTTTCTGTCCCTTTTTTAACCCAGTTAGGGGACGAATTTTAATAAACTATGATACACGAATTCCATCAATTCTGTTAAATAATGTTTGTGCAAAATTTGAAGTAGATTGGACCAAGGAATCACGTTGCCCCATACAAACTTTTCCCCTCCTTTTCACCCCCTTAGGAGTCGAATTTCGAAAAATCCCTTCTTATCGGATGCCTACGCATTACAATGAGTAAGCCCTGCAAGTTTCAGGTCTCTACGATCAGCGGTTTAGGCTGTGCGTTGATCCGTCAGTCATTCAGGACAAAGGATTTTATATGTATAGATTTAATACACATCCATGACCCAGGAACACAGAAAAACTTTTTGTTCCCTCGGCGGGATTTGAACCCGCGACCCCCGGCTTGAGCACCAACACGCTCAACCAACTGAGCCACAGAGGTCGTCATATTATAATTATAAATTACTAGCTGTAGCCCGCGGCTCCGCCCACGTAAATACAGTATTCCTCGGGAATACTGTATTTTTCGGGATAAAAAGTAGCCTATGTTTTAATCCAGAGCCTAAACTACTATGATACCAAATTTTATCAAAATCCGTTCAGTAGTTTTTCCGTGAAAGAGTAACAAACATCCATCCATACATCCTCACAATCTTTCACATTTATAATATTAGTTATTATGTAGGATACAAGTTACAACACAAATTAGTCGATCTTCTCGATGGTGAGTGCCGCCGCGCTTAAGGCCGCGCTACGCTAGCTAGGTAAGTATAGGTGGCACCCGGCTATAGACGCTCAAGAGAATAAACAGAAAATTTATAATACAGTAAAAATCATTAATTTCAGTACATATGCAAATCCTGTAGCATTTGTTGCAACGTTTTAAATTTGAAAAACTGCGTCGTGCAATATTTTGAACGACGTAATTTTTCCTCACATAGCTAGGTATCTTGGTGCAATAATTTATATCATATACTTAACATCTCTTGCTGTGGTACACCTTTACAGTTTTCGATTAGATAAACGACATTTATAATCTGAAAGAAATTAAAAACAAAAATATTTTAAAATTATCAAAAAGTAGTTCAGTTTTTGTAGTATCTGTAACCTTTGATTAATTATTACATAGATACGTTATATCCTTACAAAACTGACAATATTTCTGTGCCACGACACACATTGACATGGGACGCGTGTCAATGTGTCAACGTCGCATAGTAACACAAAACAGTGATGAAAGCTCCGCGAGTAATAGCGATTACTTGCGGAGCACACTAACCAAAATTGGCCCGACTCGGGCCAATTCGAGTCTTCATTTTTACGCGTTTATAACATATCTACCTCTTTTTAATATTATATATCTATGTCTGTAACAGTCAATAAATTTTGTACAAAATATTAAAACATTTCACTCATCACGTTTCTATGATAAGCGTTGTTTAAGATTATTACCTACTAACACCAGTACTTATTTACTCAAAGGTTAGAGTAAATAAGTACTGGTGTTAGGTTGAGACTAAACTAATACCTGCATCCTTTGTGTTACAGTGATACAGTTCTTACGTTGTATATACTAAATATATGGTTCTTACAGTAGGCAAACTCTGCTGTCGTTGTCTCTTTCTCGTGTCGAGTAGGTTTAAGCTGTTATTTTACGGCAGCAAATTTATAAGGCAGCAAAAATTTTCCAAAAAGTAACAAATATTTGGACTGAAAAATGCGAAAAGTACATACAGTAATCAGTTGCTAAATTAAAGACGACGAGTTTTGTCGTGCACTCGTGCATCTTCTTTTGTTTGGAGCATTTTCAACGCTCTCCGACTAATGCTCCACTTTTGTGATGACTGTATTTGGCCAACGGTTGATCGTAGAATTCGTAGATATCCCATTGCACATACAATAATTTCCCACATAATAATGTGGGAACTTTTCAAAAATCCCCATTTTTATATTTTATCACGAACCTGTGGACGTCAACATAATATAAACTAAAATGATTCAGCACAATGAAAATTTAAAAATCATTTGTAAATCTCTCTCCTTTAATTCTACAAAATACTGCACGCATAAAGATAAAATTTATCGTATATTATCAGGAAATGACCCACGATGAATATTTAAAATTATTTATTCACTGTCTTACTGTCGGCCAGTTAACTAGACGAGTCTAGACTGGAAGGCCGAAAACATGGCTCCGAGAAACAATGATATTTCGATATCAGAAATAGAGGAATCGAGAGAAATTGGAACGAAGAAAAAAGTAGATTTAGACACGATATTGGTTGAGGAAATCGGGCAGATTGGCAAGTATCAGCTGAGAACGCTCGGGCTTTCTATCGTTGTTGTCATCTTCGTAGCGTTTGCAGCTAGCGAATACGTCTTCACTACTTCTCGAATCAGCACAAGGTAACATAATATTATTGTATTATAGTAAACTTTTTGTGTAACGTATTAATTATTTTTAAAAGCTTCTATTTAGCAAGGACAATGTTATTTATAAATTAAATATAACATCCAATTTGATTTGAAATTACCTGATTTACAGTCATCACTATCCTGAAAGTTCTAGGTATTTCTTTCTGATCACTATCATCGAATCACAGAGAAAAAAATACCTAGAATTTTCAGGATATTGATGACTGTAAATCAGATAATTTCAAATATTATCAAAACACGCGCTAATAATATTCACGCAAATATTTTGAATGCACCACGACATTTTAAGTAAAAAACCGGCCAAGTGTGAGTTTGAGTCGCGCACAAAGGGTTCCTTACAAAAGGGCAAAAATCAGAGTAGGTATAATTATTTTATTCTATTTTAGTTTATGTTGTTATAGCGGCAATATAAATAACAAAGAAATAATAATAAATCATCTGTGATCGACTGCCTAGCTATGCTGCCTGCCTATAGCTAGTTCATGAGACAGACAGACAGATAGTCGGACCTTAATGAACAGCGAAGTCTTAGTAATAGACGAATCCCTTTAGTACGAAACCCAAAAAAGTGCAATTATCGGTAATTTAAATCTTTTTTGTCCTAGGTGCCTGATCGAAGAATGTGAAAACATAGAAACGGCAGAATTCACTCCATCATGGCTGTACAACGCTATCCCCGCTTCAGGCAGCTCATTTGACAACTGCCAACGGTACTCCTCCGTAAACACCACCACAAGAGACTACTGTCCTGCAGAATGGTTCGATCGGAATTCCAGTGAACAATGCCAAGAATACGTCTACGAGAATACAGATACGGTGGTTTATGATGTAAGTAAAATAATTAGAAAAGCTTATGAAGAAGAGCATTATGAGCTTGTAGCGATATTTGGTAGGAAATCCGAAAGCGCCGGATGTAATATACACTATAGAAAATGTGATTAGAATATAATAGATGCACCTTAAGCTAGGCAGATCCTGAATAAATAGATACTGGGCTAAAGATTATTAACAGTGATTAGGGATTTATCAGAAATAACTTATTTATAATGATTGTATTGATAATATTAGGATAATTTGTATTGCTATCTATAATTATTATTATAATTTATTCCTTTGTTTCAATTGCATTGCTTAATAATTTATTATCACCGACCGCTAACGTGACCTACTGAGACTTGAATCTCTCCTCAATATAAAGAGGGTTGAGCTGTGGTCCATGATAGCCTATAGTGATTCGACATAATGTCATCAATAAATAATCACTTTTACAAATTTTACACATTGAAGAATCTAGAAACATCCTATCTTTTTCAGTTCGGCCTAGCTTGTGATGAATGGCGTCGAACCTTTATCGGGTCCATACGGACTGTGGGGGTATTCCTGGCGTTACCCATCACAGGCTACATATCCGATCGATGGGGACGCAGGACTGCTCTGTGCATAAACGCCATAAATACAGCCTGGATGGGATCCATCAGATATTTCGCTGGAACCTACGTCGGCTTTCTTATATCTGAAGTCGCTGAAGCCATGTTTGGATCTGCTGGATTCTCGTGCGCTTATATTTTATGTAAGTCTAAAATTCTCAATCTTGCCGTATGTACTTTACTATGTCAGTTTTTAGTATTAGTACCTGGACTACCTGGGTAACCGAGTTCTTCGGAGCTCTAGTAAATTTAAAAAAAAGGTATCAAAAATATTTTACCGGGGTTCAAAAATTTCGAATTTCCGAACATCGCAAAAATTAAACAACTGCCTATTAAAGGACCATGCAACAAACTTTATGGGCAGTGTCTAAACCCCCCAACAGATTTCAAACCTACCTCAGTTAATAGCTCTTGTACGCTGATAATTATTTAGTATGGCGATATATTTACCCCAGGAGTGAGGATTTGACAGTAATTGGAATTAAATTTTTTATTGTTTTATATTAGCGACAAACTACAGCTTTGCACGGGTGCAATTATAGGTACATATAAAGCTTCCTGTTGACTCTATCCATTACTGAAAATTCCATTAAAATCTGTTGTTTAGTATAAAAGCTCTAAGCGAACAGGGAACTGAGCGACTTAGTTTTATTCTAATTAGTTATTTAATAATCAGCGTGGCAAGAGCTATTATCTGAGATAGGTTTGAAATTTGAAGTCTGTTGGTGGATGGGGACGATTTTTTGCATGGTCCTTTTACATTGCGGAAAATCATTGTACTTTATCGGCTTCATATCAGAATACACCGGTTTTTACAACATTGTAATCTAATTGCTACAATAAATAACTATCAGATAGTCTTATGAAAGAGTAACTATTTATCTGTAAATTGATAATTTTCACGTGATGCGTAACTGATTTTATGGTTAATTCAATTCCCTAATTTTAATTGTATTTAAATTATTAAGTTAATTATTTATTGTTATATACATTTTTTATTCTAAAATAATAATTTTCCATATTTTTGGTAAAATAGTTTCGTGCGCGACTTTCTTACGCCGCCGGTTCTCGCCGGGTTAGTTCCCGAACCGCTGGTGGGCATCATGAACGTCGGTACTTCAAAAAGTGTATAATAATACCAACTTTGAATAAAAAAATTGACTTTGACTAATGGAGCAGAAAAAAGCAACAAACAAAAAATATTGTTATATAATTGACATGATAATTTTAAATATTACTAGGGGTCGTTTAGTTGGTATAATTCGACTATAATTCATATTTAGATTTTTAAGTTTTAACTCTTTAAGGGTTTTATGCCTCTTACATACGCAATAAAAATATTATGCAAATGTTGCCTATTGAATGTGAAAGAAATATTGTCAACTAGCTTTTGCACTACGTCAACTAGCGCGGCTCCGCCCGCGTAAATATATTATCCCGCGGGAACACTACTTTTTCGGGATAAAAATATCATAATTATGTCCTTTCCCGGGACCCAAAGTATGTCTATACCAAATTTCATAAAAATCGGTTCAGCGGTTAAAGCGTGAAGAGATAACAGAGAGACAGATAGACACACTTTCGCATCTATACAGATAAATTTATAATATTAGTATAGATTTTGTCAAACCTACTACATATTACTTATACCTATAAACGCATGGTAGTGTGAGCGAGGTTGTTTGTGTAAATATATTCAGTCCTGGATATAAACTTTAACTGTGCTAAATTTCATACTCCTCCGTTCGCACAAATCTCGCAAGACTACGTGTGTGTAATAATATAATAATATGTTAAAGTACTTCTTTATGACACCGAAACTATACTAACTATATAATATAACTAACTATTAAATTATTATTTTTTTAGTGATGGAATTAGTTGGTCCTAAATACCGAGTAGCGGCTGGTGCGACAATGAACACATTCTTCTCTGTAGGACAAATATGTCTGGGCTTGATATCATGGGCCGTGCCGAATTGGCAGATGCTAACTCTCACTCTGTACATCCCACAGTTCATCACCATATCATACTTCTGGCTCATATCGGAATCAGTGCGATGGTACATGAGCAAAGGAAGATTTGAGGAAGCAGAAATGGTTTTGAAAGAAGTGGCTCGAGTGAATGGGAAACAATTATCTGAAAAGTCTTTGGTAGCTCTCAGAGAATCCGCCGAAGAAGATAAGAAACAGAGAGCTATTGATAAAGCTCAGAAGAAAAATGAACCGTGGCTCATAGTTCTTGTGTTCAGGAATAAACAGATTCTTATTAGGGCGTTGATATCACCGATTTGGTGGATCACTAATACTTTTATCTACTACGGAATGTCTATCAACTCTGTTAACATGTCAGGAAATCGCTACGTCAACTATATAGCTGTATCAGCTGTTGAAATTCCTGGGTATTGGACGGCCGTTTTCCTTATGGGCAGAATTGGAAGAAAGCCTGTACTTATTGCAGCCTTTTGGACATGTTGCGCTTGTCAAATTGCATATCTGTTTGTACCTGCGAGTAAGTATTAGTAAATGTTCCTTGCAGGCAAGATTTGTATGGCTTTTCAAGTACAAAAAGAAAATTATAAAATGAAACTCAGTAACTCTCGTATCAACTGCAGCTAACAATCAGAATAAATATATACCTAGTATTAATAAAAATTTATACGTGAAGGCTAAGCCTAATCGGATGGATTATTATTATTCATTTCTATCGATAACGCTTAATCTGACTTAATTTGATCAGCCATATGCAGTATGACACATAATTTTTCGTTTTATCGTAGACAGCCTTGCACTAATACTTTGTCTATTTTTTCTACGATAGTTATGTTTTTTCTTTTCTTTACCTTAATTTTTAACGTTTTTTGTTTCTTTTTTAGATCAATACGGAGCGATTTTAACTGTATACTTGATTGGCAAGTACTCTATAGCGATGGTCATGACTTCCGTATATGTCTACACAGCAGAACTGTATCCCACTAAATACCGACATAGTCTCTTCGCTTTTTCATCTATGATGGGAAGAATTGGTTCTGGAGTTGCGCCTCTTACGCCTGCATTTGTGAGTATAGGATTTTTCAGTATTTTGACTGTGTAGTCTTTTTTTATATAGTTTAAGTGATAGCTGTAAAATTTGGCATGAATACATATTATTAAGTCGTGACATGTTACGATGGCAAGCTGCACGCTTCAACAATTATACGTAGAAATTCTTAGCCATCAAAAACAACGCTCTATCGTTAAACCACAGCTATTAAATTTTAGTTTTATAACCATCAATATATAACAATAACCATCTAGTTTAAACAAAATTATTATCAACTATTAATTTATATTCATCTTGTTCTTTTCTCTTCTTCTTGGTCGCGCTTGGGAAAGTTCTCCTTCACTCCAGTTGTTAAATCCTTCTATTTCGTTCGGTCACCTGCTTGTATTTTCATTATGGTATTTTTTATTACAGGGCGATGAGCTGCCGTTTATATTATTCGCCTCCTTCGCTCTATTGTCAGGGCTCCTAGTTTTCATCACCCCAGAGACACTCGGTACTAAGCTCCCCGACACAATGGAAGATGCGTCGCAGATTGGACAGAAACGAGTAAAATCATGATAATAGAAAATTATCATTATTATATTAGTTAGTATTATGTACCTATTTATTAATTAGGACTGCAATAAATTAATTTTAATATTTAGTAGTTTTTAAAACATTCCACTTAGACAGACCATACAATTGTTATCATAATCGTATTTTGCACGAATTGCGAACATTAGTGCAATTTTCGAAATATTCGAATTTAGATTTAGTAAGTATATTTGAATAATAGGGGATCGGACAACATCTGAAATATTTAGTTTCATTAACCCTAGATTCATAAACTATATTTAGAGTTACAATTCTCATAAACATATGTCTCTCATACACCTTATTTCATGTGCGTATAATTTGTTAACTATGGGGGATATAAATTAAAAATAGATCATATATTAAAGTAAAGAATGTTTATTTAAGATTAACACGTAAAAAAAAACAAATTTAATTATTCTGAGCATTCTAAGCACAAACTACCGCGATGTTCCATGCACATGTGGCGTTTGCAAGAGGTGCAGATAAATCTAGTCACACGTTTTTTTTTTGTAATCACAGAAGTTGTAAAGCTTCCGAGTTTGAATTCCAGAGCCTGTTGGTGCATCAGGCAAAGTATCGCCTAAAATAGCATCGATATTGCGTTTTAGGCATCTCCTCAAAGTTGGTGTTTCACGCCGACGCCGTAACCAAGACTCAATCAACATGTTTGATACTTCTTTGACAAAAGCTCGTCATTACAGTGTTTTTTTTTATTAAAACTATATTGTTGTGCACGTGAATAAGAAAGGAATTAATAATTGACATATTTAATATACCACAAAAGTAGCAAATGGGCCATCTTTGTGTTTTTCTGCTGCACGAAATATGACACATTTGGTCAAACGTATCAACGGCGCCTTTAGTCGAGTTATAAAACTCTACAATATCTGGCTTTCCAGATGGTGCTAAAGTACCTTTTCCATGCGTAGTGGAAAGAATAAAGACATTTTTATTCTTCTTTAGCTTGTTAGACACCAATGTTGTATTTCCGTCATAGCAAAACATTGAAGATTTTGTTGGTTTTGGTTGTAAAAGCTGCGAAGGAATTTCAGGTAAATTTGTTGTTCACTCAATGAAGCCATGCTGAAAAGGATTAACAGAAAATAAGTACCATTGCAATAAATAAAGACAAGGATTTCTAATTAATAACAAGAATAATTTTATTTATAAAAATAACAAAAACCAAAGTAAATAAATAAACTTTCGTATCAATAATTATTAACACAGTATAAAAACATAATAAATACATACCTTTTCTCAAAAATCTCTTGATGCTTCTTTGTTTTTTTAAGTAATTAAAAAAAATTGGAACTTTACAAAATTGTTACAATATTCATAAACATACGAATCTCTGACACCTCAGGCGTAGTATCTTCGCAACTATAAGTCAACACGTAAGATTCCTAGCGCCAGACTCAGCTCTAATCGTATCGCGAAGGTACTGAGACGCGTGTATCGCCATCTCTTTCGCGCCGTGATTTGTGCGATTTTTACGATTTCAGGGTGTATGAGAGACGTATGTTTATGAGTCTAGGGTTAATATATTCAGAAATATTGAGGCATTACTACTTGGTAAATGTAAAAAAATATATTGTTTTATGTGAAGTTTACTAATTAAATACATTTAAAAAGTACCAAACAAAATGTTTTCTTTTTGCGAAATAGGTAAACAAAACCTACATCATTAGTTTACTTACATCATATACAAAAACATTCACTATGGTAAGTATGAACTTAAATGCACAAATATCGGAGATATATATTTACAAATAGGTATGTTCCTACGGCCGTATACTTCATACCTACTTCATACACTTTATCCCAAGAGTGACGTCATTTGTAACCCGACTTTAGTATGGAACGTTTTTAAGAGACTTGCGAAATTTTGTATACAAATCGCTGTAGGAACTTTTGAACTATATGATTGATTGATTGATTGAAAATATTGACTTTTGATATAGGTACGGTTTCTTCTGAGAAGTTACTCATATTTAAGAGTACTATTCATCAAAAATCAGTCCGCTTGCTTATTGTTATAAACATAAAATATTTAAATACAAATATGTAAAATAAATACGATGCCTTAAAACTATAACGAGCAAAATGACTGGACAAGTAAGTACCGACATCATTATTTTTCTAACTGTATTTTCTTAATTACGAGTAGAAAATGTATACTGTGGGAAGTACTTACATTTGGAACATTATTGAAATTACAAGTAGTCGAAAAGCTGACTCGATTTTTTAGCAAAATATTATATGCTCTAATTATTGTCATTTAGCAATTTCTTGGTGACAAGCAAGCTAAATTGGTTAGGTACAATAAAAATATCTATTTGATACCTATTTGTAATTAAATAGAGCAGTTAACTATTTAATTGTCTTTATATTACTTTTTGACTGATCCATACGTTGATATCCTTTTGAGTGTTTGTCTGTTTGTGTATTTAAAATATTTCTCAGAATAAACAGTTACTTATGTAAATAAAAAAAAGTAATTGGTATTGCTACATTTAGGTAGTTTACGATGTTGCTATTTTAAGCTATACCTAATGTCTATAAGTAGGTTTTCTGTGACCGCACTTTAAATAAGCTAATCTTTTGTATTATAATATTATATTATCGGAATTTCAGAAATGGTTGCGTTTATTTCCATGCATTTAGTATGCAGGGAGTACAGGGAGAAAAACCAATTTAGCTAAGTCTTATTCCTGGGAAACTGCGCATTTTTTAGGAAGAAAATAATATTATTTAGGATACAAGTGATTTCGATATCTAAATGTGAAATCCATTTGGTGGCCTGAGCGTTGGCCTTTTTGCGGTATTGGCAAATTTGTTTCTCGGGTTCGAAACCCGTTCCGACGTAGGTATATTTATTTTATTATTTGTATTTCTTTTATATATTTTTTTATTTCTAATTATTTTATCGTTTTACTTAAACTCCGAATAAAGTTCGGTCTTTTAGGTTCTTTTGTATTTATTTGATGTGATATTTTATAAGCACTTTTTGTGACTGTACCTGGTAAACTGATACATTTTTTTGGGTTTGGAGTAGGTACGAACGCTTTAGGGTATATGTATAGTAGTATAATATGTATGTCACCGTAAAATTGTAAAATCCATTATATTGTAATAAAACTAGTGAAATTGTAAAATGTTGATAGACTTCGGACGCGAATATGCTGTCTATAATTTAACACAAATAAAAAAAAATCGAAAGATTTATAACTATATAATTTTTATAATAATAAATATTACATAGTAATAAATCTTTCGATATATTTTTGCAATCTCGTTAGTTATTTTACAAACTAATGGTTTTTACAATTTAACGGTGACATTAAAACAAAATTGATATAATGTTGATCTACAATATACATTAAACTTAGTTACTGCAGTTTTTGTAACAACAATGAAATCTGAATCTGTATTTTATTATGAGCATAGGTTGTCGTTACTTAAAATAGTTTATAATATTATACTCGTATTTGAATACGAGTTCTTTATTTAGTTCAGAACAACATATTGCTGAGACGGTGTAAATGAGATAACATTTCAAGATATCAAGAAATTTAAACAAAAAACCGCGCCGAAATCATTTAATAATAGTAAGTATGGATTTAATAGAACTTTTCGTTGAAAATAAAGTCACACGCTTTGTGCGTTTAAAATAGAAAACGCTTCAACTACGAAAATTAATGAAGTTATTATTTAAAAAAAAAATACGGCGGTTATATCGCATCCTGTCGTGTTCCAGACACAAAAACAGATCTTAACTAAATTAACTTTACAGATGGAAGTCACGGAGAAAAAAATCCAATTTAACTTGGACGAAATACTTAATGAAATCGGCAGTTTTGGTAAATACCAGATAGTTCTCATTACTCTGTTGTGTCTCCGAGATTCCTTCCTCTACATGTGCAGTCTCAATTTTGTTTTTGCCGCCGCTGATGTGTCTCTTAGGTAAATACTACAAATATTTTTTTATTATTATTGGTGACTTGCTCAAATATTCGACATTTAATACCCTCATTTACTTCTGATTCGTCAACGTCAACTTTGTGTATGTTTATTATTTAAAGGATAGGCATTGTGGTATTAATGCCAAAACATGGCTCTTGTTCAGTAAAGAAGTGATCTTTGATGATTAGAAGATTTAAAGTAATTACGCAGCCAATCTCCAGTGTATCAAACATTTCCTTGTGTTGAATCTCTTCAAATATATTTTCAGATGCAAAGACAATATTACGGATAGTAGTAATATTACGCTATCAAGCAGTCTCACCTGTTCCTGTCAAGAAATCGTGTACGATAGTTATGATAGCATTGTGGCGGAGGTTTGTAAATTTAAATAAAATAGAATACCTACTTCAATACATTGTAAGATATTGAATAATGCCTGAAATCTTAGTCCCAGAGAGTTCACCGTTTTCGCAAATGTATTGTTATGTAAATACATATAAGCCGTTCGCATAAACTATAATAACGACATTTCAAAGCTACATTAATTTGTATTTCTTAATTTTTCTTGTGCTTTCATTGCTTGCTGGTGACTTTTGTTTATTGTTAACCTGTTTGTTTTCAGTTCAATCTAGGATGTGAGCCGTGGAAACAGACCCTAATTGGGACCGTCCATAATGCTGGACTCATGCTATCAATAATAGCCACTGGATATTTATCAGACAGGTATGTCTTTACTAATTAGCTTAGTGCTTTCCCCTTAAAATATCATAAAGAATAATAAAACACATATATTTTTTCAATTTGTCTAGACAAAAGCAGCAATTCTCTTAAAAAAATTAACGACTCGTGATGTTTATGTAGTTGAACAACAGATGGCGTTATTGTTACAATAAAATATAGTACGTAATATAATATTACCTATGTTTGGTAACAACACATTGAATGTGAAATTGACAACATTGCTCTGTTATAATAAACTAAAAGTGTGATACAATCTCCGTAAAGTGATAATAAATCCACATGATAAAATATAATCTAACTTAGCTTGACTTGACTTAATATTAAATGGGATGAGCATTGTGGTCTACATATTTAATACGAACAAGCCATATTATTGTCATTGGAAAGGGCGTTTCTTGTACATTATATCCTTCACTGTCCACATAATATGTGTAAATAATTAGGTTTTTGTGTATATCTCAAAAATAACAGATTTTCTTGTCTTTACTATGAGTAGACGTTAAATTATTTACTATATTGTTGGTATACGCGGAAAAGGGGACTAGAAATGATGTAAATACATCTGCATCCTGCGTATGCTTAATATATCTCGCCCTATAATATAGTGGTAGTCCACCATAGAAGTTTAACATGAAAATAGAAGTTTCCTATAGAGTTACGTGAGATAGGTACAGCGTTGGTCTAGCGTTCATACATTTTTTCCCATCCTCCTTTAACCAACACAAACACACGACAAATTATAATTCTTTAAAACTGTATAAATCTGAGTGTATTATATTTTTATCCTCAGATATGGAAGAAAGAATATGGTGATACTGAGTTCCCTGACTGTAGCCATCCCTGGACTGCTGAAGACCTTTGTCTACGACTATTGGCTGCTTTTGTTTTTGGAGTTTCTTGAATCTGCTCTGGGGTATAGCAATTCGTCAATGGTTTTATGTAAATCATTTTGATTTTATTCGTAATTTGGTGTTCTAAAGCTATTTGTCGGCCACTTTAATTATTATTCAGTCTGATTAGTGATTAGAACATTAAAAAGTAGGTACCTACATTAAATATACTGACAGCAATTAATATTTTAAGAGTTTATTATAATAATATAATCTGAAAAACTAAAAAAACCCAAACTAGAAATTAAACTTGGATGGATAAGTAAATAATAATTAAAGAATGTTAATTCACCTATTTTTTATCCTCACAAATTTTCACATTTATTATTAGAGTTTCCCTTAAAGTAATGTCGGTAAAAATAGGATTCTCTATTTTTATTTCAGCATTAGAAACAGTGAGTGAGAAGAAACGAGTGAAGTTTCTATGCGTCACTGACATCATAAGTACTTTAGGTGGATCGCTCTTCGGTCTGATTGCGTGGAGAGTCCCCTATTGGAGACACATGTTGATGATCATTTATGCACCGCTCTTGGCTGTGGTAAATTATTTATAACACTACTTACGAAGTAATCTATTAATAGTGATTTCAACTAAACAGGATGGTAGCAAAAAGTCACAGTTAGGAGAAGTCCATTCTCCAAGAATGGTGGCTTAAGTTATAAATATAATATTTTACAATTGAATAAATTATTTTCCTAGGTATTTTACCAATATGTTATGGATGAAGGGGTTAGATGGCTTTTTGCACAGAACAGAAATGAAGAAGCAGTTAAAATATTGAAAAAAATTCGCTAAAATTAATAATGTAACCCTCTCTAATGCAAGTGTCAAATCACTGCATATAATCACTAAGGGTCATTCAAATTTCAAGGTATGGTGATAAATATTTGGACTTAGGTACTTGCAATTGCAATTTATAGTTAAAACTTTAAAAAACGCTATATTGAATACATTATGCATGTTATATAATTAATCAGTGTATTATTTGTTCGTTTACAGTACCTTATATTATAATATTTAATGTTTCAGATAGAAAAGTCGTCTTCAGAAAGAGCAATCATATCAGCACTGAAATCAAAGAAGATACTACTTAGAATGTGCCTAATGGCAGCTTGTCTGTTCTGTTGTATGTTCGTCAACGTCGGCACATCAATTTACGCCGTGAACATTAACGGCAACAAGTACGTGAACTTCACAGCAGCCATCCTAGCATCGATACCGACGAGGATTATTACCGCATTCACATTGGACAAGTTTGGGAGGAAAGCGCCTATTTGCGTGGCGTATAGTCTATCTGTTATAACTTTTATTGCGTCTGTATTTGTACCAAAATGTATGTCTTTGCTTCTTGTTAAGTACATGATTAAAAATATGTTTTATATTTTTAATTAAATTATTATTTTCAGCCATTTGGTGGGCGTCGCTTCTATTGTACCTATTGGGAAAGATGTGCAGTAGTTATGGAATATTTGCCGTATGTGTGGTAGCTATGGAGATTTTCCCAACTACTTCGCGGAACAGTCTTACAAACATCGCCATGTCGTTTGGTCGACTGGGCTCGGTGCTATCACCGCAAGCTCCACTTTTGGTAAGATTTTCTTTTCAATTTAAAAGAGCCCAAAAAACTACGCACCCTTACGCTTATAAGTTCTTTCACCATATTAAGAAGACTAACGGCCCTAGCAAACGGCGTATTGTAAACGCGCAGAGGATGCGCGTTTAAATAACGCGCGCTTACGATGCCTAGATTCCGATCTATAATATAAAATCAATGCTACTTTTCGTTGTAATTTTATAACTCAAGAACAGGCTCATCTATCCAAACCAAATGTTTAACCTTTGTTCGGACTATTTAGTAGATAGTTTATGTGAAGTTTGGACAAAATCGATCGAGCGGTTCTTCATTTATCACATTTTTGTAACATATGAATTCAATAAATGGCGGATATTTTTAATGGGGATTTTGCTGTCAAATTGAAAGTTTTTTCAGTGTTGACAGTACAAGCATGTTGTTATGTCATTCATGCGGTCATTTAATTTTGGACGTACTTCGATTAAAGCATATGATGATTTTTAGCAAAGTTGTTGTGCATGAGCCAGAGAAGGTTATTGGACCTTTTTTTAAGGAGTAGGTGTAGGAGTAGGAGTAGGTTAAGTAGTCATTTATTCATTCCAGTTCATATTTAAGACTGAACAACGGCTGTCGGGGTCAGCTAGTTTTTTATACAAATTGATTCGAATTGCTTTTGAATCGCGTATACGTCTACTGCGCGTTTAAAATACGCCGTGTGCTCTAAATCATTTTACATTTCAAATACAAAATTCAACTATAGGCGCAATTATCATCATGATCATTGTTTGCCTAATCCTCAATCACTTTTTATGACATTTTTATATTTTCAGGAGAAATACATGACTGGACTACCGTGTATCGTATTTGGAATAGCAGCTGTCGGACCAGTAGTTTTATCTTTTGCATTACCAGAGACCAACCATCAGCAACTGCCTCAACGAATTGCCGATGCTGAGAATATTGATAAAAATAACGACTTGAAAAAATCTGCAGCAGTTTAAGAATTGTTACAAAAATTTTCACAAAATTTTACAGCAGAAAAAAAGGCTAAAAAGAATCTCATTTGATTTAGGAATTATAATAAAACTGGCATTTAACAGCTAATAACTGAAAGATGTTGCTTAGCGGAAGTCCTATAGTCTGATAACAACACTTGAGTACAAAGGAAATGAGCGTAACATAATGCACGATTAAAATTGCTATATTATCCCACACTGGATAAACTATGGAAGTTAAAGTCACAAGTCAAGCTGCAAGTACAAATGTGACCTACCATCATAGGTCTAATAAATATAATGGTAAATTTTCATATTGAAGGTCAAATAGTTTCCTAATGAATAAACCTTAAACAAACTCATGACTTAATTACAATTTTATCTGCGAATTAAATTATTTCAATCTTCGTTGTCCACTAAATCGCTTTTTGGCAAACGGATTTTAAAATGTTTTGATGAATCTACTCATAGCGAAACTTCACTATTATAAAATACGTTAATCTATCTTTTATCTATCTATAAAAATAAAAAGCAAAGCTGATTAACCGATGTATCAACGCACAGGCCAATCCATTAAGGCTAGAAATTTAAAACTTTGCACAAGTGTTTTTCATATGACGTAGGCATCCAGTAAGTAAGGATTTTTCATAATCAATCCCCAAGGAGGTAAAATTAGTGATAAAAGTTTATATGACACTTTTTATTCCTTGAACATATTTGCATGAAATTTCCTATGAATAAAAAGATGAGTTACGTATTTCAGCGTTTTCTAAAATTCACACCCTAAGTGGGTAAAATAGAGGACGAAAGTTTAAAATGTTCATGCGGGCGAAGCCGCAGCCAATTAATGCTAGTGATAAATAAGAGGAGTAATTACTCTTCAGAGTAAAATCGTTTTCTGAATTCAGGATTGTCTTGGAAGGTCCAAGGTGTCCAAGACATTAATAATTAATAGTTGTACTATTTTAGTCTGCAAATATGTTCAACTAAATTTTTCGGATAAAAGTGGATGTATATCACTTCTCGTTATATTGCTTGATAATTTACATATAAATATATCTCAATATTTAATTTTATAATCCAGGTCAGGTTTTTTATTACTCCAATCTTTTGTATAGTCTCGTACATCAGCCACGTGTGTCACGTGCGATGTGGGCAGGTTCACTAACACGTGACAAGACAGGTGATACTTTGTAGTCCATGGTGTCCAAAAATGTATGGTAAAATATAATATTATATATAAATAAAATTCTAGCTGACCCAGCAAATGTTATTTTGCCATATATAAAAAATAGATTACCACCGATTCTGAGACGTGCCGATTATGTAAAAAATATTTTATAAGAATCGGTCAAGCCGTTACAGAGGGTGTCCCCGTACACTATGAAACGAGAATTTTATATATTCGATTTAGGAATTGTATGCAAAGAGCGTCTGTATACTTAATAAATAACGTTATATGTTAATTTAAACGTTTTATAAGTTTTGGTTCCTTGTTTATAACTTAAATTTGAAATTATCATCAGTATATTCGACTGTGAAAATGTTAGCAGTCATAGGTATAATAAAGAAAAACATTATTGTTGATACAATAAAATTTGCTTTTCTTCAGACCAATTCGTAAAAATAAAACTTATTAAAATGTTAAAAATTCGACGCATAAAACAAAATATGACTCACTTTCTAAAATTCGTGTTCAAAAACTAGTAATGGACCACTAAGAAAAATAAAACTGTTGCACGTGTCTAGACACGCACATAGCCTCGCTCACGTGTGGTCATAAATGTATTAGTGTTGGAGTTTTCATTAAAAACCCAATTACAGTGCGTTTCAGTAGTTATACGCAAGGTGACATGTCCAATACCAGTATAAGCTGACCTCTCATTGTTTATTGTTAAAGTAATAGCCCGTTTTACTAACGAATCGTTGCCTACCGTACCCGGTACCCGTTATCTCAAACGTACTTACATTAAAACAGCAAAGAAGAAGGGGCATTTTTGTACGGAGCCCGTCCCCACTACTGTAGCACTATAAAACATATATCAAATGAAAGGGCTTAAAAAGTGTGTTATTTTATTGTATGACGAAAAATCTCTAAACCATGGGAGAAAAAAGTTAATGAGGGTTAAATGTTAAAAAAAAAGTAAAAAAAAAAACATTTTGTATTATTGCACCATTTTATAGTGTTGCTAATAAGGAACAATTTTTGGGAAGTAATTATATACAGCAAACTTCATTAAAGTGGTATATTTTGATAAACTGCCTCATATTTTGAAGAAATGTATGGAATAATAATAAAATGCTAAAAAAAGCTATTTCCTTAATTTTTTTCGCACATTACTTTTTGGAAATTTTTTCTTACTTGCGACACTATCGAATGGTGCAATATATAGGATGTATTTTTTTACAACCTATGGGTTCGAATCCTGGCTAGGAAAATTGAGTTATTAAAAATCTAATGATCATCAAGTCGGACTCGACACTCCATAAGGCTAAATTGCTATTCCTAATTTGTTTTAGACTTCTCTTACAACGCCCAGAAGAATAGTTCACCACGTAAGGTGAGGGAACGAAGTGGACCATACTTTTTTTTATAGATGACTTCTATGCAAAATAAACTTCTGTAAGAGTTCACCAATAATTATTAATTTAATTATTTAAGAATCTGTGATATTTTGAGATTACGGTCCATGTCATGTCAATTAAATCCAGCAATAAAATAAATAAATTTTTGCACGAAATCACAAACATGTACGATAGGCGCACTTTCCCGCAAAAACGGGGAAGTGCGCCTGGTGGAGTAAAAACGTATTTTCAAAGCATTAGATTAAAAAATAACACATTTTATAGTAGAGCATAAACAATAACACGCAGAACTTTTTGTTTTTCTTTTATTGTCTCATCCTTATAGTATCTATAGAAAAAAAACTAATTTTGGGAAAGTGCGCCATATATTTGTAAGTCAGGAGTTGTAAACATTTTTTTTTCTGCTTAACTTTATCCTCGCTATGATATGTAGGACAATAATAATACGCTTTAAGCAGATCTTAGGCAAGAAACTAACTTTTGAAGAGCTTTCAGAGGAATAGCAATAAAAATAAGTACGTCACGTTTTTTATTTATACGAAAGTAGTTACATTAGTACTTAGTGTTCTTTTGTAGTATTTTATTTTTTAATACATATTTATTTGGCAAATTTAAGTCAGTTAACTTCAATACTAATAAGTGGGGACGCCACATCTTTTATAAGGAATTCTTAAGAGCTTGGTGAATTTACTACCCACATGAGAGAAATAAACATTAACAAGCAATACCTATATTAGGAATTTCAGTTATTATTTATGGAATGGAACTTAACTTACTTACGTGTGCTTATACGTCGTATAGTTAGGCATACTAGGTATAATTTGCGTATTAATTTAATTATTTTACAAACATAACCTTCCCAAAGAGAGTTAAAAATGCCACGTTTTAAAATGTTTACAACCTCTATATTTCGGGGAAGTGCGCCATATACCCAATGATAGGGCGCACTTAGCCGACTTGCCAAATTTGAGGTTAAAATTTTTTATCTGCTATAGTTTTATAAAGTTGACTAGTTACAGCTGAAATAAAGTCAAAACCTAAAAATAAAATGTTTTAATTATTTTATTACTATATTTTCTTGTTGGAAAACATTTAGCTTCTTGAGATTTTTAACGATCACTTTCACGAGGTCAACTCTGCTTACCACTTTCAAAAACAGAAAAAAGAGATGGCGCATATTTCGAGTTTACAATTATAGAGCCATCTGTGGCTTTACCCAGAACTATGTTTAAGTTTCCTACATCGATGTAAGATATCGTCACTAATATATTGTCAGCAGTTTACGATATATTTAAAGTAGGCGCACTTTTCCGGTAGGCGCACTTCGCCCCCTTCACCTTAATATTTTATTTTTTTTACTTTTTTTCAGTGCATAATCGTTTTAAAATAATTTTTGCTTTAATTATATGTATTTTAATGTAATTGTTTTACCTACATCATTAGATTTTACATAAACCAATTTTCCAGGCCAGGATTCGAACCCGCATATTAGGATAAAAATACATTCTGTATTATTGCACCATTCGATAGCGTCGCAAGTAAGAAACAATTTCTAGAAAGTAATTATGTGCGAAAAAATTAAGCAAATAACTTTTTTTTAGCATTTTATTATTTTTCTATACATTTCTTCAAAATATGAGGCAGTTTATCAAAATATACCACTTTTATGAATACTTTCCAATTTTTTCTCTTATTACTTTCCAAAAATTGTTCCTTATTAGCAACACTATAAAATGGTGCAATAATAGAGAATGATTTTTTTTTACCTTTTTTTAACCTTTAACCGTCATTAACTTTTCTCTCCCATGGTTTAGAGATTTTTCGTCATACAATAAAATTACACACTTTTTAAGCCCTTTCATTTGATATATGTCTTGTAGAGCTACAAGGGTGGGGACGGTTTGCCCCTTCTTCTTTGAGTTACTTAGCGCCTTGAGTATCATGGAAATTGTCTTCCTTCTGTTTCTCATTTTCTTACTATGTTATGAATAATAGGAATAGCTAAAGACGATGACGAGGGTTTTTCAACCTCTTAATAATATTATTATTATTAAACATACAAACATACATATAATCACGCCTTTTTCCCGTAGGGGTAGGCAGGACCGCCTCTTTCCCGTAGGGGTAGGCAGAGACCACTTCTTTCCACTTGCTACGATCCTTACATACTTCTTTCGCTTCATCCACTTTCATTCTTACCATCCATTCCTCCTCTTACATTCAACGTAGCCAAGCGTCTCTCCATGGTCCGCTTTTCGCCTCCGCGAGAAACGAGACGTGATGGGTGGCGAACCACATCGCCGCCATTTTGAATAATTAAATTATTTTTGATTATCCATTGCGTTTCCACGGATTGGTGGAGAGGGTAGGAATAGGGAAAGGGAAGGATAGGTGGTGTGGAAAGGAAGATTAGTAAGTTAGAGTGGGAAATAGGGAATGTAGGATATTACCGCCCAGGAGGGCAAGGGATAGGACAGTAATAGCTAGGGAATCCCGGGCCGGGGTCGCATACCCGTATACTATACCACAACTACCGGACAGGTAAGTTGGGAAGAGTACCCCATGACATCTCTGACATCTCAGTCTCTGTGTCTATTAAATATTTGTAAATCCCGAATATTATGAGCCTGTGCTCGACTACAATATAAATCTAAAGAATGCGCTTCATTTAATAAACTACTCATTAAAAACAAACGAGCCATAATATATTATATACCTTTAAATACTTATTTTGGCTAATATATACTAAAATGTTCGTCTTGTTTGTTTTTAATAAAAATTCACTCATAACTCGACACCTCTTGAGGAACTTACAAAATGACAAGTGGAATGAGCTTCGAAGTTAAAGGAAATACAATAATAGGTGCTAGTTGATAGCCCAACTATAACTTCTTTTTACATATTTTATTTACGTTTATTGACGCAGACAGTGGTTATAGCCATATCACTAACTAGCTTTTCCCCGCGACTTCGTCCGCGTGGAATAGTTACTTTGGGATATCGCTAAAATTTACCCGCGACTTCATTTACGTAGAAGAAGCGCTTCCACCTCACGACTGCCCACCCGCGCCGCGCGCCGTACTATAGCGGGCATGATTATTTTGTTACTGCGATATCTTCTAAAATACTCATTGAAATCAAATGATGTAAACGACAAATTTCTTCTAGATTAAATGCTTGTAATGAATAACGTATTTACTTGGATAAGGATTAATATAATCTTTATGAAAACACCTTCACAAATAATGCTTACTTTTAGAACAAATTTGGTAAGTATAAAAAGGTTATAGTGAGCCAACCTTAAAAGATAGACATATACTGTCGCGGACTTTTTTTTAGAACTTTTAAAGGGGAACAATTCTGCCATACATCATTTTAGCGAAACTTTAACCGTTTCCGCAGCGTACGTAACGAAAGCTCTCAAAAGGAAAAAAAGACCCCCGATTTTGTAACATTCTTGATTGGTACTCCGCTCGTATTGAGTTTAGCATGATGCTATATAGCCTAAAGCCTTCCTCGATAAGTGGACTATCCAACACAAAAAGAATTTTTCAATTCGTACCAGTAGTTCCTGAGATTAGCGCGTTCAAACAAACAAACAAACAAACAAACAAACTCTTCAGCTTTATAATATTAGTATAGATGATATCAGGCTCCGTTGTCCAGTGGCTTAGAGTTTCGCTCTCGACTCGGAGTCGTAAGTTCGATTCCCGCATTGGAATAAGTTTGGTTAGGACAATGCAGGCTGATCACCTGATTGTCTGATAAGAAAGATGGTCCGTTTGTCGGATGGACACGTAAAAGTCGGACCTACACCTGATCTGTCGCCAGTCGTGTTGGTTATCCGTCCCACTATGTTTCGAGAGTAAAGTAGGAGAGAGTACTCTTGTGTACTGCGCTTCACACACTTGGCCACTATAATATTACTCCTGCGTAACTGGCCTGGTTTCAATATAAAAGTAAAATTAAAAATTTTAAAAACCCCCCGACACAAAAAATAAACTCTAAAAAATAATAAATAATATTTTAAACCTATTATAATTACCTATATTATCACATATAATATTAAGTAAGTTGAAATAATTTTATTTTCCAATCGTCGCCTCGTCGGGGGACCGCTAAAGTTTATAAAGTATTTTTACAACAACAGCTAATTAATTATTACGAATTACATTTAAGTAGGTATGAGCAAATTTTTTTCGGAGTAAATTCATTTGTTCATTCTGCGACTACACGTGTTTTTTTCACATAGCGGTCCCCCGACGAGACGACGATTGGAAAATAAAATTATTTCAACTTACTTAATATTATATGTGATAATATAGGTAATTATAATAGGTTTAAAATATTATTTATTATTTTTTAGAGTTTATTTTTTGTGTCGGGGGGTTTTTAAAATTTTTAATTTTACTTTTATTTTATCCTTTTTAAAGTATTTTTTTTTTCATTATTATTTTTTACTTTCAACGTCATTGAAGTAACATGGTACCAAATTTCGAATCGATAGGACATGTGGACGATCCCTCATCAACTAATAAAGAAAAGATGATCTTCAAACGGCTAATCAGGTCATGGTTACCTTACCATGTTCTTTAAATATCGTTGAAACAACACGGTACCAAATTTCGAATCGATCGGACATAAGAAAGTTAGTCAGATCCCCTCATCAACTAGAAAAGAGCTGATCATCTTCAAACGGCTGATCTTCCCACCACCAATTTTCTCATCAAATGAAGCTACGAACACTGTCGATTAAGTCATCAATATTATCTTTCAGTGCGCTTTCATTTGAGACCTTACTCGAGTATATTTGCACATTCGGATTTTCTTCCCCGCTTTCACCCCCCACAACTTTTAAACGGCTCAACCGATTTTCATCAAACATGTCTAAGAACACTCGCATGTAAGTCACCTTTAATATAAAAGAAACTAAATTGAAATCGCTTCATCCGTTCGGGAGCTATGATGCCACAGACAGACAGACAGACAGACAGACACACCCACAGACAGACAGACAGACACGTCAAACTTATAACACCCCTCTTTTTGCGTCGGGGGTTAAAAACCAGCCACCATCACTGAAATCGGTGTGGCGGAGATATTACTAATGATGATGATTATACTGATGATGATAATGATAATTTTTCAGATACTTAGAACTTAGATTTTTAGAACTCGAAAAAGCCTAGTACACATTTTCACGGTCGGTTAAAAAGAAAGTGTACCCTCAAGTGAACCCGATAAAAACTGTTTGAGTATCACGACCGCCATTGTTGAGCGTTCACGAGAATTTCCATTGTGACGGCCAGCGCGACGTACCATAACTTATAGACACACCCATATACCCATAATTACAAACAAGTAGGACGTAGATCTTAGAAAACTAGCGGGCTGTGCTAATAAGTTTTAGAAAAAACCGGTCAAGTGCAATTCGAACTCGCGCTCGAAGATTTCCGTAAAAAAACGGTGTAGTAAGTCCCCTTTAAATATTTATTTTATTCTGTTTGAGTATTTCTTGTTGTTGTAGCGGCAACAGAAATACATCATCTGTGAAAATTTCAACTGTTTAACTAATAATGGAGTTACAGCCTGGTGACAGACAGACGAACAGATGGACGGCGAAGTTTCAGTTTTTTCCCTTGTACAATAATTGTTTTTATCCTTTAGGCATGGAACACTAAAAAGGGCACTTAGGTATGTTGGGAATTCTTCGGTAGACGATTTTTTGTGTCATAATATAATAACCACTTGGATGACTAAAATGGGCTTTGGCTAATTTTAAAATAGCTAATTGTAACTCTGGCTTGTTAAATGTGTGACTCTAATTCCCGTAACCCAGAAGCCAGAAGAAAGAATATAGCTTAAAAGATTCAGCAAAAGATACCATCATGACAAACCCCTGTTAAGGACTAAGATAGAGCCTTCGTTAGGTTTTTCCACGTTCCACGTTCAAACCCCAGAGTTTCTACCCCCATCCTAATTCAACCCCCAGGGGTAAACAGGTATATTTTTATTTTATGTATCTGTCAACGTAAAATTGCAAAAACCGATAGATTGTAATATTACAAGAGATATTGTAATAAGTCGACAGATTGTCAAATAAATATTGTAATATTTACGTGCCGATTGGTTAAACGGCAAGTGCCCCACGCCGCCGTATTTGTTTTCTTTTTCATAAAACTAATTATAACGAAAAATAATGCGTACATTTTAAGGAGATTTTAAGAAGAAATTTTTATTTGACAATCTGTCGACTTATTACAATATCTCTAGTAATATTACAATCTATCGGTTTTTGCAATTTTACGGTGACATATCTATCATTATTGGAAATCATGGTTAAGATAGCACATACTTTCCACATAATGGTTCTATTTACAATAGGTCGACATTACATCAGCGGAAGCGGCTAGTGAATACGTCGGTGGTCAGTCTCAGTGTTACTGAAACCAGCTGAACGCCCGCTTCACTCATGTTTCGTCATATTTTTTTTTTTCATTTATTTTGGCAACAAACCGTCGTGTAAATTTTACATTACATTTTAACAGAAAATAATTACAATTAAAGACCTACAGTGCCCAAAATTGGTACAAGAGAAATATTTTTACGTGCTCAATGAAGCGTGATCAAACAATAGATATATAGTCATAATATACAGTTAAATTTAAATTAAAAGAAAAGAAAATACAAATGTTGAGCGTAACAGAAATAAAAAATAACTTAAAGTAGTATAAGTACATATTAAGAATACTTATATTTTAAAGTAAAGATTTTTAAACCTATGAACCCAAAGCAATTTTAAGCTTATTTTTAATATATTATATACCAACCAACTTATTTTTAATATATAATATCACCCGTAATATGGAATGAGAAGATTATTTACAATTACAATTATTACTATGATCTATATTATGATGCGACAGGATTTTAACAATAACTTATATCATCATTATCTTGCAACTTATATCATCATTATATTAGCAGTGGACGGCGATAGGCTGATGCCTATCGCCGTCCACTGCTGAACGTAGTATTGAGCCTTATTGAGCGCCAACTATCCCGATCTTGAGCAGCCTTCATCCATCTGCTGCCAGACACCTTCTTCAAATCGTCGGCCCAACCGTGCCGTAGGACGTCCTACACTACATTTGCTTAAGCGTGATCTCCACTCTAACACTTCTCTGTAACTCATTATAATTTTAGGTAAGCTTTTTAAATTTTGACAGTGCGACGCTTGAGAGGTTTTTTTTTTAATTAATTAAAACTTTCACCCTATTCATAATAGTGAAAGTTTTAATTGATTTTATTTATATAACTACACATGTTGATCGTTTCGTGCGTGCTAATAGAAATACCACGGAAACCGCGCATTTTGCCTCTTTGCCTCTGCCTATTAAATATAAACATACAAAAAAACATATATTTCCGCTATAAGAAATTATTTTCATTCGTTTTAGCGTTAGTTTATATATTATTATGTATAAATAAACAGAAATTATTTTTTTCCAAATTATAACATAATATAATATAACTCCCCACACCAATTTCGGTAACGGTGGCCGGTTTCATGGAAACTAGACCAGTTACGCAGGAGTAATCTTATAGTGCCCAAGTGTGTGCGCAGTACATAAGAGCACTCTCTCTTCCTTTACTCTCATAATCCAGTGGGATGGATAACCGACACAACTGACGAGAGATCAGGCGCAGGTCCGACTTTTTACATGCCCACCCGACGCATGGATCATCTTTCTTGTCAGACAATCAGGTGATCAGACTGCATTGTCCTAACCGAACTTGGAAAATCGAATCCAAAAGATCCGAGTCGAGAGTTTTCTAAACTAGTTATTTTGACGACGACCTCCGTGGCTCAGTGGTGAGCGCAGTGGCGCTTTAGCCGGAGGTCGCGGGTTCGAATCCCGCCAGGGAACAAAAAAGTTTTCTGTGTTCCTGGGTCATGGATGTGTATTAAATATGTGTATAATATAATAAAAATCTTAAATATAAGTATAGTATAAAAAGTATTAAATATATTTCCGTTGTCTGGTACCCGTAACACAAGTTCTTCGGATACTTACCACGGGGCCAGACTGACGTGGTGTGAAGCGTCCATAGATATTATTATTATTATTATTATTATTTCCTGAGTAAGAAAGTTTGTGACTCAAGTGATGACCTCTATGAAATTCAAAATATTCCGGCAATTGAAAAGACCATTGCATAGCAGATACTATGTCCAACATAACAAGACCTCTAATATTTAATAGGTAGCTGTTCGATAGTTCAACAGTGCACATGCATCGTGCCCTGTCGCCCTGTATACTTACACGCATGTTTATACTTCGTAGCATAATAACTTCATTAGTAAAGCTGAAGATACAACGGATACCAGTAATAATTATTAGTCGAGACTTAACAAAGCTTGTTTTGAATTGTGAGTTGTGACCAATAAAATCGATATATTTTGTGGGACATCTAATAATACGGTGATTGCAGTACCTATATAGCTGATGCGACAGATTCATTTTGTAGCACGTGACGTGGCTATGTAATGTGTTGTCGCCTAGTGTCTGCGTTTGCAGCAGGTACTGCCAGTAATTTGAACAAATATCTTTCGACTTTAATTAGATTTTTTCCAAAATTTTCATTTTGAATATTCTATTTTATCGAATTGTTTACGCAAGTTATTTAATTACCTATTACAAGTTTAGGCAATTTTTTTCCAATTTCACTCACAAAGCGATCAAAGTTTTTATAATTTACTAGATGTTGCCCACGACTACGTGCGCACAAAAAGGGATCCCGCAGAAAACGTAAATTTTTTTAGTAGTTAGCCTATGTCCTTACCCGTGGTCTACTCTATATCTGTGCCAAATTTCATCAAAATCGGTCCAGTAGTTTCAGAGTCTATTCGATGCAAACAAACAAACAAACTTTTCCTCTTTATTATATTAAAGTATAGATAAGTTGCGTAATATTTACCTACCCTGGATTCATTTACCCTTGTTATATTTTTAGTTAATTTAGATAATTTATATCAAATGCTCAACATTTTGACCTTAGTTGATTAGAATTTGGGGGCATAAAAGGTATTATATGAGAAAGAATGTATAGAGAGGCCCATTGTGCATATAGCTTTACTGTACCCGGTACAAGATCGCTGTTACAGTTCAGAGTGCGCTGACGCACGCACAGCGCGCACTTACAGACAAACACACAATTTTATATATAAAAAATCGCAGTTCTTTTGTGGCGAAAAAACATAAATTTTATATAGGTGTAAACAATAATAAACCTATTTATCATTCTAAACATAAGGAGTTAGTTATTATAGTGAAGTGAGAAAACAATGAATAAACTCAAGTAGGTAAGTATTTTTATTTTTTTAATTTCATTGTACAAAAGAATATACAAATAAGAGTCATTTGGACCGACACAAAATTTCATTTAAATGTTTTGTAGATACTTAAATCATCTCAATTCGATCTTAGTGTCGATCGTCAAAATCGTTCATTTGAATGTTAAAAATGGTTAATAAAATACTTAATTATGATATCATTAAGGAGAAAGTATAAGTATTAAAAATCATGATTGGACTACCGGTCTTGGAGTCAAATACAGTGTGATAACTTTTTACTTCATTGGCCGTGTCTTGACCCTTACTGCATTTTTTTTAAACAATGAAAACCTTTCTATTTGAATAGGAAAGTAATAGACGTAAATCAAAAAAAAATCCTAGAGCTAACTCTGCATATTTGCTCTTAGTTTTTACAATGGTGGACTTTTTCAGATTAGGTATACCTAATTTTCTTTTTGCAGTCTTAATAGAAGCCTGTTTGAAAACCTCGAGTTAGCAATAGCTGTCGTATATTGCATCGAACCTACTTGCTTTTACAGCTAAAAATCCCCTATGTGAATACCTTAGGTTATTCCAAATTTTTCATGATTGAATGTTATCAAAAGTTAAAATATTGATTACATACAAGTAACTGATATTGTATAATACGTGTGAGAGTTTCAAACCTGATCCTGCTATTCTTATGTTTTACTTTGTTTTTTTTTTGTCTTAAATTCTTTTGGATCATCAAAGATATTTTTATATATTACTTGAATAATATTAATATTAATGATAATAAATTATTAGTGACGTGGATAAATTAACTAACACCTGTTTTCATATTTGAATTATTTTTATTACAAATATATAAATACTATATGTTGCCCGCGACATCGCGCACAAAAATTAATTTCGCAAAACCGTACATTTTTTCGCCATAAAAGTTTAACCTATAATCCTTTGTCGTGATCAAATCAACAAATCAAATCAATCGTGATATACGTCTGTGTCAAATTTCATTAAAATCAGTCCAGTAGTTTCGGAGCCTGTTCAATGTAAACAAACAAATAAACTTTTCTTCTTTATTATATTATTATAATTTATTGTATTATTATAGATTAGGGTTTCCCTAACTTATTGAGAACACCTTTCGATCATTAAAATGTTTGCCCTCCATTCTCCTGTCTAGATAATTCATTTTTTGTTTATCTCTAATAAGGTTCTTAACATTCTTCTTTTATGTATGGCAATCGCTGTTGCAAAGGCTTTGCACCATTCAGCCATTCTTAACACTCGCCCATTAGGAAACAATAACTTCCTGACAGGTGTCGATTTCAGTTAATTTCAATAAAAATGAATTATATTTATTTGTCTATTAGAATAAGTAATCTATAATTATCTTATACTTAACTATACAAGTGGCCCGCGCCCCCATTTGAAGGTCTCTGCGCCCCCCTCGGGGACGCGCCTCACAGTTTGAAAACCCCTGATACAGATTATACGGCTCATTCCACCGTTTCGTCCGAATCGGTGTGATTTTGTGAATTTTATTTTATTTTGACGGTTTCGAAAATTGATACGGTAAATGGATTCGCATACCTTCTAAATGTAAATCGCTGCTAAAGGCGTTTATTAAAATACAAATGAGAAAATGAGTGAGTAAATACTGAACCATTAGATATAATATTAATTGAGTTTTACATTATTTTATTTAAAAACACGACCCTCATTAGTTTATATTCACAAAAAAATCACTACCTTCCAAATCCTCTTAATATTCTCCCTCTAAAATTTGGAAGAAATGGAATGTAATGAAGTGGAAAGGAATGAAATTTTGCAAGATTTTCTAGATTTATTTCAGAATAAATAGTGCAATAACCTTAATACGAATAATGTGATGAAACGTAATAAACTATCGTTATATAAAAAAAAGAATGAATTCGATCATGGATTTACTTCACAATGCGATGGAATGTAATGAGTACTTACCTGTGACAAAAGCCATTTCTAAACATAAAACCGAAAATATTTTCCGCTGTGGATGCGCACGTTCTTCGGTGGTGAACTATTTCAGCAGGCAGAAAGACACAAGAGAGGTACGCATTAAGCTAAAGTAGAAATAGAGATGGGAACTTACCATAATTTCAGTTGCAAAGTTTGTGGAAGGTAATGACGTTTTTCGTTTGACAAAATTTAAATGTCGATTCTTTATACAGGATGTCCCAGAAGTCGACGTCGTCCCTTCGAAGGCTGATAGACCAGCTCATGACTCACCAGAATATCGTAATATGATCTTAGTAAAAAATCTTTAGTTTTCGAGATATTGGCACTTTTAATAATTTCTTAAAAATTACACCTCATGTCAGTTTTTAGACTGCCGCAACTACAATTTCCCGTATTGTGGGATACAAATTTGTATTGCGGAATCCTGACTAGTTCTGCTATTGACCACGGTTATAAACAAAGCTAATAGAGTTTGAACTTTGTAGAAAAAAAGAAAACTTTTCCCTAATCGTGATTTCAAAAACTTTTTCTCCTAACTTTCACTATCCACACTGAACAAAAAACACACCACACTAACCTGGGTTGTTACTTCAAAAAGTTGCTCATTTTATGTAGTTTTTAAAATAGTAAAATTGTTGCTATGAAGCTACGTCAAAAAAATTTTTTTGCTATTTTTAGTGCACAGAGAACACATTTTGAATGTTTTTCTTTAGTTATAATTTCGAACGAAAACACTCGTTACATTGAAATCAGCCATTTTGACATGTTTTTGTTCCAAGATCTTTTTATTTAATGAACTGAGAGATCAAATGAAACATGCGTGTTTGAGATCAAATTAACCATGAACTTAATCAATTAAAACATTTTCACTGACTGTAATATTTATAAGGTTTTCTGGCCTGGAATGACGATCCGGACGAAACGGTGGAATGAGCCATACCTACTTGTATGACAAACAATGCAAACATGTACCAAATGAACGTATACCAAATAACTTTATATGGTAAATACTACGAGTATATTAGTATGACGAGTCGTGTCGTCGTCGTCTCGTCAGTCGTGTCGGTTATCCGTCCCACTGGATCACGAGAGTAAAGGAAGAGAGAGTGCTCTTGTGTACTGCGCACACACTTGGGCACTATAAAATTACTCCTGCGTAACTGGCCTGGTTTCAATGGAACCGGCCACCGTCACCGAGATCGGTGGGGAGTCATTATATTAGTATATCGGTTATTTTCAACTTTAGTACAATCTTTTTAATACTAGAAGCATAAAATTTACTAGAAATGAATCTAGTAAGCTTTCTCACGAAAAGTTTTTATCAGGATTTAAATGAAATGCGGTATACAAGCAGGTTATATCCTGGATATGGATACATACGCTACGTTACACTACATATACACTTGAACTTCCTACCAGATAGATAGACTTTATAGTGGCATGAATGAAGTCATGGTAACAACTAGTAATATATTTTTACTTGTAGTATTTTTCCCCTTAAGTCCAATAAAATTCTCGATAGTAACAAATTAGTATTTTACAACTGCAGTTACCGAAAATACTTTACATTAAAACAACAAATAATCTTATTTTGTCTACGATTATGCACATGCTTTTGACACAATTAACCTTGTCATAGTTTTTATTATTAATGCTTTGACGTGAATCTTTGTTCCCAAGCCACTTAAATTTCCATTCAACAAGTTCTGAAACTAATGACTGAGATACATAATGATTCATCATCTAATATATCGAAAAATAGGGGTATCCCTCAGGGCTTAATTTTGGATCCTTTATTATTTTACCAAAGTTGCGCGACCGCAAGCAGAGTGGGTACCTAATGTGCTTATTTTCAAATATTATGTTAAAAACCAAGGCCGCTAATTTTTGGTTACAATGTTTCAGTACGCGATTCTCTAACTGTGCCATTGCCAACTTTTTTCACCAATTGCACTTTTATTACTCGAACCTTATCAATAATTCAAGAATGGCTTATCAGACTAATTAATAAGCGAGTACATTGTAAATACTATGTTTAACATAGGTACTATTGTAAAAAGTAGCACAGTTATTTAAATTTAACTGGGACAAGTGCATAATTTTAAAGGTCAAGTTTAATCGAAATTAATGATATTACTATGACGCTATCTGGAACGATTATTTAATGACATCACAATTATTAATAGTACCATATTGATTTCCAATTGTTTTCAGTTTGTTGTTTATATTATGCATCTACTAGCTGTTGCCCGCGGCTCCGCCCGCGTAAAGACAGTATCCCTCGGGAACACTGTCTTTTGTCGGGATAAAAAGTAGCCTATGTTTTAATCCAGAGCCTAAACTACTAAGATACCAAATTTCATCAAAATCCGTTCAGTAGTTTTTGCGTGAAAGAGTAACAAACATCCATCCATACATCCACCCACCCACACATCCTCACAAACTTCCATATTTATAATATTAATAGGATTAATGGATGCCATGCCATTAATTGAGTATCTATTATAGTTATGCTCATTCCTCTTATAGTTAACGCTTACTTCTCGAGTAACGGTCGGCGTCTGCGATGACCATCGAAGAACAGTCGTATAATTTCCATTTCTTTCTCAAATCTTGCTTGATCAAGTACTATTTCAGAATTTCCATCACGTGACCACGTGCTCATAAGCGGAACTGAATCGAACTGAAAACAAAACGTAAGTCACCACCTGACCAAACATGACGCTATGTCGGAACACAATACGTACAAAACAACATTTTATTCATCTACTAGCTATACGCAGACGTTGTTCTGTCCTAACTATGAACTGGAATAAACGTACATACACCTATAGTTTCTACACCGACAACCTACACCTACTACCTCTAACTGGGTCCCTTTTATTCGCTTTTTTTACGATTGAGGGTTGAAGATTAATATCGCTATCGATAACAATGGGGTTGGTGTTAGAATTATGAAAATAAAGGATTATATTATATATTATAGTGACGACCTCTGTGGCTCAGTGGTTTAGCGTGTTGGTGCGCAAGCCGGTGGTCGCGGGTTTGAATCCCGCCGAAGGAACAAAACGTTTTTCCGTATTCCTTGGTCATGGATGTTATGTGTATAGTATAATATAATATAAATCTTAAATATGTGTATAATATTAAAGTATAAAAAATTATATTTCCTTTGTCTATGATGTCTATTATATATAATCACTAATCAGACAGTATCATCATCATCAATACCTTAGAATACCTTAGTAGCCATTAAACATTTTTATGTATCCCTATTTTTACATTATATAATTAAAATAACTATCTATAATCTAACACTAACTTTTTTGCTATTGAAACACTGGTATTTTCTCAATATAAGGAATGATACCTACAGAAAGAGTAATACCACATTTATCATATATAATACACGCTTTTGTTCTTCCGATTAATGTCAATTTATTAATAGCAGCCCAAGTCTCACCACGTGTAAGTACGAAGTGTAAACAGAATGAGTCATCATACAAAGAAAGTTAATAATAAATATAGGTCAATAAACACGACGAAATCTTCGAATTACGTTAAACTCTCTCGTAATATAAAAACATTGTGATGACTTGCAGCTGTAAAGTGTAGGTGTAATTCATTTCAGTAATATAAATTATTTTCTGAAATGGTTTCGGGACTAGTCTATTAAATAGGAATTATGGTATAGGAATTATGAGCTCATCAACGCCAAATTTCATAGTTTTGAACATACGAGTATATTTTGGTAGAAGATTACATACCTCTACATCTCTACATTGTGCGATCAGTGGGCCTAGCAGGAACATTTGACCGCGGCGTAAACGTAACGTTATCGAATAATTTATTCAACAAAATAAGACATTACATTACAAACAATATAGATTCCCACTACAAAAACATAAAACAAGAATAAAAAACATATCAAAATATTGTACAATAGACAAAATACTAAACAAATACAAAATATAACGCATGTCAAGATGCGTGTGGATAGCCGATAGGAAGGTAGGCACTGTAATGTCCCAGTCCTACTGCCGAAAAGGAGACCACTCAGGCATATCACCGCGGCGCGCGGCGTAAACACCACAGTGCCTGGTAATATGTGGCTCCATTAACTTTGTCATTTGAAGTACAGATTTTACACTCAGCAATTACAGTATTAAGAAAGTTACATAAATATATAAACGAGATAAAGATAATATTATATTATGGGAATGAAAGATGACTTGGAATGATAAATGAATGAGAGTTGTATGAAAATCTGTCAAAATTATGACAGCGCCCAAACAAATTTTATTCGATAAAGTTACGTTTTCGCCGCTGTCAAATGCTCCTGCTAGGCCCCCAGGACTCAGGTATAATTTCACTCTATATCCACTTTAACCTACTACCATGTGCACTAGTTCTGGATGTTCCTAACGTGACCCTTTTTAAATATGTATTCATTTCTATTCTTATACTTAATAAAAACTTAACCAAGAGCATGTAGGTGCATGTCTTAGGAGGGTTCCGTAACTATCAACGCGCATACTTTTTCCAAATTACTGCAAAAAATTATGTCCCGATTTCACTGAAAAAAAGTTAAATACTTACTTAACAGTAAGTATTTAGGAGGAGCAGCTATTATTAGAAGTTTGATTTTAAAAATTACCTATAGATCATTTATGCAGTTATTATGACCAATTGGCAATAGCTTCCCGGATCTACAGAGAAAACAAAAGATAATAATAATGTTACACGAAATGTAAAGAAAGATAATTTACAGACCATATATTACATGAACATAATACAAAACCATAAGAGTAATCAAATTATGAAACTGACAATACTCCATAACTTCTGAATATTAATGTCGAATCCAGAAGAATCTGATAGTACATCATTTTCTCTCATTTTGAGATCCATTTCTATAGTGACTTATCTGTTAATTGTCGCACTAATTATGAATAGGATATTAAAAATAATTAAACATTGCTTGAAGCCGATTTGAAATGATCGGATAGTTCTTTGATTACCTACAAATGTTTCTATTTTTGTAAAACCTTTACTTACTTATTTATCTTTTGGCACTCCATAAAATTCTGATTTAAAAATGTATGGGGCCTTTACTACGAATAGATTTGCTTTTTGGTAAATCTCAATTTATTCATCAATATCTTTATCGACCACTAAACGGTGGAAAAAGGCTGCAGTAATATAGCTACCTACTACTTTCATAGAGTAATGAAATAAATACTCACCAAATACTTGTTGTAAAGCTGAAATTCTCATTTTATCGTATATTTTCCGATGATTAGGAAGTGGTTTGAAATAGGCAATTATATTTAAAAGTTTTTGCCCGCGACTTCGTCCGCGTGAGTTCGGTTTCCATACAAAATTTTAATCCCTTTTTCACCCCCTTAGGTGTCGAATTTCCAAAAATCCTTTCTTAACGGATGCCTACGTCATTACAACTATCTGTATGCAAAATTTCAGCGAAATCCGTTCAGTAGTTTCGGCTATGCGTTGATAGATGAGTCAGTCAGGTTTGCCTTTTATATATTTAGATTATTGTAAACATCTGTGGCAGCTATGAGCACACCTTATTTAAGCTTATTTATATCTGTTTTTTTTCTTTTCTAATTTTGTAGGTATTTCGTTCCCAAAATAATCCCAAAATAAAGAACTTTAGTATAACCGGTTTTTTTTTTCGTAGACTAATATATATTTATATTTTTAGGGTACCGTACATCGAAAGGAAAACATGAAACACAAGGATCACTTTGTTGTCCGTCCGAATGTTTGTCAAGACCCTTTTTCTCAGGAACGCAATAATTGCAGTTTCGTGTTCAATCCATTTAACTATCTTATGCCATTAAAAATATAAATATTAGCTCTAGAAGAAAGTGGTTAAAACAGTAATGTAATCATGATTAGATTGTTATTGAAATTGTTCGATTAAATTATTATAAATAGAACACTAATATTTCGAAGATACTTCCATCTTTGTAATATTAGTCTTAATCTTATCCATCTCGCAAAATTATTTAAATGAGTTTATTTTACAACTTATTATGAATGCAGCAGGACTCGAATTTAGATAACAAAACTAGTAATGGTGAGATTTTTCATCGACATTCAGTATTGTGAAGCCCGCACATGAGGCTACCGGTAGACGTGGTTCAGCAAATGAATACCAAATAACGAACTTAATTTTTGGTGTGGAAAAGGGGTGAAATCCTGAAAGGGTTGAACCTCAGGGTTTTATCAACATCCACTTTAACAACAATTGAAAGTTTTGAAGTGAAAAGTAAGTAGAAACTGTTATATGAAAATAAAATTGAGTGATGCTTAGCTAAATAATTTTATCTTACCTGACCTGTTCTTAAAGCCTACTGCATAAAATATGAAATTTGCTAGTCAAGTTCTCGGTCACAGAAGTTCAAGGTGATGAAATTTATGCTTCTTATCAATTTTATTACAAATTTAAAATTAAACTATAATTCAATCATGATAGACACTATCCGAATTAGACTCACAGAATACTTTTAGTTTGAGAATGACCACTGATCTGTGTTCTAATGAGACATAATATTATTTTGATGGTCTACAAGTTAGTACACCGAAAATGAATCCAGCCAAAAAAGTATTTGAAGAAATAATTTAATTTTTCGTTGTCTGCTATTATTATTAGTATTCTCGGGAAGCCTTCTTCTTACCAGTTAATTGAATGTGCCTATGATTACGGTTAGTTTGAAGTAATTACCTAAAACATTCAGAGAGCTAGAAATTTTTGTAAAAGTAGAGTAGTGTTTACAGTAACATTACTCTTTGTTGTTTAGTTCACGGTTGACTTGACAGTGTTAAAAACAATTAATCATAATTAGAACTTAGTAGTAATATACTTATATATAATATATTCTTTGACTCAGTGGAAAACATAAGGGCATTTGTGGTGGTTCCCATAACAGTAATAAGTGTCGTAACAAATAAGTAATTGTTACAAGTTTGTTTTGACCGGGCATTGCCGACAATGGTGGTTGTATAAGTGGTTATGTATGATCTATATAATGCAACTGGCTATGACTCTACCGTCCATTGAACAACTGCACTCTGTTAATTGCAAGAAACCATTAAAAAAATAATCAAAAAACAATTTTTGAAGAAATATACAGGTACGTCTAGAAATTTAATTTAATGAGATACATTTTTCTTCCATTTTTTCAGATTCGATTGAGTCTATTTATTCAAAATGTTTTTTTTTTTTTTATTCAATTAATTATGGAAATTAATGATAAAAACATTGTTTGATTTCTTTTATATAAAGTCTATTAATATTTTACTTTTTTTATAATCATCTCATTTAGATAAAAATATTTCTTACTATTTATAACATTCAATTTAACAGCATTAGGTTGGTATTATAAATTAGAGAAACGAGTTTGAATCAAGATACTACGTAATTTATTTTATCTTTGTCGTTGCTGGGTAAAAGACCTTATATTTTTGTCTTTTACAATAACGTATAATTATATTGATTTTAATAAGAAGATCTACAAATAAAAAATACGGGTTGCACTCCGGGAGTGCCGACAGAAGTGAAAACTCATTTCATCATAGATATTTTTTAGATGGGTACGAACCCTCGTATTGGGTTATGAATTGTATTTTATTTATGAATAGTATTTTATTAATTATTATAAACTTTAAAATACATTTAATATTCTTTTATGAATCGTCGTTAACAATTTCGACAACTCTTGTAACATCATCAACATCATTATCATTAAAATTATTACAATCTACAATAGAAACTATAGGTTCATGGTCACTAAAATAGAAAATAAACAATTTTGATTCGAAGTTATTTAAATTTCACCATTCGTCAAACTGCGCCTCGTAACGGTGTCGCGAGTCCAAAATTTTATCTCATCTAAAAATATGCGTACCGCGTTAAAAGCAGTTTTCAATTCAAAAATAGTCTTCGAAAAATATTTAGTTTTTAGTTTATTCGTTTTTTTTTCAGCAAAAGATACAGTTCTTCACATATCAAAAAAGGATATTATGACTAAACTAAAACAACTCGATATGCAATTAAAGTTAGAAGATACGATCAGTGGATGTCACCTTAGTTTCCGCAATTTCGTGTTCTACTACCGATAAAAGATAGCCTTGGTTAGGTGAATTAGGTCGAAAGAAGCAAAAACATTCAACAAAGTGTAAGCCCTTCCGTACATAAACAAGCTGTTGAATTTCTAGATGGTTCCAAGATTTACTGATAACCTACCAACCCAATACCTCAATTTTCAGGCGACAAAAATAAAAAAATTGCGCGTTAATGACCTAATATTGACATCCTACTAATATTATGATGTGAAACTTTTAGAATTTTGAAAGGATTTCGATGAAATTTGGTATGGTAGTAGTTTAACCTCTGGATTAAAACATAGGATACTTTTTTCTCGAAAAAAATTAAACAGCGTTCCCGTTGAATACAGTATTAACGCGGGCGGAGCGGCGGGAAAAAGTAGTTACTTTTTGGCTAGTTGCCCGGCAATAGGTCTTTCCGCAGTAGATTTTTTTCTAACCCTTTTTGACTTTTCAATTGTCTTTTGAATAATCCTCATGTTTAAGTTTACTACTTATTTATTGCTTCGTAGTACAGTGATTACTTTAGTATTATTGCTTATTTATATATAGGATAGGATTACTTAAAATATTCTAAACTTTTATAATATATTTGTATATAACTGCTGCCACCTTTGATTAATTATTACATAGATACGTTATACCCTTACAAAACTGACAATATTTCTGTGCCACGACACACATTGACATGGGACGCGTGTCAACGTGTCAACGTCGCATACTAACACAAAACACGCTATTACTCGCTGAGCACACTAACCAAAATTGGCCCGACTCGGGCCAATTCGAGTCTTCATTTTTACGCGTTTATAACATATCTACCTCTTTTTAATATTATATATCTATGGCTGCCACTGACTTTAAAATTCAATGACTAATTAAAATTTACACATGTATTTCTTGTACAATTTGTTCAGGTGCATAGGTGGCTATGACACAGCGATATGTTAAACAAACATCGCCATAACGATCATTGTCATTGTCTATTAAAGAATCATATAGAAATATTATATTAAATAAATTAAGCAACAACTTTTCTGCTATGAAAATTGAAATAAGCACTAGATTTATTTTTAAGTACCTAATCTAAATACTATTGATAACAGACAAATTTACAATTAATCCTTTTGTAAATCATGAATGAGCTACCAAAATGTATAACGAAAATCTTGTTGCTTACAATTTAATAAGCTTAAGGTCTGAATCTCATGTAAAATTAATGCCATAAACGAATTAATAGGAGACTTAAGTTCAATCAAAAATATGTTCCCATATAACATAACTCCCCACACCGATCTCGGCGACGGTGGCCGGTTTCATTGAAACCAGGCAGGTACGAAGGATTAATTTTATAGTGCCCAAGTGTGTGCGCAGTAGACAAAAGTACTCTCTCTTCCTTTACTCTCATAATCTAGTAGGACGGATAACCGACACGACTGATGAGAGATCAAACGCAGGTTCGACTTTTTACATGCCCTTTCGACGCATGGGATCATCTTTCTTGTCAGATAATCAGGTGATCAGCCTGCATTGTATTAGAGCATCCATTGGATGCTCTAAGTGAATTGTCCTAACCAAACTTGGAAACAACATTTTTTGTTGTTCCAATGCGGGAATCAAACCAACGACCTCTGAGTCGAGAGCCAATGCTCTAACCAATAGACCACGGGTAGACCGTTTGGTTCGCACTCGAGAGAGTGCAGGTTCGAATCCCAGGTTGTGCCGTGTGGCCAATGAGACTTTTTCAGATCTCAAGTACATTATACGGATGCTCTAACGGTGAAGGAAAACATCGTGAGGAAACCCGCACATGGTTGGCCCCAGACGTCTTGACCAGTCATTCCTATGGACTAGGCTGACTATGTTGTGAGAATGCCGTATGTACTTGGTTGCCCAAGTACATACGGCATTTAAAAACCAACTGTCCCAGGCAATACAGTGTTTCAAGAGTGGTTACTTCGCTCGGATAATACTGTATAAATTATCCATTAACGGATGAAAAGGCTTAAGCTATAGGTATGGATTTCCATACCTTTTTTTTTTTTTTCCGGGGGGGAAAATGCTTTACGCATACCACCCAGGCGCAGGGGGCACCCAAGTGGTGATGTGGGACTCATGGTATACCCACTAAAAACCCCCCCCATCTTCCTCCTCGCCGCCCTCTGACGGGGCCACGGGAACGATATACACATCCGCGACCCCGCCGGCGGTAGCCGCCTACAAGCGGCTCCATCCCGAAAGCCCGAAGGCCCTCCACGATGGGCGCACCAGATGGTATTAGGTGCGCCTTCCTCCTCGGCCTCCACCAGTACTGTAGCAGACTCCCCCTGAGTCTGCTACTAGGAGGCCATGGGTGCCAGATAAACTGGTACCCGGTGGCAGATCAGGTCTGTGGTTCTGCCACCGACCACACCTCGGTCGCAGAGGATAGGGCAAGCGGCGCACCGCAATACCGACATGCCTCTTCCTCTGCGGCCCCACCAACGCCGTTTCGACGGAACGGCCCCGCCAGCTCGCAGGGGGTAGGGAGAGTGGCGTACCGTAATACCATCACGCCTCTCCCCCTGCGATCCCTCCACGGCCGCATAAGATAGGGAGAACGGCGCACCGTAATACCGGCACTCCTCTTCTTCTGCGGTCCCACCTCCACGCGCGTCCTCTGCGGGCATGTTAAGCCCGCTGGGAGCGCCCTCCTCGGGCCAGCCGGCGGCAAACAGGCCGGCCCCGGTTGCCTCTTAGCTTCACCGTGGGTGACCAGTCCACGGTTACTAAGCCCCACCGCCACGACAAGGCGTGCAACCATCGGGGGGTGGATTTCCATACCTATAGCTTATTTAATAAGACTCACGAATTTGTCCCTACGTGATCTCTACCGCCGGTTCGGGAAATAGCCTAGCGAGATGAACCGGTGTAGAAACTCGCAACCTTTTAGCAAGCTCTTATCATGGTGTTAGGTTAACAGATCATATACATGACGTCGAAAGTCAACATCACCTATATAATTTTGGGTTAAGCAACTAATCGAATAGTAAATAGTTTATCGTTAGTTGTCCCAGTTATAAATGCAAATAAATTTAATTGTTACAGATTATGATACTGGAGTTGCCATTAGCGGTCCTGCGATGAAGAAAGACTCCAAAAACAACGTAAGTTTAACTTAACACTATACAGTAGCAGCTTTCGTTCCCAAACCGACAGTTGGCGTACTTAAGTGTGGATAACCTTAACCTGGCTCGTTCGATGCTGTTTAATAAACAACAAACTATAACTTATCATTGAACAGCTAAGAATTCCCCATTTCTTACAGATGGCGGACTCAGGTGTAGAAGAATTCAATCTCGACGGAATATTGAGTGAGCTGGGCAGCTTCGGCAAATACCAGCTGTTCCTGCTTCTGCTGCTCGCCTTTCGTGACTCTTTCCTCAGCATGTGCAACTTTAACTATGTATTCACTGCCGCCGAGGTAAACTTCAGGTGCGTTTCCTAGCTGAAATTATTTTTATCGTTACAGTAACGTTCACACTGAAACAAGACGATAAGCGACACGGAGCTATATTTGTGATATATTATCTACCTATTCAAAATTGAACTTTATTCACTACACAATAAGATATACGTTTCATAAGACATCAGTCATGCTTTACGTGGTAGAGCCATGCTTCGGCACGAATGGGCCGGCTCGACCGGAGAAATACCACGGGCTCACAGAAAACCGGCGTGAAACAGCGTTTGCGCTGTGTTTCGCCGAGTGAGTGAGTTTACCGGAGGCCCAATCCCCTACCCTATTCCCTTCCCTACCCTCCCCTATTACCCTATTCCCTCTTAAAAGGCCGGCAACGCACTTGCAGCTCTTCTGATGCTGCGAGTGTCCATGGGCGACGGAAGTTGCTTTCCATCAGGTGACCCGTTTGCTCGTTTGCCCCCTTATTGCATAAAAAAAAAAAAAAAAAGTCATACACTGCATGCGCTGTGCGGTGCGGTGCACCTTGACGTTCGAACTCTCACATTGAAACGTCTATCTTCTTGTGCAACGAATAAAGTACAACTTTAAATAACGTTTCATTTGATGTGAATCGACCCTTATTATCCACAATGGCGTTATTATTATCTTCATTATTACTATCATCAACGTCACTATCTTATAAAGTATCAATGGTTTGTTATATATGAGGATTTATACTGTTTTTCTTATAGCTTTACAAAAGCCTCTATAAAATGCTTATAAAAGCTTTTCTGAAGTCGCAATAAAACAGAGAACATGCATTTGTTTGAAATCAGCAAAATTCTTAGATTTTCCGAAAGGCAACTTAAATATGGACCGAAAAATATAAAAAGTGCAGTAATTACATTTTTTTTTTGCTATGATCTCAAAACGAAAATTATTGTTCAAATCCTTATGTTATTTATGTTATTTTTTGTTATTATAATGATATAATTATATAAACGTAGTATTTAAGTTAATAAAATCAATTTGGTATTTATCTTCATACATTTTGGTGGTGACACAAGAGCTGTGACATCACTCCTGCTAGATATTTTGTATATAGCGTTTTTGATGCTCTCCAACGATCTCACTTTTGTGATGACTATATTTCGTCAACGGTTGATCGTAGATATGCCATTGCAAAAACTTATTAATATGTACTTTTCTAAAATTCAATAAAAAAAACTATGCATGTTCTCCATTAGTCACAAAAACGTGGTTTTTAGTTTGTCATACAATTTTGAGTCATTCATAGATTCAGGTGTCATTGAATAGGGGAAGGTGGGGCAGATTCATACAAGGGGCACCTTCATACACTAGATATATCTGACGTTAGGCGTATATCAACAGAATGACTTATACGTGTATGCGTAGCTGTATTATGCGTGTGGTTGCTGACGGAGTTTGAAAGCAATCGGTACAAAACGCGCGGCGGTGTGCCATAAAAACTGATTCGGCCAGGCGTAAGTAATTTTATGACCTCACTTATAATGTATTTTTTTTACTAAAAGCTGCTCGCTAGATTATTCAGTTCTATTTTATTTAAAAGATAATAGGGCCAAGTTACGAATTAACATGTGAATAATTGTATATATGTTTGACTTTTTTCTAACAATATTTTATTTTAATTTTCTTGTGATGGGGTAGGTTCATACAGTAATATACGGGGCACATTCATACTGTATGAATGTGCCCCATTGCTTATTATTTTAGTTTGTAAAATTGATATTATACCATAATTTTGCTTTGCAGAAAGATTATGGTCAGAAATTACAAGAAAAGGGAACTAGGAATTGAGAGGCGGACGAAGAGGCAATGTTTAAAGCTATCGATGAAGTTTTGGACTCTCTTTTTGGTTTTACGTATCAAAAATTACGCAAAACACAAGATTCTGGTAGCGAAACTCGTGTATTCGAATCTAAATTTGCATCGCAGCAAGTTTTTACAAAAACAGAAGAGGATCTTTTGAATAAATATATTTAAAGTGTTCTAAGATGCAGTACGGACTGACATGTGTCCAAATTAAATTGTTGATTATTGTTGATAGTACCTTCTTACAACTAAATAAGAATTAAGCAATAGGATTAGATATTTGAATAATAATGTGACTGATCAGAAAGACTGTCGGTTAAGTTAGTTCTCTCGGTGTCATAAAAACAAAAACTAACTATACCTATTCTTTATTTTTATAATATAATTATGTAAGTTTTATATGGTCGTAGATACTAATATTGCTTTTGTTTTCACTAACGTTTTGATGCTTTGATTTTGATAAACATTTCATGCACAACTTGTGTATTTTTTCACATGTATGTATCTGCCCCATAGCCTGTATGAAAGTGCCCCGCATGTGGGGTACATTCATACATTTTTTATTTTTTCTTAAAAGTGCTACAAAAAGTCGTAGAACTGTATTTACACAAATTTCATGTTTGTAATATCAAGTCAGATAGTAAGACTATAGATTTTTGATGAATTGATATTTATATCAACACCATAAAGCATTCTACAAGACGAAATATAAAAACTGTACGAATCTGCCCCACCTTCCCCTACATGTATTGGAAAATGTTACTTAAACTTGGTCATCCAATTTTTCATGTGCATTCAATATAGTCAATAGGTTGTGGCTTCCCAAACTAGCTATTATTCTGTCATAGTCATATGGTAAAAATCCATTTTATTGACAATGTATTAATAACATGAGTACACAAAACCGCAAAATAGTAGTACATTGTTAATACAGCAGATCTTTCCTTTGCATTACTAGTTAGTCATTTAAATGATATTAAATACTTTTACGAGCAATATTCCAATTACGATTGAAGAAGCTGATAACATGAGACTGATAGACAAATGGATGGCGTAACAAAAACTATGTTCTCTGAAGACATTATAAAATATTGATAAGAATGCGCTACATCAGGAGAGTCTAACAAGAGTCTTAATCTCAGTAACTACTCCGATTCATTCATTTACGGAGGAAGACGTGACATCAATTTTCGTTTTACACATACACAAGTAGTAGATAGTGATAAATAAACAGAATAAACAAACAAATAAATAAAAATTAGAAAACTGTTGCATTTTGATGACACACTTAAGCCAGAATTCTCGGGTTCGAATTCCGTCGAAGAAACAAAAGTTTTCTGTGTTCCTGGATCATGGGTGTATATATAATATTATACTAAAAATCTTAATTATAATATGTATAGTAAAAACATTAAATATAATTCCGTTGTCTGGTAACCATAACACAGCTAACCACGAGACTAGATTGACGTGGTGTAAAAGCGTCCATATATATTATAATTGAGTACGTCCTAGGATCATGCACGCGTGATCACACGCTGCTATTGTGGTCAACTAGACATCTCCTATCAGATGATAACACTTGTTAATGTGTTTCTAATGTTTCATGATCGTTAGCGCGTTATCGTGTTATGCATCAATTTTATAATAATTAAACCTATTTACATGACATAAATTAACTTAAGAAGCTTAAGATTTTTGAATCGACAACATTTTTTCGAGTTCTTATTCTTCAGGATTCTTATTTATGATAAGTCGTAAAAAAATGACTCGCAGACCGTAGTAGCCTATAAGTTCCAAAATATTTAATCACGTGGGAGAGCTATGCTTCGGCACGGATGGGCTGGCTCGACCACGGCGTCATAGAAAACCGGCATGAAATAACGCTTGCATTGTGTTTGCTGAGTAAGTGAAGCCCATTATAATGGATTCTCCAAATGAGGCAGTATAAACCACTAAATAAATTGCAGTCAAATCAAAATCAAATCGTCAATATACCATTACAGATGCAGAATACCCGAATGCGACGGCAATAACACAGTCTACAACACAACCTGGGCGAGCTACGCGCTCTCCAACGTATCCGTCTGCGAGCGACCATCATCGTCAGGCGTCACGTCCGACGTGTGTACTGCCAATATGTTCATGAGTGATCAAGTGCCCTGTGAAGACATCATATATGAGGACTATAACAGTATTGTGGCTGAGGTAGGTGCAAATACTTATGTTGTAAAAGAAAAGGGAAATCAACAAATGGGACATAAAAATAGCTCCCCATACTGATATCGGTGACGGTGTCCGATTTCATTGAAACCAGCTACACAGGAGTTAATTTATAGATTCCAAGTGTATGCGCAGAACACAAGAGCACTCTCTTTTCTTTTAACTAAACTACTACTCGAAACCTAGTGGGCCAGATAACCGACACGACTAGCGATGCCTATCCGACACATGGATCGTCTTTCTTGTTAGACAATCAGGTGATCAGCTTGAATTGTCCTTATCCAATTTGGAAACAAATTTTTTTGTTGTTCCAACGTTTGAATAGAATACACAACCTCTAAGCTGGAGGCTATAACAAGTAAATATCTTAAAATATAGTATAGGTACTAAATTTTTTTATTCGGTGGCATAAAAAATTTAAAACTGTGTCGCAAAATAGAAATATATTTACTCACGATATAAAATATATAAACAATAGAACTTCCTCAAATAATTAGCAGATAATGTTATAATCACTCTCGATGTTGACCTCTTATACATTATATTGTAGCCTTATCGCTGTGAGTGGTTCACTGACTTTTGCGACTGCAGTGATCAACATATTACTATAACTATATCGGCCACCTGGAGTTGATAGACGCTATATAAGATAGATTGATTGATGAATAATGGTTGATATTTTCAGTAAAATTTTCAACATCTTTGATGATAATCTTACATTTACGATGAAGAAACATTGGTTACCGCTGGCACCATTGCTATTATAAATGGCACCAATATAATTTTGGATCCTTTATAGAACCGCATTTTTTCTTCTTTAGTAACAGCGTTTGTTCACAAGTGGCTTTATGGGAAGCAGCATGATAATATGAAGTTCATCTTCGTAATAAAACATGTAATCACGACACATTGTAAACACTGATTACCACTGCGTTCATTGTCAAGGTTGTGTACATAACGCTTACAGCGCTCGATAGAAATAACAGTAACAATGATAAAGCGCTTAAATCATTTTTTTGTATGTTGTATAAAACGGAAGCTAGTAATGATAAAATTGTGGTGTACAGCCAGGTAAACGCGAGTTAGTCACAGCCATTTACATTTAATAAACACATATTTTATGGCAATTTATCGCGCCTTAACAGTTAGTACGACATAGTCATAAAAGAGCCATAATATGAAATATAAATTAAAATTTTTATAAAGAAAGATGTAGCTGATATTAATCTAGTTAAATACGAAATAAATATTATTAAGTATTCCTACGCGTGCTCTTCTACAAGCATGATCACGATTCTGTATTTACCGTTTTATTATTACATCATATTATAATAATAACGTGAACACAGTAATATTGTAAACAGTCAGCATCAATTTCTTGCAATGTTGAAAACAACATATTCCTTCATTTATCTCATTGAGATAAAACGCCATCAATGTTGAGTTTATTTATTAATGTTATGTAATAGGCTAGTATCCTAAACGTTTTTTATTCTGATTTCAGTTTAACTTAGGTTGCCAGCCATGGAAACGAACCCTCATTGGTACTGTCCACAACCTAGGTCTAGTATTCTCGTTCGTTGTATCTGGATTCATATCAGATAGGTAAGAGAGTTTGTGTGTTGGTTTTCTGAAACAATCAAACGATCATTTTAAATACGTAGTAAAACTTATTATAATTATGATAATATGTAATTGAGTATAAATACATGAAAGTAATTATCATTGAATATATTTATTTTATTTACAATATTTTCTTACCCTTTCAAAGGCATTATGGTTGTATGAATTTAGCAAGTATCCACAAGATATTAAGATTTCTACTTTGCCAACGCTGCGTTAGTATAATAATATGGAATTGTAAATAAAATTCATTAAATCGTTGTTTTGTTACATCAGGTATGGAAGGAAAGTGGTCATCGTGGGCACTCCGCTCATGGTAGCCATAGCGGGACTCCTGAAGTCTTTCGCCAATAACTATTGGACTCTTCTAGTTCTGGAGTTTCTCGAAACTGCTCTGGGGTATGGAAATGCGTCTATGGTGTTGTGTAAGTATATTTTATTATACTTTTTTATTTCTTTTATTAATTTAAGTTTTTGGAAACATTAAAAAGATTTTATTTATTTTTGTATGGTCTACGTTAACTGATTTACTGCCGGTGAGATTATGTTATACCTAATGATTCCAAAAACGGTCAGTGATATGACAAACGATGATTCTACTACAAAAATATTACGTTTCAGCATTAGAATCAGTAAGTCAGAAGAGTCGTGTGGCGTTTTCGTGTATATCAGATATTTTATCGTGCTTGGGCGGCGCGTGCTTTGGTCTTATTGCGTGGAAGATTCCTTACTGGAGGCATATGATGTGGGCTATTTATGCACCACTATTAATTGTGGTAAGAAAGTCAAATTTAAGTTTTGATTGAAATCAAAGTACTAACGTACTAAAACTATAAAAAAATCTAATCGTTTACGATAATATAATGTTAATATTATTATGCTAATTTTAGTAAATTTTTACCAGACTTATCAAATTAAACACTTTATTACAGGTATTCTACATATTTCTAGTCGATGAAGGCGTAAGATGGCTTTTTGCTCATAATAGAAAAGAAGAAGCAGTTCGTATTTTAAATAAAGTAGCGAAAATTAATAATATTACATTATCAAATACAGCCAAGGAAATGCTAGCAAAAATTACTGAAGAGAAAACTAAGACTGAGGTATAAGTATTTTAATTTGTATATTTTGCTGATATACGTCTTTGCTATTAAAATTATTTTACTATAGGATTATCAATCATTTTTAAGTACCAAGCACATAATATTTTTGATTCTTATTAAGCAATGGCAACTATTTAAAAATGTAATTATCTTATTTTTAGTCTTCTTTATTTTTTATTTCAGACAGAGCCAACCCCAGCAATAGAAACAAGTATTCTCTGCGTGCTAAGATCAAAGAAAATGATTTTACGAATAGCTCTGATAGCAGCTTGCTCTTTCTGCTGCATGTTTGTATACAACGGAGCCATTATAAATTCCACCAATATCTCCGGTAGCAAATACCTGAACTACTCCATCATGCAGCTCGTAGCTGTACCCACGAGGGTTATTATAGCCTTTACTTTGACTAGATTTGGGAGGAAAGTGCCGATCTGTGTCGCGTATTGTTTTTGTGCAATGTTCTTTATTGCGTCCGCTTTTGTACCTAAATGTAAGTGTTTGTGTATTATCATTTTGCTATTTTACTGTCTATATTATATACTTTTTGACGACCTCTGTGGCTCAGTTGGTTGAGCGTGTTGGTGCTCAAGCCGGGGGTCGCGGGTTCAAATCACGCCGAAGGAACAAAAAGTTTTTCTGTGTTCCTGGGTCATAAAAACTTAGGCCTTTACATCCGTTAATGGATGATTTATACAGTATTCTCCGAGCGAAGTAACCACTTTGAAATACTGTAGTGCCTGGGACAGTCGGTTTTTAAATGTCGTATGGTTGCCCAAGCACATACGGCATTCTCACAATATAGTCAGCCTAGTCCAGAGGAATGAACTGGTCAATACGTCTGGGGCCAACCATGTGCGGGTTTCCTCACGATGTTTTCCTTCACCGTTAGAGCGTCCGTATATTGTACTTGAGATCTGAAAAAGTCTCATTGGTACACGCCACAACCTGGGATTTGAACTTGCACTCTCTCGAGTGCGAACCAAACGGTCAACCCACTAGACCACGGAGCACATCCTGGGTCATGGATGTGTATTAAATATGTGTATAATATAATAAAAATCTCAAATATGTGTATAATATAAAAGTATTAAATATATTTCCGTTGTCTGGTACCCGTAACACAAGTTCTTCGGATACTTAGCACGGGGCCAGATTGACGTGGTGTTAAGCGTCCATAGATATTATATTATTATATTATAATATTATACTCCTTAAACTTTATTAATTAGTGTAAGTTTTTAATGTTATAACGTGCTTATGCATTGTGTACTTCATTTTTATGCAGAATCAAGATGAAATAAGGAAATGAGTTTCTTAAATGTCTTAATTGTCTGTTTCAGCTATATGGTGGACTTCAGTATTATTTTATTTGGCGGGAAAGATGTGCAGTAGCTACGGAATATTCTCCTTCAGTGTAGTTGCGATGGAAGTGTTCCCGACCACGTCACGTAACTCGCTCACTAATGTGTCCAATACAGTCGGCCGGCTCGGCTCTGTGTTGGCTCCACAGACGCCTCTTCTTGTAATTATTATGTTTGCCTATATTTTTCCTTGTAGCAAAATATTGCTTGTAGCAAAGATTTTTAAGAATATTGCAGTCTATTGACTTTTTATTCTGATTTTAACTTCTATTACTTTTAATAGTTTATATTGCTAACGACGTAATGTTTTTGTTCTAAATCGATTATACCCAGTTAATAAATTTTATTATAATCAATGACCAGAACATAAGATTTGAATGCTTAGTATGTTATAAAACGTTTTTAAACAGCGCAATTAACTTTATTTTACAGGCAAAATATATGTCGGGGCTACCGAGTATAGTATTCGGTATGGTGGCGTTAGGTCCAGCTGGGCTAGCATTATTGCTACCTGACACCAGTCGCTGTCCATTGCCGGATCGTGTAGAAGAAGCTGAGAAGATTGACGACGTGACAGATGATATAACCGAAACTCAAGTGACAAGTGTAGTGACAGCTTAACGTTAGTCAAGCATCAAGAATGCAACATAAAACGTTAGTGCAAGAGTGCAAGAAGTCCATTTTTTTTAAATAACGTCAGAACTAAACATGAAAAATGTTTAGGAAAATGTGAAGTGTTGCAGATTGCTTGGTGAATTAAGGCTAACGTCCAGTGTATGATACCGAACTATATGTATAAAGGATCCAAAGAAAAGTTTTTGTAATGAATAATGATTATTGAAGATTATGCCATACCAGGCCATAAAACCGAATTTAAGTAAAAAGACCTTATAGTTTCGGTAATATTTATTATATTTATAAAAATGTGTTTAGGTATTGATAGTAATAATAGGATAATTGAATATGAAATGTAAGAAGAATCTCGTATCAGCAAAGCAGAATTGTGATAATATGATGTCTAACGAAATGTTGAACTTGAGAGTTGTAAATATGAATGCTTAAAGTGAGTGTATCTACATTTCAAAGAATCTCAAAAATATTGTTCTGATTTTTTATTTCTTCTCATATGAATAAATATTTTTGTATGATTAACTTGAACTTATAAAAAACCCGACTGCAAAAAAGACAGATACCTATAGTGTTGTCTGTTTTTTCAATCTTGTTTCGGTCTTTTTGGTGCATTTCTTAGGTATCTGTCTTTTTCCAGTCGGGTTTTTTACTTTTTAATTATTTATATTATAATTTTTAGTTTAACCGACTCATGCTTGGTCCATTAAAAACAAAAATACGACTATTGGAATGCATTGGTTACAAATTTATTCGAATGATTTTATTAAAATGGTTGTAGTTATTCCTGATTAAATTTAAATTTAATACAGAATAACTGCTACTTTTATTTATTTTGATACGCTAATCAATAGGATTGGTTAAAAAATGTTTGGAACTAGGTAGTTACAATTTCCGCCAAAATCATCAATTTATTATATTTTTTTAACTAGCTATCTAAGGCCACTTGAATTATTGAGACAAATCTAATGATACCTTAATCGTCGAAATCCATCCAACCGTTTGGAAGATACGTGAGAATAAAGGAATTTACAAACATTCATACATCTATACTAAAATAATAAAAAGGAAAAGTTTGTTTGTTTGCATTAAATAGGCTCCGAAACTACTGGACCGATTTTGATGACATTTGGCACAAATGAAGGAATGAATGACTCCGGGAAGGACATAGGCTACGTTTTATCGCGGAAAAATTTACAGTTTCGGCAAAATTTAATTTTGCGCGCGCCAAGTTGCGGGCAAAATCTAGTACAAGATACGTGCGAAAAACATAACCCTACTTGACATTTGGGTAAAAAAGTATGACTCTTATAATTTTTAAAACTTTTAGAGAGAAAGAGTGTGTTAAAGACTAAAAGTATGAACTCAGCAAAGTAGTCTAATTATTTAAAAAAATATTTTTTACAGTCGGCATGCCACTAAGTAAATTGAAACTAATGACTGAAAGATAAATATTGTGTTCTCGAAAGAAATAAAATATTACATAATATAACGTCATGTTATGGGTATGTGCTACAGGTATGTGCTTTGGACTTCTTTTAATTTTCGTCGTCCAAGTGCCTCCGCTTCAGCAATCGTGTCAGGCATTTTGGTACCAAGTGTCTCTGGTTGAGTCAGAACAAGCAGGCCAGAAATAAGACCCATTATAGCAAACATCATCGATGGAATACCATGCCAGTAGGTTGCCTGAAAATGTTAAAAGAATAATAAGTCCTTAGATATAAAATCAATTCTTATATTATCATTTATATAGTAGAAAAGAACATATTTTTTAAAATACCTCAAGTTAATTGAAAATATTAACTTACTAAAACAGGCGTGAGTGGCGCTACAATAGATCCTATTCTTCCAACCATCGATGAAAAACCAAGCAAGCTCTGTCTGAACTCTGTAGGATACAGTTCCGATGTGAACAAGTAAAGAGAGTTCATCACTGCTGCTATCATAAACTTGCCAAGCAGAAAAATAATTAATCGAAGGACAGTCAACTCTGAAAGATTTTCTTAATTAGACTGGGTACAAACATAATATCAAAGCATTGTACATAATATTTTATTAAGAACAATAATAATATCTATGGACGCTACCACATCACGTCAATCTGGTGCTGTTCTAAGTATCCGAAGAACTTGAATCACAGGTACCAGACAACGGAAATATATTAAATACTTTTTACTTTACATGTCATATTATTTAAGATTTTTATTATACTAAATACACATCCAAAACCTAGGAACACAGAAAAACTTTGTTTGACCCTTCGGCGGGGTTTGAACCCGTGACATCCGGTTTAAGCAGTGATGCGCAAACCATTGAGCCACAGAGGTAGTCTATGTATAATATTATTATATAGGGCTTTACATACCTTTCGGGATAAAAATAAATGCCAAATTACAAGCAGCGCAGAAAAGAAAACCCGCAGATAAGGTTGCTCTCCTTCCGATCCTGTCTAAAACCAGAACAGCAAAGAAGAATCCAGGAATTTCGATAGCACAGGTCAATATGTAGTTGAGATACATTGTATCAGATAGAGTGGTTGAGTTAATAGAGAGTCCGTAGAATATGAAGATACCAGTGATCCACCAGATAGGAGTGGTGCAGACGCGTCTAAGCAGAATTGGAGATCGAATTATCGACTTCACAACGTTAGGTCTATCTATCTAAAAGAGATAATAAAATGTTTGTATTGAATTGTCTTTTTAATTAATAGAGAATGAGATATGCAATACCTACTACCTGCATATTTTTATCTGATTTTGGAGTCATCAATTCTATCATACTTTTCTCACTGATCTTAGTTTTATTGATTCTTGCAACATTATGTAACACATTTTTAGCTTCCTCATACTTCTGCTTCGACAGCAACCATCTTATACTCTCGGATAGTATCCAATAATATGAGATGATAATAAAGCATGGGATGAAAATGATCATGTTGAAATAGCGCCATGGTTGAACGAGCCAGGCGATTGTACCCATCACCACCTGGCCCACAGAGAACATCGAGGTTACAGCTGATGACGTCAGAACTCTATATTTTGGACCAACAAGCTCTGTGACTGAAATTTTAAACAAAAATAATTAATTTCATGAGTAATTAATGGCTTTTCTTTTCATATATGAGATTTACTTAAATAAGGAAAAGGAAATAGTATATGTAATTACTTATTATGTACGCAGAGCTTACTGTTCCTCCTCCAAGAGAAGTCTGTATAATTTGAGATACCATATACATGGGGAAGTTTACTGAAAATGCTCTTATTACACCAAACACCGCCAAATTACAGACACTTATAATTAGTGCAACTTTTCTTCCGAATCGATCAGATATGTAGCCTGTGATAGGCTGGCTTATCAACGTCCCTGCACTGTTCAAAGTTCCAACCAAAGCTCGAAGCCATTCTTGACAGCCAAGATCAAACTAGAAAAAAAAATCTCTAAATTTAGATTACTAGCTAGTATTACAAAAAAATCATGTCGCAGAAGTGAAACTTCGTTAATTATTTAAAATCCAAAAATACTATTATCCTGTCTAAAAATAATCACTTCAAAAAAGAATAGATAAATTAAAATTTGTACACCTAGCGCCATCTTTGTATTGAGCCGCACTTTACGAAGTTAAGTAAGAAATAGACGTAAGAAGTATATAAGTAACTTCTAACAAAATATGGTGTTATAAAAATTGTGTCATGACGCATGTGATGGGATGGCGCGACATTGAAATTTCACTCTCCACGCTGTTAAAGTAGTTTCACTTCAAAAACTTATTTTACCAATTATTTTACCTCATACACGACTGTGTTATCTCTAGCATATACAAAACCATCGCATGTGGTGGTTTGCGTTTCATTGAAAATATCAATTGGGCAGTACTCTAAAGATCCATTTCCTAAAGACGGGAATCGTTCACAGCTTGCGAGTCCAGAATTTGATTCTGGTATGGCATTCGTTATCCAATCTGGCTCCATTACATGTAGCTTCTCATTTTCACCGCATTCAGGTATACGACATCTTGAACCAGAAAACGATTTACGAAAATATTAATATACAGCCTAGAGCTTTGCAGGCCGCGTACTCATGTACAAAACCTTGTCCTTATTTTAAAAGACCCATTCAACGATATCATTCAATAAAAAAATATTTTAGGAGGTCAAAACTGAGATCTATACACATTATATAACTATACCAAATTTCATAAATTTATATTATTCATAATTATGTATATGTACTATTATTATAATCTATACTTTTGTTTGTTTGTTTCTAAGTTTGTCTGTTTGCATTGAATAGGCTCCGAAGCTACTGGACTGATATTGATGAAATTTGGTACAGATGTAGAGTAGACCACGGGGAAGGACATAGGCTACTTTTTGTCGTGAAAAATGTACAGTTTCTGCGAAATTATCTTTTGTGCGCACGAGTTCGCGGGCAACATCAATTAGGCTATACGAGCCGACAGAGAGTTTAACAACAACAATTAAACAGGCAATTTTAAATTCTTTAAAAATATGCATGTTTACTTACCGGTGTGGAATTGTGGCTGCTGAGAATATGTATTCTGTCATAAACGCAGCCATCATTATCGGCAGAGCTGTCAGTATCAAATTCCTCAGCTGGAAACATCCAAACTGACCCAATTCATTTATCAACACATCGTCCAAATTAACTCCTTTTTCTGTATTCACCTTTCTATTGTCTGCCATCTCTTCCTTATGTATTTTTTTTTTTTGATTCACAAATTTTTCCTCAAATTTTACTGTTTATGTATATGTCATTACTAAGATACACATCTGCTAAAACTGTGACGATGTGGTAGTAGGACAATAAAATAGATCCCTTGGTTACACACCGCTATCTCCAACTTTTGTGATATGTAGTTTAATCCAAATCCTTTATATCTTTAACTGCTTAGCAAACTAATAAAAAAGCGATTTGATAACAAATAGTACAGTAGTTTTTATGTTAAAATAAAATATTATCATCTATTAAAATTTAATTAAGTGGTTAGGTGGAAATGAAACCAAATCATAGTATATTGTAATTTGTATATTGTACAATACCTAACGTCCCTATAATACTTACACAAAAAAAATATGCACCTATATTAAAATCATAAAGAATTACGTCGTTATATTACTATGGTAATAAATTATTTACATGCGCTTATCTTATATCTATTTGTGTGAATTTACAACACTAACTTACCATAGGTATCTAATTTTATAATATTTTTAACTAAAGGTATATTATACGTAATATACGAAACTTTCCAAGTACGCTTTGTCTAGTAGTTTATAGCGTCGCGTTACTTTGCGGAAATCTATAGCATCTTATTTTTTAATTAATATATTTTGATTATCTAAATCCTGTAAAAATTATCAACACCACCATACAAGCTCTAAAGTAGGTTTGCTCCTCTAAGGATAAGTTTGAAGGACGATTTATACAAAGAAAATATAAAGAAACAATAAAAATAACAACGAAATGACAACGAACCTGGTCATGTTCGATGTTTCCTACCCCTTCCAGGGCCCAACGTGAGAAGACGTACTATAGCTAGGCGGCATCACGTCTTCATGATCTTTGTTCGCAGTCTACTTCCTGATGATGCTCCGATGTCGGGGTGAAACACGCATCGAGTTTTACTTATAAGTATTTTTATCTCTGTGTATCCAACCAACGGATACTCAAAGATTTTTATTTTATAATTTGTCGTATTTTAAGTCGTTGACGTTTCTTTTAACTTCTTTTTTCCTAACGCTTCCGCTTCTGTCATTGTGTCTGGCATTTTCGTGCCAAGTGTTTCTGGCTGCGTGAGTACTAGACCACCAGATAGGAACGCCATGACACCAAATAGAACCGATGGGAACGGTGTCCAATAGTCAGCCTGAAAATGTTACAAAAATGTAATTAAAACATGGCAACCTTAATGAAGATAAAATAAGTATATTTATCTTCAGATAGCAAAAATGCGTATAAATAGAGGCAAATCTCCTCTTATAGTTAGTGTTAAAACTGCAAGTGCAGTTTTGACATGAAAGCAGCATTTTTAAGGAAATAAATGTCCAGATTTATTGTGTTATATTTTTTACTTACTAAAACTGGAGTCAATGGTGCAGTGATGGAGCCAATCCTTCCGATCATAGAAGAGAAAGCAAGGAGTGTATGTCTAAATTCAGTAGGGTAAAGTTCTGAAGTATACAGATAAAGAACCATCATCACTATAGAGATAAAGAACTTTCCTAATAAAAATACAATCAGACGGAGGGCTTCCAAATCTGAAAATAACGAAAATTATCATAATCAAATACGTAATGGGATAAAGATCTTATCGTAGTATTACGATGTAAAAATCTATTACCGATAACAAAATGATTAACTAGATAAAAAACCTTGCGATAATTTGTTTCCTAACGGCCTTATATCCAAACTTATTCAGGTTTATTAATAATCTTAGAATATGAATTATAATTATTTACCACTTGCAATAAATATAAACGCGATGTTGCAGATAGCAGTGAAGAAAAAACACACGGATAAGGTCTGTCTTCTACCAACTCTGTCCAGTATGAACACTGCTGTGAAATTTCCAGGTATTTCAATAGCGCAGGTCAATATAAAATTCAGGTACATAGAATCCGAAAGACTCGTAGAATTAATCGAAAGACCATAGTAGACCAGTGTTGATGTAATCCACCAAATTGGAGTAGTACACACACGTCTAAGTAGTACAGGTGATTTTATTATTCTTTTGATTAAGCCTGATTTGGAAAGCTGAAACAAAAATATATTTATTATGTTTTGAATAATTACGTAATATTTATAATTTGAATATTTTTTGGATTTAATACTTAACATTGAGAAATCTAAACCTATCTCGGTTTTATTGGCCTTGTAACATATTATATAAAATATACCTCTGTAACAGGCTCAGGTTCTGGATTCATCAATGCTTCCAGTGATTTATCCGAAATATAAGTTTTGTTAACTCTTGCAACGTTCAGCAAAATTTTCTTTGCTTCATCAAAATTTTGTTTGGAGAGCAACCATCTTACACTCTCAGATAAGATGAAGTAATAGCTGATGACGAGGAAGCATGGGATGAACAGTATCATGACCATGTATCGCCATGGTTGAATTACCCATGCCACTACTCCAAGCAAAACTAGACCAACAGCAAACATTGTAGCACTGATAGCGCTTACGAGTACCCTATATTTTGGGCCTACCAGTTCAGCAGCTGAAAAAAATATATTTTTGTTTCAAAATATTACAAGTTTTTTCATAATGGCGGCTCATCACAATGTTTTTAAATTTTGTGTTTTATGATAATACTCGTCATAATAATATGTATGATCTTGAATAATATTTCTATTTAGTTATTAGCATCTAAGAAAATACGCAAGATTTCCTCCATACGCTTAACGTGATTAGTATCATAGTAATGTATACGTGTATGTACTAAACTATAAACTTACCAAAAATATAGGCACAACTGTAAACCCCACCACCGAGAGCGCTCTGTAAAACTTGCGTCGCCAGATACATTGGGTAGTTGACTGAAAAAGCTCTGATGAGACCAAACAGAGCAACGTTGAAGATACTAATGACCAAGGCGATTCTTCTCCCGAATTTATCTGATATGACCCCAATGACGGGTAGGGCGAACAATAAGCCCACACTGCCCAAGGTGCCAGCGAGTGCTCGTATCCAGTCCTGACATCCCAGGTCAAACTGAAAAATAATAATAAATAATTATAAATATTAAAGAATAAGTAATTATAAGACAATATTCATTGCAAATAATGCATTAAAGTACGATAAATAAATCCATAATATTTTATTGTGATAACTAGGGAATTACGGAAATAGGAACTCAAAATATTTTCGACTGTATTTAATTTTATTAGTGTTTATTTAATTTAAATTTATTTAAGTATACAGGATGTCCCAGAAGTCGACGTCGTCCCTTCGAAGGCTGATAGACCAGCTCATGACTCACCAGAATATTGTAATATGACCTTAGTAAAAAATCTTTAGTTTTCGAGATATTGGCACTTTTAATAATTTCTTAAAAATTACACCTCATGTCAGTTTTTCGACTGCCGCAACTACAATTTCCCGTATTGTTGGATACAAATTTGTATTGCGGAATCCTGACTAGTTCTGCTATTGACCACGGTTATAAACAAAGCTAATAGAGTTTGAACTTTGTAGAAAAAAAGAAAACTTTTCCCTAATCGTGATTTTAAAAACTTTTTCTCCTAACTTTCACTATCCATACTGAACAAAAAATACACCACACTAACTTGGGCTGTTACTTTAAAAAGTTGCTCATTTTATGTAGTTTTCAAAATAGTAAAGTAGTTGCTATTAAGCTACGTCAAAAAAAAATTTTTGCTATTTTAAGTGCACAGAGAACACATTTTGAATGTTTTTCTTTAGTTAGAATTTTGAACAAAAACACTCGTTACATTGAAATTACCCAGATATTTACTTAAAAATTGTACGTTGAAGTGTAAGATGCTTACTAAACTTAGAAACTAAACAGAATACAAGGATTTTTTTAAAACTGTAAGGAGAAATACAAAGATGGAGAACACATTAATAATATCATTTACTGAGTTAGACTCATTATAGTGAGAGAATAGGTGACGCCATGCACGTCTTTTGTTTGTTCTATACATGAGTTTGTTTATTAGTTACTAGTACGTTACGCTATTGATGTGCATCGTTTTGTTGTTTTCTTACATTTAACGGATTTTGCATTGTAATTTGGAGTTCTTTTGCCTAGTGACTCGGACTTAAATGTGCTTGGAGACAGTAAAGAACTGACATGGCTCTCTTCTGGACTTTTATGTTTCTGTGATACGCGTCTTACTACCAGTCATTATGGCGTATACATCAGTATGCTAACATGCATTACATTTACAGGGAATACAGAGGCAACGGTGCTGCTGCAGCTAATCTGTATCGCGAAAGGTTAAGGTACTCATGTCCAGATTACAATGCAAAATCCGTTAAAAGTAAGAAAACAACAAAACGATGCACATCAATAGCGTAACGTACTTGTAACTAATTTGTTAATAACTCATGTATAGAACAAACAAAAGACGTGCGTGTCGTCACCTATTCTCTCACTCTAATGAGTCTAACACATTAAATGATATTATTAATGTGTTCTCCTTCTTTGCATTTCTCCTTACAGTTAAAAAAAAAATCCTTGTATTCTGTTTAGTTTCTAAGTTTAGTACGCATCTTACACTTCAACGTACATTTTTTAAGTAAACATCTGGGTGATTTCAATGTAACGAGTGTTTTTGTTCTAAATTCTAACTAAAGAAAAACATTCAAAATGTGTTCTCTTTGCACTTAAAATAGCAAAAATTTTTTTTGACGTAGCTTAATAGCAACTACTTTACTATTTTGAAAACTACATAAAATGAGCAATTTTTTAAAGTAACAACTCAAGTTAGTGTGGTGTATTTTTTGTTCAGTATGGATAGAGAAAGTTAGGAGAAAAAGTTTTTAAAATCACGATTAGGGAAAAGTTTTCTTTTTTTCTACAAAGTTCAAACTCTATTAGCTTTGTTTATAACCGTGGTCAATAGCAGAACTAGTCAGGATTCCGCAATACAAATTTGTATCCCACATTACGGGAAATTGTAGATGCGGGAGTCTAAAAACTGACATGAGGTGTAATTTTTAAGAAATTATTAAAAGTGACAATATCTCGATAACTAAAGATTTTTTACTAAGGTCATATTACGATATTCTAGTGAGTCATGAGCTGGTCTATCAGCCTTCGAAGGGACGACGTCGACTTCTGGGACAGCCTGTATATATTATTAATAATCTAATTTTTGTCATTGCAATCTAATATGGATAAAGATGATATAGTCAAAATGTTTCTAGTTTCCGATATTATCGCATCATACTCGTTTTTTCCAAGCTGTAAATGAGTTGTTACTTGTTTTCCTGCAGATTCCATCTTATTAACTAGATGGGGGAGTTTGATAGCGGAACGTGATACCATAATTATGGTTTCTTAAAACTATAAACAGAAAACGGCTCGTTAATTATTATTAACTACTTGTTGCCCGCGACTTCGTCCGCGTATACTGATGGCGCATTATTGCATTAATTTCGACTAAATTTGATTACCATAAAAAAGGTTATAGTGAGTCAATCTTAAAAGATTTTTTTAGATCATTTAAAGAGGAATAATTCTTTCATACTAATTTTTGGGTAGCTTGAATCATTTACGCAGTACACGCATCGGAAGCCCTCAAATATGAATTTTCCCCGTTTGTTCAACATTTTTAAATTGTGCTTTGCTCCTATTGATTGCAGCGTCATGTTATTTAGCTTAAAACATTCCTCGACAAATGGACTATCTAACACAAATATTAAATTAATTAATATTATGTTTATAGCAGTTTTTCCGCTAAATAATACCCATAACCTGCAAGCAAATGTGTGAGTGCACGCATAAGCATGCGTAACGCACCTCCCTCCTCCCACACTGCTTATGCGTGCACTCAGATGCAAGATCGTGCAAACACCACCACCACACAAGCAACAATGTCGGCAAGATCGTGCAAAGCCCCACACCACCATGCAGGTTGCAAAACTCGACGCGCGTTTCGCCCCGAACCCGGAGCATCCTCAGGAAGTGGACCTGCGAACAAAGTTCGTTAGTAATGCTGCCAAGCAAACCGCCACCTTATATAGACTACTGGCTACTAGTACCCCCACCAAACATATTAATGAGCGGTGACGTAGTCAAGCAAGTTTGGTCATTCAACAATGCATGTCTATTGTTGTTCTTTTCTTTAATTATTTCTAATTGTTCCAACACGCTCAGTCGAAAGCCTTTGTCACATTTATGTAATATCTTATAGGAATGGCCATCGGGTACACTATGACCACTATCTAAAAGGTGTTTAGCAAAATGTGATTTATCACGATGACCATTTCTATAAGCCGCGATGTGTTCTTTGTACCGAGTCTCAAAGTTACGTCCAGTTTGACCTACGTATACACTATCGCATTCAGGACAATCGATTTTATAGACACCGGATTGGTACTTTAAATCAATCCGGTCTTTATAATGACACAATTGATTTTTTAAAGTATTATTTGTCCTGAATGCGACGTGCATATCGTTATTTCTCATTATTTTAGATAAACGTGCAGATACCTCACCCATGTAGGTCAAACTGGACTTGTATCTAACCACTTCCTTATCAGGAGTCCCTGCGTACAAAAACTTAACCAATTCCTTTTTAATTTTATTATTTAAAATATTATTAATAATTTTGGGATTATACCCATTCGACTTAGCAATTTGGTAAATTATGTTTAACTCTTTCTGATAATTTTCTTTACTAAGAGGAATGGACATTAATCTGTGAACGTAACTATGAAAAGCCGCGAGTTTATGTTGCCAAGGATGACATGAGGATGCATGAATAGTAGTATTAGTATATGTCGGTTTGCGAAAGATTCCAAAACTGTGTTTATCGTTATCTCTAGTAATAGATAAATCAAGGAAGTTAAGTGTTTTATTGTCTTCACATTCTAATTTAAATTTAATTTTAATATGTTTTTTATTAAGATTTTTAACAAAGACGTCCAGTTGTCTCTCTGTACCGGTCCAACAAAGGATGCAATCATCTACATATCTATAGTAATATAAAATACTTTTGTCATTAACAATATTTCTTTGTTCAAAATCATTCATAAATATTTCGGCCAGCAAGGGACTCAGTGGTGAGCCCATTGCTAGACCGTCTTGTTGAACAAAGAATTGATTGTTAAATCGAAAGTAGTTTTGTTCCATGCAGATTTTAGTAAGAGTAAGCAATTCCAGACCTTCACCAGGAGGCAAACGTTTTTCCAATTCATTCCCCAGAATACCCAATGTTTCCTCACACGAAACATTAGTAAATAAACTATCTACATCAAGCGAAACTAATTTGCAACGAGGTGGCAAAGTCACATTTTTTATTTGATTTACTAATTGCAAGCTATTTTTAATTGCATAAGGTGGCCGAAATGAAATCCTTTGTTTAATAATGTAATTTAATGACTTTGCCAACTCGTATGCCGGTGCACCTATATATGAGACAACTGGACGCATTGGGATATCAGTTTTGTGAATCTTTGGCAAACCGTACAGTGATGGTGCGTGAGGATTCATTGGAATAAGTTTTCTCTTCGCTGATTCGGTACCAAATAAATATTTATTATTGTTTATGGCTAATTTAATCTTAGCCATAAACTTGTTAGTTGGGTCAGAAGGAACCCTTAGAAATTGATCACACCGAATCACGTTATTTACTTTTTCCAAGTAATCGTCACGCTCCATCACCACTATTGTGTTACCCTTATCTGCTTTAGATATAACCAAGCCATTATTATCTATTGTTTGTTTTAATGACCTCAAAGCTACTCTTTCATGGTTAAGTGAATAACCGGAAGGAGTACCCTTGATTTCATTGGCTAGTAAACCCTTAACCATGTTATCCTTTTTATTAACTACAGTTGCTATCTCTGATTCAACCGCAAGCATTTCCAAAGCATTCTGATTAATATTAGGAGTAATATTATATTTAAGACCCTTTTCCAAAAGTGACATGTCATCCTTGGCAAATTGGACATTGGTTAAGTTTTTGACGCGAGGATGAAAAGAAAAAGCTTCAGACTGTGTCTCTGTATAGGATTGTACAAATCTATTTTTATTTACTAAAGTCTGAAGCTTTTTTTGTTGATTAATATATTTAGCATGCACTTCGATTGATGCGAAATCACGTGCTTTTTCGTCTAACCAATCGAATTCAATGTTATGTAATTTATATGAGAGCTCGGTATAAAGAACTTTGAGATGTAGTTTTAAATTATCTCTAACGGTAAACCAGTGACGTATCTCTTCATTAAGCCAAATGGCTTCGGCTTTTTTAATAGCCCTATTGGCGGCTCGACTGTGCGTGTTGGTTTTAATATTAATATAGTTAGGAACAACATTTAGATGTTTGCATTGTTGATTGAACCAAACATTTTGGGCGGCGACTCGATGTAACTTTGTTAGTTTAATATAGAGTCTTGCCTGTACGGTCATGCTCACCGATTTTAAATAGTTAATAGAATCAGGCGTTACTTTGCGGAAATCCATAGCATTAAATTAATTAATATTATGTTTATAGCAGTTTTTCCGCTAAATAATACCCACAACCTGCAAGCAAATGTGTGAGTGCACGCATAAGCATGCGTAACGCACCTCCCTCCTCCCACACTGCTTATGCGTGCACTCAGATGCAAGATCGTGCAAACACCACCACCACACAAGCAACAATGTCGGCAAGATCGTGCAAAGCCCCACACCACCATGCAGGTTGCAAAACTCGACGCGCGTTTCGCCCCGAACCCGGAGCATCCTCAGGAAGTGGACCTGCGAACAAAGTTCGTTAGTAATGCTGCCAAGCAAACCGCCACCTTATATAGACTACTGGCTACTAGTACCCCCACCAAACATATTAATGAGCGGTGACGTAGTCAAGCAAGTTTGGTCATTCAACAATGCATGTCTATTGTTGTTCTTTTCTTTAATTATTTCTAATTGTTCCAACACGCTCAGTCGAAAGCCTTTGTCACATTTATGTAATATCTTATAGGAATGGCCATCGGGTACACTATGACCACTATCTAAAAGGTGTTTAGCAAAATGTGATTTATCACGATGACCATTTCTATAAGCCGCGATGTGTTCTTTGTACCGAGTCTCAAAGTTACGTCCAGTTTGACCTACGTATACACTATCGCATTCAGGACAATCGATTTTATAGACACCGGATTGGTACTTTAAATCAATCCGGTCTTTATTATGACACAATTGATTTTTTAAAGTATTATTTGTCCTGAATGCGACGTGCATATCGTTATTTCTCATTATTTTAGATAAACGTGCAGATACCTCACCCATGTAGGTCAAACTGGACTTGTATCTAACCACTTCCTTATCAGGAGTCCCTGCGTACAAAAACTTAACCAATTCCTTTTTAATTTTATTATTTAAAATATTATTAATAATTTTGGGATTATACCCATTCGACTTAGCAATTTGGTAAATTATGTTTAACTCTTTCTGATAATTTTCTTTACTAAGAGGAATGGACATTAATCTGTGAACGTAACTATGAAAAGCCGCGAGTTTATGTTGCCAAGGATGACATGAGGATGCATGAATAGTAGTATTAGTATATGTCGGTTTGCGAAAGATTCCAAAACTGTGTTTATCGTTATCTCTAGTAATAGATAAATCAAGGAAATTAAGTGTTTTATTGTCTTCACATTCTAATTTAAATTTAATTTTAATATGTTTTTTATTAAGATTTTTAACAAAGACGTCCAGTTGTCTCTCTGCACCGGTCCAACAAAGGATGCAATCATCTACATATCTATAGTAATATAAAATACTTTTGTCATTAACAATATTTCTTTGTTCAAAATCATTCATAAATATTTCGGCCAGCAAGGGACTCAGTGGTGAGCCCATTGCTAGACCGTCTTGTTGAACAAAGAATTGATTGTTAAATCGAAAGTAGTTTTGTTCCATGCAGATTTTAGTAAGAGTAAGCAATTCCAGACCTTCACCAGGAGGCAAACGTTTTTCCAATTCATTCCCCAGAATACCCAACGTTTCCTCACACGGAACATTAGTAAATAAACTATCTACATCAAGCGAAACTAATTTGCAACGAGGTGGCAAAGTCACATTTTTTATTTGATTTACTAATTGCAAGCTATTTTTAATTGCATAAGGTGGCCGAAATGAAATCCTTTGTTTAATAATGTAATTTAATGACTTTGCCAACTCGTATGCCGGTGCACCTATATATGAGACAACTGGACGCATTGGGATATCAGTTTTGTGAATCTTTGGCAAACCGTACAGTGATGGTGCGTGAGGATTCATTGGAATAAGTTTTCTCTTCGCTGATTCGGTACCAAATAAATATTTATTATTGTTTATGGCTAATTTAATCTTAGCCATAAACTTGTTAGTTGGGTCAGAAGGAACCCTTAGAAATTGATCACACCGAATCACGTTTAAATAACGTGATTCGGTGTGATTAATTGCGTGAGGATTCATTGGAATGAACTTATTCCAATGAATCCTCACGCACCATCACTGTACGGTTTGCCAAAGATTCACAAAACTGATATCCCAATGCGTCCAGTTGTCTCATATATAGGTGCACCGGCATACGAGTTGGCAAAGTCATTAAATTACATTATTAAACAAAGGATTTCATTTCGGCCACCTTATGCAATTAAAAATAGCTTGCAATTAGTAAATCAAATAAAAAATGTGACTTTGCCACCTCGTTGCAAATTAGTTTCGCTTGATGTAGATAGTTTATTTACTAATGTTTCGTGTGAGGAAACGTTGGGTATTCTGGGGAATGAATTGGAAAAACGTTTGCCTCCTGGTGAAGGTCTGGAATTGCTTACTCTTACTAAAATCTGCATGGAACAAAACTACTTTCGATTTAACAATCAATTCTTTGTTCAACAAGACGGTCTAGCAATGGGCTCACCACTGAGTCCCTTGCTGGCCGAAATATTTATGAATGATTTTGAACAAAGAAATATTGTTAATGACAAAAGTATTTTATATTACTATAGATATGTAGATGATTGCATCCTTTGTTGGACCGGTACAGAGAGACAACTGGACGTCTTTGTTAAAAATCTTAATAAAAAACATATTAAAATTAAATTTAAATTAGAATGTGAAGACAATAAAACACTTAATTTCCTTGATTTATCTATTACTAGAGATAACGATAAACACAGTTTTGGAATCTTTCGCAAACCGACATATACTAATACTACTATTCATGCATCCTCATGTCATCCTTGGCAACATAAACTCGCGGCTTTTCATAGTTACGTTCACAGATTAATGTCCATTCCTCTTAGTAAAGAAAATTATCAGAAAGAGTTAAACATAATTTACCAAATTGCTAAGTCGAATGGGTATAATCCCAAAATTATTAATAATATTTTAAATAATAAAATTAAAAAGGAATTGGTTAAGTTTTTGTACGCAGGGACTCCTGATAAGGAAGTGGTTAGATACAAGTCCAGTTTGACCTACATGGGTGAGGTATCTGCACGTTTATCTAAAATAATGAGAAATAACGATATGCACGTCGCATTCAGGACAAATAATACTTTAAAAAATCAATTGTGTCATAATAAAGACCGGATTGATTTAAAGTACCAATCCGGTGTCTATAAAATCGATTGTCCTGAATGCGATAGTGTATACGTAGGTCAAACTAGACGTAACTTTGAGACTCGGTACAAAGAACACATCGCGGCTTATAGAAATGGTCATCGTGATAAATCACATTTTGCTAAACACCTTTTAGATAGTGGTCATAGTGTACCCGATGGCCATTCCTATAAGATATTACATAAATGTGACAAAGGCTTTCGACTGAGCGTGTTGGAACAATTAGAAATAATTAAAGAAAAGAACAACAATAGACATGCATTGTTGAATGACCAAACTTGCTTGACTACGTCACCGCTCATTAATATGTTTGGTGGGGGTACTAGTAGCCAGTAGTCTATATAAGGTGGCGGTTTGCTTGGCAGCATTACTAACGAACTTTGTTCGCAGGTCCACTTCCTGAGGATGCTCCGGGTTCGGGGCGAAACGCGCGTCGAGTTTTGCAACCTGCATGGTGGTGTGGGGCTTTGCACGATCTTGCCGACATTGTTGCTTGTGTGGTGGTGGTGTTTGCACGATCTTGCATCTGAGTGCACGCATAAGCAGTGTGGGAGGAGGGAGGTGCGTTACGCATGCTTATGCGTGCACTCACACATTTGCTTGCAGGTTGTGGGTATTATTTAGCGGAAAAACTGCTATAAACATAATATTAATTAATTTAATGCTATGGATTTCCGCAAAGTAACGCCTGATTCTATTAACTATTTAACACAAATATATTTTTTCAATTCGATTTAGCAGTTCCTAAGATCATCGCGTTCAAACAAACAACGGAAGCCCTCAAAGATGAATAATTTTCCCCGTTTTTTCCACATTTTCCATTGATTCTTCGCTCCTATTGGTCGCAGCGTGATGCTATATAGCTACTAGACTATCCAACACAAAAATAATTTTTCAATTCTAACCAGTAGTTCCTGAGATTAGCGCGTTCAAACAAACAAACAAACAAACTCTTCAGCTTTTTAATATTAATATTGATTATAAGTGTCGTATTTCAATGTTATCTTATAGATTAATGTTAGTTGTTGAACGTAAGACTATCTGGTCTAATTTTTCGCGATAAATCGTAAACAATTTTTTGTAAAAACTCAACTAGCTTGCTACGATAAATCGTAAAAAACTCAAATTGTTTTTTACGATAAATGTACGTAGTAGACAAACAAGACTTACATCGTATACTACTGAATTATCTCTTGCGTAAACAAACTCATCGCAGTTCACAGTTTGGTCCTCATCAAAAATATTAGCTGGACAGTAGTCCAGTGTTCCGTTGACTCCTGTGACGGGAACATACCGCAAACAGCTCGAAAATCCGGAGTCGGTCGCAGGAACAGCGTTCAGGATCCATTCTGGTTCGTAATTGTGTAAATTGTGATATTCCCCGCACTCTTTTATTTGGCATCTGTAAATAAATAAACATAAGGCATGAGAAGGAACTTCTTGTCATCGAATATTTTACACAGCCAAAATAAGTCGTTTACATAACCGGATTTTGATAAATGTTATAGAAGAATCTTATTTATGTTTTTGTGTAATTGCTTTTTGTGTACAATAATGATTAATTTAATTTTCATTTTATTTCCTTTTCATTTGATTTTTCGTTTCATTTTCATTTCATATTTTCATACGTGTACTCAGCTTATAATTAGTATTTTGAGTGTTGTTTGTCAAATAGGAATAAAAAAATAAATGGATTTAATTCAAAATTAATTCAAAACAAAAAAGGAAAGATTAATTAAATTTTTACCTGTGAGGAATAGCCGCCGCAGAGAAAATGTATTCACTTAAGAATCCAGACATTATAGTCGGTATTGACACTAATATTAAATTCCTGAGGGCAAATCTCCCAAATTGTCCCAATTCATTGACCAACACATCGTCTAAGTCAATTCTTTCTACTGTACTTTTGCTGTCCCCTTTTGAGCTCTCCATTTTTCGCAGGAGTTGTTTTCTCGCGTGAACTGAGATCGCTTCTGAGCCAGTTGTGCGAAACAACTGTTTAAATATAAATAATTATCATTTTTTTTTTAATCCTGTGATTAATATTGATAATACATTACGTATATTTAACAAAAATGTTATTAATAACTTGAATTGCTTTAGGCACAGAATATTTTACTTCATTTATTTTCACACTGTTATTTTAAGATCATTTAACCTAATGCATCTATGGCATCGAATCTCTACTTCACAGCTTTCATCTTGGAAATTACACAGTGATTTTGCACTTTTCTATATACCTTTCATTTATTTTAAAATATTAGTTTTTTTAATTTTAGAACTCACACGTCCGTTTTCAACTTATTGAGTAATATAATGAATATCCTACCACCGCCTAGCTATTACGGACCGGTTACTATCTGCTTTATTATAAGTGGCCAGTAGGAGTTAGATTACATGTTATGTATAAGCAAGAACAACTTTCCATTTCACCATAAATTGAGGGATGAAAATAGAAATAGACAGTCTCGATATGTTTTATAACTAAATTTAACATCATTATTAACATGATCTGATAAAGCGCTTACGGCTCATACAAGACAAGCTGTATGAAAAGGGCAATGCTGATTTTTTTTATGAAACGAACCAGGAAACAAGCAGACTAATCGCCTGATAGTAAGCGGCCCATGCTCCCTGGTTCTTCAAATTCCCAACCCCCCCTTGGGCCTCCGGTAACCTCACTCACTCGGCGAAACACAACGCTTATTATTTCACGCCGGTTTTCTGTGAAGTCGTGGTGTTTATCCGGTCGAGCCGGCCCATTTCTGCCAAAGCGTGCCTCACCCACGGTTTTTATTTTTGTATGGTAGGTGTAGCCTTTAGGTAGTTTAGGTAGTTTTCGTGTGGCCATCGATCATACTTTGATTTTTGATATTAGATTGATGACATCAAACTTGCTTGACTTTTTCTAAACACAATAATATGAACTATTTATTAGAGATTTAAAGTCAAAAAAAGGTTAAAAAACATGATGTGTACAGAGTTGAGAGTGGAAGTACCTACACGTGGCAGAAATGAAAATTCATTCGTCACATAAAATTCAAAAAGACTCTCATAGTGCCTAAAGCCCATAACTCCTTTAAAAAGTAAAGCTGTTTTGTAAGAAGTTTAAAAGTAATAAGTATCCGTCATATGGCGTTATATTCATCGGGAATGATGGAACGCGTCCTTGAAGTCAGGCTCAACGTCACTAAAACTGCACATTAAAAATCACCCTATATTATAGCACCAACTGAAAGTGGTGCTACCAAGAAACAAAATTAGTAATGTTAAAATACGGCAAACTTAAAGAACGTGTTGTATATTGAAAAACTCCTTTATAAACGTGCGGAAAGCGGTAACCTAAAATGCTAAAAATAGTCTCTTTTCTCAACTTTCTCGCAGACAATTACTTTCCAGGAATTATTACAGGCTACTGCTAGCGACACTATTAAATTTTTAGACCTAGTTAAAGAACTAGGCATAAAAATTAAACTTAAATTAAAGTTGTTGAAGAAGGCGTAAGAGGCATAAAAAGCCAGGAACAGAATTAAAAACTGTATAATTCCCAGCATTTATCTCGTCTAGACGTGGCGTGTGCAGGTTTGAGATAGGATTGATAAGATACCTCCGCATGCGTACACAGAGGGCCAAGATCCCGCGTCGGCGTGAGCTTCACTTATAAATCTCTTGTCCAAAGATACAAGAGAATGATTAGGTGTCTATTGTCTAATTTTTTTTGTATATAAAGTAACAACGCCTGACTGATTCATCAAAGCTGAGTCAAAACTACTGAAGGTAGAAACGTAATATTTAGACCGAAGCTTCCTTTTGTGACGTATAGGTAAAAGGGGTATTAACGTTTTTATGTAACTTTTGGTTGTAAGATTTAACCACAATTCTCGTATTTAAAGTAGACTTAATTTTACTTTGTTTGGATTGAAAGTGCAGCGACATGTTACTATGAACGGATTTTATGATGTTTCGACCAATCAGAGCGCCTTTCACGTTGGTTTAACGTTCATAAAAACACCTTTTAAGAGTAGAAGCGTGTCGGGACTTGATTGTAATTCTATTAATGTGGATTTTATTTAGCAGAATTTCCTGTCTGAGGGACAATTCTGCTAAATAAATTGGCATTTTGTCATGTTGCTCTTTGGCATGATTCACTAAAACTCTGATTCAATATTTTCTACAATTCGATATTTTAAGGGGTAAAAAGGAGTACCTTCTAAACTTTGTATGGGGAAAAAATATTAAATGAGCGTTTCAGCTTGTAACTTTGTAAATGTAGTCCTTATACAAAATAGGTAAATATGTGTTTCATGATTTTTCGATATTCAAAGGGATGAACTGATTGATTCAAAATGATGTATTTTTTCAGAGTTAGACACACGCTTGACTATTTTACTTTAATGTGTGTTGTATATTCTTAGAATGGTCTCTTCAAACTCGTTTTTTTAATACCAAACACCTTCTGCGGTCAGGTCGGTCAGGTAAGGGGCCGTCCATTAATCACGTGATGTTTTTTACAACTTTTTAGACCCCTCCCCTCCCCCTGGTGATACGTGGTGAGGTTTTATGCTACCCCCCTCCCCCACCTAAGATCACGTGTATTTTTAAAGAAAAACTTTAACTTAAAAAACAATTTAATTGAATAATTTAAGCAATTAAAAACTATACGAGGCATTTGTCTTGTAAGTATTTAAACAACACTACGAATCTACAACCGATAATAATTTCTACATGCATAGACTAGATTCGAAAATTAATACACGTAATGTCTCCTTATACCCCCTCCTCCCCCTTGTGATACTTGGTGTTTTTTTTTTCGGACCCCCCCTCCCCCTTTAGGCATCACGTGATTAATGGACGACCCCTAATAAGCATACATAGACAGCAAAAATCATTATCCTTCCTTTTAGCTTCGTCGTGTTTGGTAAAAAGGGTTCCGTTTCCATTTACTATTTCCATGCAAATGAAGTTGCGGGCACCAGCTGGTTCTCCATAAAATATAATGTTGCGTCTGACCTAACTTTAATCCAATTAAAGTACCTACTTAACCACGAGTATAGAAAGTCTATAATATATGGACTTGGGTTGTGCTAAAATGTTATAAATTGTTGAAAACTTTGCTAACATAAAATGACAAGGCGGAACGAAATAAATAATACTTAGTTTATCTTTAATTATACTTTTAACGAGACAATCTTGAATATATTAAATAATCGGTATCTTGGCAACGGCTGCAAGTTAACATGATTAAATGAAATTTAGTATGCTGGGAGTTTTGGGGGAAAAAATCAATCAAAATCTCCAATAACTAATAAGTCGTAACTCGTAGGTATATCGAAAGCAAACTGCAATAGATTAGAATGTAAGTATACTCCCTTTAGTTAATAATTAATGCTTCCAATTAAAATTTAATGTAAAATACATAAATATCCTCACAGGAAACCGGCGTAAAATAACGCTTGCGTTATGTTTCACCGAGTGTGTGAGGTCGCCCAATCCGTCTCAGTCAGTCAGAATTATCCAAAGAATGTCGTTTTGACAATGACTTGACTTTTGACAAAGAAAGACGTATGACATTCAAGAAGACGTCTCTTCCTAAAATATAAACTACGTCAAAAGTCAAGTCAAAACATATGTCATGGCCGGCCTAAAAATAGTGTTCTAGTCTTTGGTTCTCGCAATAAACTCTTCAAATAATTAGCAAGCAAGGGTTTCTTCAATTTATTTATTTATTTATTAGACACACCAACAAGGAAATACATTAATACAATCTTAGAAAATACGTACAAAGGTAAAATACAGATAAATGCAACCTTAATTACAGGTGTAGTACCGCATGCAATCACATTACACAAGTTAAATAAAAAAAAAATGTAGTTTCACAAAAAGATTTAAAAAAAACGTGAAACTTAGATATAACTAGGTAGAGTTACAAACAAAAAATTACATTGGACAACATTATAATATGCAATTACATTGGCGTATGTTGTATGCAAAGAGCTAGGTTTTAATTGATACATCAATAGATCTTAATATTATTCTATTTTTAAACTTACGTAACTTATCAGATAGTATACAAGCATCGCTATTATGTGACATGTTATTGTATGACCTGCACATTCTCCTGAGCGGTGCAAATTGTCCCAAGTTTGTTTTAGCTACTTTAATGTAGAATGGCTTGTATTTATTTTTTCTTGGCAAACGATTTGGAACATTAATTGCTATTTGGCTCAGAAGTGTGTTGCTGTCAATTACACCGGTTATAAGTTTGTGCAGGAAAATTAGATCTAGGTAAATTAGATCTAGGTATTGCCTACGATCAGACAAAGACTCCATCCCAAAGAAATCAAGCCTGTCTTTATAGTGAGGTAATTTATTTGCCAAACCATGCTTAAATGAAAGGTGCCACAGAAATCGTTTTTGTACACGTTCAATACGATTGGAATAGATAGCATAATGAGGGTTCCAAGCAGGACTTCAATATTCCTACTTACCTATATAGTGTACATAGAGCTGGCCCAAAATCAAACATCTCTTTTACATAATATTTTTGTAAACGTTTAGATTGAATTGATTCTGAACAGCGTGTTATCTAAGTAGGTTATATGTCATGGGATACTCATCCCAACTTACCTGTCCGGTAGTTGTGGTATAGTATACGGGTATGCGACCCCGGCTTCCCTAGCTATTACTGTCCTATCCCTTGCCCTCCTGGGCGGTAATCCTACATTTCCTATTTCCCACTCTAACTTACCTATCTTCCTTTCCACACCACCTATCCTTCCCTTTTCCTATTCCTATCCTCTCCGCAAATCCGTGGGAACGCAATGGATAATTATAAATATAATTTAATCATCCAAAATGTCGGCGATGTGGTTCGCCACCCATCACGTCTCGTTCTCGCGGAGGCGAAAAGTGGCCCATGGAAAGCCGCTTCGCTACGTTGAATGTAAGAGGAGGAATAGATGGTAAGAATGATAAGAGGAGGAATAGTGGATAAAGCGAAACAAGTATGTAAGGATCGTAGCAAGTGGAAAGAAGTGGTCTCTGCCTACCCCTACGGTAAAGAGGCGGTCTCTGCCTACCCCTACGGGAAATAGGCCTGATTATATATATGTATGTATGTATTACTCGGCGACTTAACTTGACACCTGGTTCGATTGACGTTTGCATAAAGTACTGAGGGCATTTTTTTTTTAAATTAAATGAATAATATCAATATTTATGAAAAACTCAATTTTTGTAATTGTGCACTTCCAGCTATTTTTGATATCTTTGTATATATATTATATATAATATAATTGTATATATACAAAGATAACAAAAATCCAAAAAGATTAACAAATAATAGCTAATAAATGAATTCGAAATGCAAACTGAAGGATACCTGCACCGGTAGGCGATAACATAATATGCACGCTACTGGACTCGCATGGCGGGAGCGGGGCCCGCGCGGGGAAGCGGGGGAGAGGTTGAGTTTCAAGCCAGGTGCCTAAATCGCCCGGGTAGTATGTTTGTTATATAGCGCACAGCTGTTTCAGGTAATTTATTAAAATGGTAAAATAAATAAAAATAAAACAACTTATATTTATAAATAACAAAGGAGATCTTCTTAATCAAGTTCAGGTACTTTGTGTTTCTTTTGACTCCGGTCGGCCCAATGCCTCTGCCTCAGCCAGGGTGTCAGGCATCTTAGTGCCCAGGGTCTCTGGTTGAGTTAGGACTAGAAGGCCAGAGATGACGCCCATGATTCCGAACATCATAGACGGAGTACCATGCCAGTAGTCAGCCTGGAATATATTGTATTATGTTTAGACATCTGAAATTCGACCTCTCGGGCGGCTTTGCCTGTAACCATGAGCCGTTCTAGGTTCTATCCATCCTTTCTTGCTATGTGACCAAAGAACTCCAGAACTCTACGTAAGCATAAGATGATAGTCTGGTTTTTATTTGTAGCTCACGCAGAATGGATACGTAAGTACGAAAGGCGGTCCACGGTATTTGTAATATTTTTCGCCCACACCACATCTCAAAGGCATCAATTCGGTCGTTCGGAGTCCACGTTTAGGCTCCGTAGGTAAATATGGAAAATACGCCGGTGCCGGTATTACGGTGCGCCGATCTCAGTCTGCTACAGTACTGATGGAGGCCGAGGAGAGAGGCGCACCTTACCATCTGATGCGCCCATCGTGGAGGGCCTTCGGGCTTCCGTGATGGAGCCGCTTGTAGGCGGCTGCCGCCGGCGGGGTCGCGGATGTGTGTATCGTTCCCGTGGCCCCGTCAGAGGGCGGTGAGGAGGAAGATGGGGGGGTTTTTAGTGGGTATACCGTGGGTCTCATTAGCCTATACGGGAATCCCACATCACCACTTAGGTGCCCCCTGCGCCTGGATGGTATGCGTAATGCATTTTCCCCCCCGGAAAAAAAAAGCTCTGGTTCAAAACTTAGGCTACTTTTACCCATTTTATAGTACCCGATATTATATTTACGTGGGCGGAGCCGCGGGAAAAGGGTAGTATTATTTAAATAAACTTACAAGAACAGGTGTTAGAGGAGCAGTGATGGATCCAACTCTTCCGATCATAGAGGAGAAAGCGAGCAGGCTGTGTCTGAACTCCGTGGGGTAGAGCTCGGATGTAAAGAGGTAGAGAGAAGTAAACACGATGGAGATGCCAAACTTGCCCAGCAAGAACACTATCAGACGGATGGTTGTAAGGTCTGAAAATAATTAAAATGTTAAGTAACCTTGTAACGTAGTTACATTTTTAGTGATTAAATTTGTTCAAATCGATACCCTCAACGCCATCTATGGTGTATTCAAGTAACTACGGTTTTGGATTCTATATTGATTTAAATCTAAAATGTTTTCAATTTAAACACAATAATCTTTATAAACAACTTAAAATACACTAGTTTTGCTTTATTAGGTAATAATACTTAATAACTCAAATATTTTTTTTGCCTTAACTTCCTTCAAATTGGCAAAAACTCTTAGGTGTGTGGTCAACTTTTAAAAAGTTATGATAGGTCGGGTATATAACCATGAAGCATAGATACCAGGAGTCCGAACGGTATAGGCTTTTCCATAGTAATTATGTACACAATAATAGGACCAGATCTTAGTTCTCTTTTCTGCCGCTAGCTGTGCGAGACCGACGAGTACCGAGTGTTGCCAATACTATTATACTGAGTGTTGCTAATACTATTATTTATTATAATTATTTTTAAATTACCGTTAGGCAATTACCGTGTTCTACGGTATCTATTTTTCGAGAACAGTTTCTAAGAATTTCCTAAAACGTTTATATAATTAGATTTAAATCCACGTTTCTCTTAATATTTTCTTCCAGAGCTGTCAATAGCAACATTTAAACTTCCCGCGTAATTTCAAACGAGTGCTTGTCGGACTGTCGCGCGCTCTACTGGCAAAAATCTGTCCCCGTAATTGAGACCATTAATTTAACATTACGTTCGGACTCCTGGTATCTATGCTTCATGATATAACCCTGACGCGCGATTGACAGCTCCTTTTTTCATATCTCATCCTGGTCACTTTTTAATTATTTGATCGTGGTTAGGTACTTTATTCCACGTTTTATTTTTCAAGTAATTTTAACCCCCGGTATTTTCGGTGAGTTATCTGTGTTCTATGTCTATAAATGTGTAGATTTTGCTTTAATAATTTTATGTTGTTCTTTTCCAAATTACTAATATCAAAGTGTAAAATTGTAATTGTCAAAATTGTTTTGTGGAACACGTGGTCGTTTCCCATATTTTGTACTGGATGCTAAAATCATTGTATGCTTTTGTTTTGCCAACACGCATTCACATTAATTTCACATCTGGTTGCCTAGTTTTATATTTTGATTTCCATGCGTTGTTGTAAATTATAACCTGTCAAACTTTTGTACATCATGAAATTTTGCATTGCAAACTTTTAATTATTTTTAAACATTCGCTATGTACCTTTCTTAATTTGTAAGGGACCGCGACCTTGGATTCGGGACTCCGGTATCCACGAGGCCGCGGCACGAGAAACAAGCTCTGCATATCTGGACTTATCATTCCAGGGTTCTAATTTCCGGGTACAAGCCCCTGAAGCTCCTTTTGGGCTACCTACGTTCCGGCCTGAGACCATTGTTCCAGTCAGGGAGCAACAAAACCAAGACCAGATCTGTCGGTCTGATTTTCGTCCCGGCCTGTGGCAGCAGACAGACCCTCAACACCTGACTGCGGACTGTTGGAGACGGACCTCCTACCAAGCTAAGTGCCGTGTGCCAATCTGCCCCTAGTCTCCCCGATAACCCAAAGGCTGAACCAGACTCGTCGGCTAGATTATCCGCGATCCCTCTCTAGTCATTTTTTTTTAAATAATATATTATTGTTACGGTAATTTTGTGTTTTTTTAATCACACCTGTAACAACCTCCGAATTGACAAGCAGTGAGCGAGCTGATAATGATGATTTATAGCTAAGAACTTCTGATAAGTTAAGTTAACTTTCTGCTTTCAAATAAAAAAAAATAACCATCTGATGTAATAAGGTATGGTAAATTGTATTTTAGAAAATTAAACACGAAATTTTAAGAGTAGGTACTATTTTAAGCAGGTTTAAATTTTTTTTACAAACACATCTAAGTGGGTAGGTACTTAGTTTTATTTATTAAGCGATGTTGTTATGTATTCTAAAACTGGCCTGAGTAGGTATTAAAAGATTTGAGTATTATGTTAATATGACACATCGACCTTGTAAAACTTTGTACTGAATGTTCACACGTACATTTATAGCAATAAATTGATATTTTCAATTTTGTTTATCAGCTGGATTTGAACAGATTATCTAGTTTACGCACGCTTTTCTTATATCAGTAATCTTATCAGGCGCATGCTAATTTTTCGATAATAAGGAATTTACAAAAGGAAAATTAAGATAAGGGAAATAATCTTAGCTAAATTGATGTTATTGTACTTAATCTAAGTCAAACTCTTATTAATTTTTGTACCTATATAAGTTATTTTACACTACAGAAACCCAGTATAGAATTTATATTGAATCATTTTACTAAGTAACATAAAATACCAACTTTCTACGAACTTACCATTAGGTATGAAAATGAAAGCAATGTTACAAGCAGCACTGAACAAGAATCCACACGATAGAGTGGCTTTTCTGCCGATTCTGTCCAAAACCAAGATAGCCGTGAAGAATCCAGGAATCTCAACTGCGCAGGTCAGAATAAAGTTCAAGTACATGGTGTCAGAAAGACTGGTGGAATTGATGGAGAGGCCATAGTAAACAAACGTTGTGGTAATCCACCAGATAGGAGTGGTGCATACTCGTCTCAGAAGGATCGGTGAGCGGAAGATAGTTTTGATCAATCCAGGGCCTTTGTCCTGAAATAAAAATTACAATAAGTAAAACTTTGAGTAATTAAAAAAATATCAAACACTATGATAAAATAATGCGATTATATAGATACGAATGTAATCAAGACAACATAGTAACAAGCCATATACTAATGAAAAAAACATAATAATTAAAATCTGAAAAAATCTCACCTCAGGAGTTACAACAGATACTGCTGGAGGAGGCGTGGTTAGAGCTGCAAGAGACTTCTCACTGATTGTAGTCTTGTTAACTTTTGCTACTTTCTGTAGAATAACGGTGGCTTCATCGTATCTCTGCTTTGATAGCAGCCATCTGACACTTTCAGAGAGGATCCAGTAGTAGCTGATAATTAGGAAGCAAGGGATATGAAGGACCATGATCATGTAGCGCCAGGGTTGGACCAACCATGCCACTCCACCAAGTATCACAAGACCGGCGGCAAACATAGATGACGATATAGCACTAGCGAGCACACGGTATTTGGGACCGACCAACTCAGTGGCTGAAAAGAATAATTTAAGTAAAGTAAGTAATAAAATAAAAAAAATATGAAATTTAAGTGTATTAAACCCAAATACTACATATAACTTAGAGTTGAAAGTTAAAAATAAATGAAGGTTATGTCAAAAAGGTTTGACCAGTACCCTAAGCAGGAACATTTTGCGGTATCGTTACGTGTACGTAAGCGAGAAATATAGTATGAAAACCATGAAAGCGCCTCTAGCGGACGTAAAAGTAACTAAAATTTTCATACAATATTCCTCATAATTCTCGTTTACTTACACGTAGCGATACCTCAAAATGTTTCTGCTTGACGTACTGGTTGTTACGAGCAAATTACATAGACATATTACTCATTTAATAAGATATGTATTATACTTTAATAGCAATAATTCTTAGATTATCCTATCATTTTATTGTTACGTTTTCATAAATGCATGTTTTTGTTGATGTATTTAAGTATTTATTCGATGTAATAATGCCTTAGTTCTTAAGTATGTAAACAACTCACAAGTACTGTGTTTATGTATTTTGCTTCTCGCTATTAGTGAAAACTTATTAATGGCTTATAGTAATTTATAAAAATAAAAAAATAAATATAGGTTTAATTTTATCGACAAATCACCTCCCCTTTTGGACCCCCAAAATCAATTGGCTAGAGATATCAAGTTGAAATTATGCTCAAGTACCGTCGCTTGAAGCTGTGAAAAAATCAGACTTCTAGTTGAACGTAAAAAAGACACAGCAGTTTTTACCACAAAAATGCATATTACGACACTGTCAAGGTAGTCATAATCATAGGATCCTTCTCGTTTACCTAGAACTATAAAATTTGGCAAATAACTGCATCGTCATAATATACTGCAACAACATAAAAAAAAAAATCGGCGAAAAGGCCAGATTTGTGGAAAGAAAATTCTTGGATTTTGCCCCACGATAATGCACCTTCGCACAAGGCCATTTAACCAAACCAAAGGTTTAACCAAAGGCTCAACAAATACTATCGAGGAATCAACATATTTACCAGATATGGCTCCAATCGACTTCTTTATTTTTCCTAAACTCAAATTACTACTTCGTGGCACCCGTTTTCAACCGGTAGAAGACAAAAAGGAAATCCGCGGCGAGAACTGAACTCAAGAATTCCGGAAACAGCGTTTAAAAATTCGTCATTTTGTGTTATATTGATCTTTTCCCGGTACTTTCTTGACAGTGTAGTATGTCATAATATTAGCTTCTCCATACAAACTTGCCTCACCAATTTTCAAATTTTGGTAAAATAGTTCAAGCTCAAGCTGCGAAACTCAATTCTTATTTAGGTAAAATGTTTCTATTTTTACGGGACCCTCGGTGGGCGAGCTACACTTCCTGTTGTCCGTTTTTTTCTTTTTTCATTAATATAAGAAATGAAAATCACGCTTTTTTAAACTCAACAAAAACGAAAGTAGATACTCACCGATAATGTAAGAAGAACTGAATGTACCAGCTCCAAGAGTAGTTTGTAAGAGTTGAAGCACCATATACATAGGGTAATTGACGGAAAAAGCTCTGATAAGACCGATGAGAGCTAAGTTGAAGACGCTGATAACTACTGCTACTCTTCGGCCGTAGCGATCCGATACAAAACCGGTAATTGGTAAAACTAGAAGCGTTCCTACGCTGCTAAGCGTTCCAGAGAAAGCTCTCAGCCATTCTTGACATCCAAGGTCAAACTGAAAAAATTTACGTTATCCTTTATAATTTAACGACCTTTTATGATTTCCACTGTAATGTTTGAAAATAGGTCAAGGTTAAAAAGCTATGTTTTAAGTTTCTACGTCTATAAAAGCAATTCATATACAAGTTAAAAAAAATTTAAGGCTAAATAAGCAGGATCGAAAATACCATGATCGATCAAACATTAATTGTTTATCGCAAAAATTAGTGTGACTTACATCATAAACAACTGAATTATCTCTGGCGTATACAAATTCTTCGCATCCTATTCTGTCAGATGAGAACAGATCAGCTGGACAGTATAAGGAAGTACCGTTGACTTCAGGGTTACTGGGCGCGTATCTCTCACAACTCTCGAAGCCACCACTGGAGTCGAGAGGAATAGCGCCAAGAATCCAGTCTGGCTCGAACTCCATTAATTTACTGTCTTCGCCACATTCTTGTACCCGGCACCTGATTAAATATTATAGATATTAACAGAATCATGAAGGATACCTAAAGACGTAAGCTGTTGATTTCTTATCAACAGTTTACGTCTTTAGTTCTTTCTCTTACATAAAAGCCACTTATCCACTTGTCTTCAGCCACAAAATTAGTATGAACCTATAAATTTTTTATGTGAAGTAATGTCATAGCAACTGGCATAATGCATGTTATTGATATTTTAAATGTGATCTCCCAATCTTTGAACTTGAAAAGGCTTAATTGAAACTGGATTACCTATGAGGAATTGCTGCCGCGGAGAAGATATATTCGCTCATAAAAGCTGACATAATTATTGGCAAGGACACTAGCAACATGTTTCTTATCTGGAATCTTCCAAACTGACCCAATTCGTTGACCAAAACATCGTCTAAGTCCAAGGGTTTTGCGAATGAACTGGATTTCCTCGGCCTTGCTTGGCTGTCTTTTCTTTCTTCTGACGGCCCTTCCATTGTACTTCCTCGTCTACTGTCTGACATTCTGATAATGTCTTTTGGTCAGAAATCTGACCGCCTTTCCGACCGATCAATGTGTAAATGATTCTAATTATCAAATTCCTTCAAAACCTTTCTGTTTTACATCATATCAATATGATAAAATATAATAACATTGTTATCAATGACGGTTGATTTTTTATCAAATGATTATAATTAATCCTTAATTTAATTATTTTTACAAAGTACCGTGACATACTTATCAAAACTTGAAAAGCCAGCATTCCTATACGAAGGTTTGAATTTTTTTAATCCAGAGGATCCAATAACGTAAATTAAGTATTATATTTTACGTTATTGGCGTGTGACTCTTAAATTATTTCTACTTATATTGTAATTATGTAGGGTATATTTTTATCCAAATTAAATATGTGAGTAGAAACTACTAGGCTAAACTAAAAAATTTCCCCATTTACAGAAAAATAACATAATTAACATTTCCTGACAACTCTCACTAAGTATGGACACCCTTGTCGCAATGCCATGCACTGCACCGCTGCTCAGTATCGGGCGCACGGTTTTGAATCTTACAGCATCAAATTTATTTGGATGCTCTAACTTTAAATCGACGATATTATTTAATAGGATAATCTGGTCAAATTTTAAGATAATCTGTTTTATAAATTTTTGGAACGTGAATCGAATACTGATCACGTTCCTTGAATATCTATTTTTGTTTTTAGAATAGAATAGAATAGAATAGAATAGAATAACATTTATTGCATGAAATGTGGTTTATAAAGGTGTTACAATATGATGCTTTATATGGATCCAACATTCTGCCTTGTCAGTGGCGTGCAAAATTATTACAAGAGGCAATATCACAAAAGTCAAAAATAAAGATATTGAACATTAACATAATAAGTATTAACATTAGATATTTAAGTCATAACATAAATTGAATTCATTAAGTGAATAAATTATACATCAATTAAATTAAACAAGTCCTATTACACATAAAAAAGAAAAAAATATATAACAGACAAACAATATTTCAAATGTTATTAAAAAAAAAAAGTGTCATGTGTCGAAGAGAGGTTATAAATTATAATTTTTAAGCATGGCCTATTACAACCCTACAACGTGGCAGCCAAAAACATAGTACTTATACTTAATGTATTATAAATTTGTCCAAATTATGTTAGAAAGTAAGAAGATAAATTATTACTGAACTGCTATCCAATTAGGGTCATTGCGTCGGTTTGCGGCCCTGCGTTAGTAAGCGACCATTTGACGGTGACACAGCGAAAATACTATGATAATAAGAATGCTGTCTCTTTTTTCTAGTAACATATTATGTGATTTAGACAAGGATGACTTTAGTAACCCTAATGCGTATTTGAAATTCCGGACATTTTACTTATCAATCGAAAAATCGCATCTAGTTTTGCACTAATTTTCGCGAGGCCGCGCACGCGTCGGATTTTACAGAAAAAATAGTGGACAGTGGTGCGTTTGAAAGTAAGTATTACCCAGTCTTCATTACATTATGTACTAGGTGAATATTTTAACATGATACGGGAGCTTAGTTAAACATATTATTACATTGTTTAATGTACAAAAATACTACATTCTTAAAAAATTAGGTGGTCGCAAACTGAATAATGAAAATCAGTAAAGTTTTATTTTGCGGCCGGGTGGCCGGATAACTAGCATAACAGTTTAAATGAACTTTTCGTTTTTTTTATGGCCCTACTAATAGAGTTCAAAGTTTGAGACTTTATTTTGGTTTTAATTTGGGATTATAACATAGGGTTTAGTTTACGACCATTAATATCACTTTATTTAACTAACTAATCCATTCAAAATATGAACGTGGTCGCAAATTAATATCGAGATATTGATGTTGCTAATTTGCGGCCGTCATATAAATGTAAGGAGATTACACGGCCGTAAACTGAATTATTTTTTATTCGTGAGGCGATAGACGACCACTTACTCATAATCGTTAAAAATATCTCAAAATTTCTGACTTGAAAGTGAAAAAAGTGCCCATTTTTTAACCCCCGACTAGAACAGACATAAGTTTGACGTGTCTGTATGTTTGTCTGTCTACCCCTGGCATCGTGGCATCCAAACGGATGAACCGATACTGATCGAGTTTGTTTGTTTGAAAGCTGACAAGATCAAGAGTGTTTTAGCTGTAATTCATCATCGTCAGCTCACTTTGCTCACTCTCACTTGACGTTACATTTTTTCTTAATTTTGATTGTTAACAGATGCCTTTCTCTAAGTCTCAAAAGAAGAAATCTGTCAAATATCGACCTGAAGATATAGAACGAGCGTTAAAAGAAATTAGAGATGATAAGAAAGGTATCAGGGAGACTTGCAGAAAATACGGAATACCCAGAACGGTTAGTAGGTAGGTAGGAGACACGATGTGCTACAAGCTAGGGGGCTGGAGCCATATTTAGGAGTTGAAGGAGAAAAAAAAGGAGTGGAGGTTATCCACTCCTGCTGAACTTATACCCGATCCTATAAACATTAAACTGAATACTACGTCTCCCCAAACACAAATCACGTCTGCAACTGAAACAAGTATGCTCACTCTACAGCAGTGGCGTGGGGTTCCTATAACTCCATTCCTTTCGGCTTCACTTACCACTTAGGTACCTTTTGAATACCCTCATCCAAATCCCTACTATACAGACTGCTCTACAGCCAGGAAAAACAAAAGCTATTAGTACTGCAACGACCTCAAAATCAAAAACATTGACGGATAACGTGTTTGCCAAGAAATTATATCAACCCTGACCTTCTGAGAAGCCAAAAAATTATCTAAGATCTACTTTACCTTCCTCTATATCAAGTCAAAAATGGCGAGATCATTATAAAGAAAAAGAAGAGGCTAAATTAGAAAAAGAAAGGGTAAAACACGAGAAAAAAGCTACCGCTAAACGCTAAAAATAGGAATCAGAGAATAAGAAACAAGAAACTCATAGAGGAAAGAAAAGAAAAATATATATTACAAAAAAAGAAACAAATAAAGAGACAGAAAAAGAGAGAGAAGAAGGATTAGAAGTATATTTAAAAACTCAGTTTGAGAAATACACACATTATCTTGAATTGTGTTGAAAATGTGTGCTCCAGAGTTGGCACCGGATTAAATGCGTCTATTTCGGCTCTCCTACTCTTATGGCACAGTCTCGGCATCTTGGAAGACAGCTTTTCCCGATCCCTAAAAAAGGTGATCGCTCCAATCCTTTCAACTACAGACCAATCGCTATAACCTCTCTCTTCTCGAAGTTAATGGAGTCCATTGTTAATAGCCAGCTCCTTCGGTACTTACACGTTCAGCAGTTGCTAAGTGAGTACGGGTTCAGTAAAGGTCGATGGGCTGGTGATCTTCTGACGTACTTAACTCTGACTAATGGGCACAGGCGATCGAGTCTAAGGGAGAAGCATTGGCTGTAAGTTTAGACATAGCTAAATCCTTTGATCGGGTTTGGCACAAAGCGCTTCTTTCGAAGCTTCCTTCCTATGGGATCCCCGCAAAATTATGCAAGTCGGTCACGAGTTTCTTAGCAGACAGAAGCATAAGGGTCGTAGTCAACGGTGAGAGCGGATATTCTGTCTGTTGATGCTGGTGTTCCACAAGGCTGTGTGCTATCGCCTACCCTGTTCATACTGCATATCAATGACATGTTACAAACCAATAACTTTCATTGCTATGCAGATGATAGTACGGGTGATGCCTTATATACCGGCCCCCTCAAACATCTCTCGGCAAAAAGTCATTGAGAGTCGAAACGAACTTGTCTTTCAAATTGAGATTTCATTGGAAGATCTCTGAATTCAACCCCTCTAAGACACAAGTTTGCGCGTTCACCGCTAAAAAGTTACCGATGGTCGTATGAGCTCGTTTTGAAAGCATACCCATAACTGTCTCCTCCAACATTGGAATACTTGGCGTAAGAATATCGAGCGAGGTCCAGTTCTGATATCATTTGGAGGGCAAGGCCAAGTTAGCCTCCAAGAAGCTTGGTTTTCTAAACACCTGTATTTCAGTCCGGTCCAACGCCTACAACTCTACGCAGGTTCGGCCTCACATGGAATACTGTTCTCAACTCTGGGCAGGGGCGCCAAAGTACCAACTTCTCCCTCTGGATCGTATCCGACGAAGGGCCGCTCGAATTGTCGACTGCCATAGTATTTCAAACAGGCTTGACTCCTTTTTGTTTAAGTAGACAGTTAATATATTTATGTGTAATTAATCTATAAAAGACTGATTATGAAAGAGTAAAGACTGTTAAGTTTGTGATTATTGTCTAATTAAATAATTTCCTATTATTTTAATATAAAAAGAAGTTTTTTTTTTTGGTAAAGTATTCTATCCGGTGGTGGTCGCAAACTAGCAAACAAGTGGTCGCAAACCAAAAAAAAGTGGTCGTAAACTTGCAAATTACCTATTTTTTTCATATTTAATTAAATAAAAAATTAACCACTGATACTCCTACTTAATATTTTTGAGTATAATAAACTTAATTATATTAGCAACGATTCTACTAAAAAACATTTAAATAAATCGTTCATTTTTTATAAAAAATCGCATCTTAAAGTTGTAGGCCTCGCTAATCGGTCGCAAACTGGCGAAAAGACCCTACATTGATTCGCTCCGTATGCCGTTCACTTACTCGAGATGCGCTCAATAAAGGTATTCATTTTGTTCTGATTTATACTATAAATTGTTGATAATTATGTTATTTATAGTGCTGCCCTGAACTGTGTTTATTATTTTAGCATCCAAATTGAACGCAAACCTGTGACCTTACATGTGGTGCAAGAAATACAGGTAATCTATATTTATTTACTAGTACTTTAATACGGTTAAAATATTTTCTAACTATTTAATTTTGTTTTTCAGCACCCAGATGTCACAAACTACGAAATAGAAGGACGACAAAACACACAGTAGATTAGCAGATTAAAAGATTATAATTAGTCATATTACTAAGTATGCTTAATGAAAGTAATGTCATAGGAGTAAAATTTTAATTAATAATTGATAATAGAATAAAGTATTAATGTCAATAAATTAGTCAAAGTTTATAAATTAAAATTAAATTTAAATAATGTCATTAATTTCATTAGTCAATTGGAAGGGAATCTACCGCCATATAAACTGTAAAAGTCTGATTACATGAAAAAAAAATTGTAATTAATTTGATTTCAGGTACATGTCAATATTATCATTCAGGTATTCTTCAAGGCTATAATAACACTTTTGCAAAAGCAAATCTTTGACTGTTTTTCTAAAAATAAAAATATTATCATCATTTTTTCTTATTGATGAGTTTGTTAAATAATTTTGATGACATACCCAATATACTTTTTCATCCCGCCTGCTCGACAATGTATCGGATATTATATATCACGCAATCTCAACGTAAAGCATGTCATTGACTCCCAAGGGAGATAATGTTGTATGAAACTCCCAAGGGATTAAAGTGATTTGAATTTGGAACGTTAAAATTCGTATGAAAACTTCTAATAGATACGCATCTATCATAGAGTTTTTCAGTAATAATATGGTATTGCTGAGAGTTTATTCGAAAATCGAACTGGCCACCTATAACAAAAGAAAAATACGATTAAAAAAATTCAGAGCAAAAGCCAGTGTTTGGTGCTATTTTCAGAAATTAAAATAGGTACCTACTACGTTATTTTAACAGTTCCGTGTTTCAACATTCTCCCTAATAAAAATATTACTCTGTCCCTCCATAACTGGACAAATGTGTCCAATATCAATATTAACTTTTAACAAAATAAATGTTTTATTTATGTAGCCCTGGGTTTTTTTTGCCTCGCAGTTGGTATGAAAAGTAGAGTATGCACCTCTGGGATAAAGCCTGTCTTCGTCTTGGGCAGCTTGAACCCCTCGCTTCACTCAGGACTCTACATAACTCCCTCGCTTCACTCGGGAGTTAAGTTTTAACTTAACTCTAGAGTCCCTTGTTACGCTCAGGATCCAATATGCTGCCCGTGACATAAGACACTGCTTTATCCCCTTGGTGCATAATCTACTATTACACACTAGTGATGTTTTATAGCAATTGGTAAATAACTTCTTGTTATCACTTCTGTTTCTTTTTATGTAATCACAATTTTTGGGAAACAGGTCTTGATTTTTATAAACAAACAGCAGTATTTCTAATATGTATAGTGATGGAAGTGACAGAATCTTATATTTAGTGAAATATTTTGAATGGTACTTTTATAATAATTACTTTTCAAAATTTGTCTATTATAATACAGTTGTTTTTCTTCAATATTCTCTGTTATTAGCTGCTAAAATAACTATTTGGTTTTCCGTAAATATAAATACGGTAAAGCGAAGCTTATTTTCAAAAAAAAAAGATTCCATAAAATAATAAAAAAATATTATAAAAAAATTATATAGTTAACTAGCTTTTGCCCGCAGCTTCGCTCGCGTGAAATTGGGTTTAAGGCAGAGGGAAATCTCGTTCGGGAAAATACCAATACCAAAATTGAATACATAATGGTGTAGGCACTGCACAGCCGTATCAGTTCTTTTATTTGAATGTTTCTTGCAACTTCGTAGGTACACTCAAGAAATCTACCGGGAACTGTACCAGAAATAAAATTTAATAAGCTGCAAAAAGTATTCTGTGTTAATTCTGGATAAACACTACCATACCAAATTTCATCAAAATTATTTACGTGTTTTCTTTACTGCACTTTATTGCATGAAAAACTAAACATATTATTATATACCTACCTAGATACAAACTTTCGCGTTTAGGTATAATATTAAGTAAGAATTTCTTTGTACCCGATAATTAGTATTTTAACGATTTCGAAAATTTTTTGAATGGGAAGACGTTTTGGACTTTGAACTTAATAAAAATAATTTGGATTGTGATCGCCCATCCTAGTTAGGACCACGACAGAGTTTGAGAGAGATATGAGTTAGCAGTACGACCACGAAGCCATCTAGCTTCTCATTTATTCCTCATAATATTATAATAATCATACACCTAGGTAAAACCTAGGTAGTTTTAACTAATTCAAATATCTGGTTATTTTATAGCGTTTTATTCTATGTTATTTTTTAGACTGATAAAATTTTTTGTAGGTATGACTATGAACCGATTGAATTGAAATACCCATACAAAATTATAAGCAGAGCTATCCTAATTCCTACCGCGTGGAACCCGTAAATTTTCCGCGATAAAAAGTGAGTTCCATGTGTTTATCCAAGGGCTAAACTACTACGGTAACAAATTTTATAAAAATCCGTTCCGCAGTTTCTGAGATTAGCGCGCACAAACGTACAGATCAAAAATCTTTTAGGAAAATCTTAAAAGTCATTGTTTTGGGTTAAAATATTCTACTGAAACGTTCCGTAATACTTATAGTTTCGCTCTGTCCGTCTGTCTGTCTGTCTGTCTGTCTGTCTGTCTGTCTGTCTGTCCGCGCCTCTAGCTCCTGTAATTATGAATATAAATTGATGAAATTTGGTGCAGTTATAGATTGTGTATAGATCACAGTTTAGGGATCATAAAAAAATAATATTTTTATATTTTAGGAGTGGCTCTCCATACATGTGAAGCATTTTTTCACTCTACCCCATCGTGTGGGGTATCGTAGAATAGGTCTTTTAAAATAAAGGCAAGGTTTCATACGTTACTTTTTTATAAAGTTGATCATTTTCGAGTAATCGGCCTCCAAAGTAGTTGGTAAGTTGGTCCACCCCCTAGCATTTTTAAACTATAGGAGATAGAAACTTGCAAATTTCTATGTTGATAGATCATGCTAAAAACTCTTTAGGAAAATTATTGTGAACCAAATCGGACAATAACTTTTGGAGTAATTAAAAAAAAAAGCATATTACGCGTTTATAGTTACGGAACCCTCCTTAGACATGTCCTGACATGCTCTTGGTTAGATTTTTTTTATTGCTTTTACGTGCCTTTGACATAATAAATTTGGTTATAATACGGTATGGATGGATTTATTACACACACTTTATTATACTTTCATTACACTTGGACATATCAAGTTATAATATGTAATGCCCACGTAGTATGTACTTACGTATGTATTATGAAACAAATATCAAAAAATATGAGCTAAATAAATAAATCTATTTTTGTTTTATTTTTTAAATTGTTATATTTTTGTGTAAAAAAACTATTAAATAAAGCGTCAGGTTTTCTGCTAAGTACCTCCTCATATTACATTAACATAAAATTCTGTAGAAGAGGTACAATTTCTATAATATGAGCTAAATTCTTAGATAATCATTTTAGATTCTGGGGTTCCTATCGCTTCAGCTTGTTCTATAGTATCTGGCATCTTGGTGCCGAGGGTTTCTGGTTGAGTGAGTACCAATACACCGGACAGTATTGCCAGACCTCCAAACAATGCAGACGAAGTGCCATGCCAATAATTGTCCTAAAATCAAGAAATTATGTATTAATAGATCAAGTATGTATTAATAGAATACATATTTATTATACTTAGTTAAATGAATGTAGATTTAATAACCCCTAGTAATTTGTGCAAAGTTTATAGGATTTATGTTCACTTTTATTTATGTTAAATTTCATTCGTTTATATTAATAATTTTAAAAGCTTTAAGGGTGGACAGACCGACGGACAGACGGACAAAGTGAAAAAGGTCCTAGAATATACCCTAAAAATGGGCTTTATAGTAATACTAAAATTGTTGTATGAAGTAATTCAAATACACTTACGAGTACTGGAGTAAGAGGTGCCACTATCAGTCCGATTCGGCCTATCATAGAACAGAACGCTAATATGGTATGTCTGTATTCGGTCGGATTCAATTCAGAAGTGTAGAGATACAACGACGTCATAACAGAAGAAATCCCGAATTTCCCAAGCAAAAATATTATTAGCCGAGAAGCTGCCAAATCTGGAACACGAAAAAGAAACAATATGGAGCATGAATAGCTTTTTCTTTTATTAACTTTTCATAAACCACATAATAAGTAAATATTGTCTTTGCAATGAAATATCTACGATCAACTGTTGACGAAATATATTCATCAAAATTTTGTTGCTTTCGAAATATAGGTAAGAATTTTGCTGATTTTAAAACAAATGTAAGTTCCCTGTTAGAAGGATACAAAATATTTATATGACAAAACGTTTATTATTTATAATATAGCACCAAATAATAAACTCTACAATTATAACAAAACTAACTCAAAACGAACTTTAAATTTTGAAAGTCTTACCAGTAGGAATAAATATGAATCCAATATTACAAGCAGCGGTGAGAAAGAATCCACACATAAGTGTCCCTTTTCTCCCAATTTTGTTAAGAACTAACGCTGCTGTGATATACCCAGGGATCTCCACCGCACAAGTAGCGATATAGTTTATATACATTGTGTTAGCTGATAGCCCAGTGGAGTCAATAGACAAGCCGTAGTAGACCAGAGTGGTCGTAACCCACCAAATAGGTGATATACAAACGCGTCGCAGCATGACTGGAGATCTCATTATGCTCGTTACTAAGCTTGACTTGTTTGCCTACAAACAAATAATAGAAGGTTAAACTTAGCTTACTTAATAAAAGTATAACTTAAAAAACTGAAAAAACACGCTTTCAAAGTACATCGAACTACAAATTAAAATTAATAAACTAGGCACCTGGCATTAATTTAATGCTATACCATGGCTATACCTTATTAAAAAATTGTTGCGATGTGACGTCGAATATATATTAACAATTGACAAAATATGATAATTCATTAATCAATTTTTGTGGTATGTGAACATTTTTTGTGGTAATTATTTAATCCTGGCGATCCTGATCAGGATAATGGGATAATCTTATCAAATTAATGTATTGTCATCGGTGTTCGATAAATCTACAAAGTTTGAATGAAATCTGATCATTTAAAGTGGATCAAAATCACGCCCAAAGGAGTCGTTTACATTTATACATACAGGTGAAGCTAATATAAAGCGTGTAAAAAGCAACTTCATTATTTATTTGTTATAGTATTCCTACCTACCACTTGTTGAGGTTTTATGAGAGAGCTTTTGATCAGTGCTTGCATGGATTTCTCATATATCTTAGTTTTATTCAGTTTTGCTACATTCTCCAAAATCGTCTTTGCCTCTGCGTATTTGTGTTTCGTCAACAACCATCTTACACTTTCCGGTAGGAGCCAGTAGTAAGCCATCATCAGAAAACATGGTATATGTAAGGCCATGATCATGTATCTCCAGGGTTGAATGACCCATGCCACAGCACCAATCGCCATTAGGCCAATAGCAAATAGCGAAGATTGTACCGCAGTTATCAAAACACGGTACTTAGGCCCAATCATTTCTGTCGCTAAAATTTATAAATAAACAAGAATATTCAACCTCTATTCATATATTCACATCAAGAATGCAATGTGCCATAAGTGCAAATATCAAAAAAAACTTACTTCAATTGACGAATTTGGTCACGCCTTATGGGTCATTAGTCAATTTTGACATTTTCACTGATGGCTTACTACATGTTTGATGTGAATATACATAGTAAAATTATTTCACACAAAATAAATCGTTAGTATACTGTATTGATAAGTAGAACAATCAATAGGTTTGGAATACAATCAGCATCAAATCAATCGATTATGAGCTAAGTTTACCCGTTTAGCCGTACCAAAAATATAAGCCGCAGAGTATAAGCCGGAGCCAAGAGCTGCTTGAAGAAATTGAGTGATCAAATACATCGGGTAGTTGACTGAAAAGGCTCTGATGAATCCAAAGAGAGCCATGTTGAAGATGTTGATGAGCAGAGCAACCTTGCGTCCGTAGTGATCTGATATGTAACCCGTTATTGGAAGAACGAGTAATCCTCCAATGCTGTTTAGAGTGCCGGCCAGGGCCCGAGTCCATTCTTGACACCCAAGATCAAACTAAAATAATATATTATATTATATTAATTTATTGTCACTTTAAGCACAAACAAGTACAAAGGCGGACTTAATGCCTTATGGCATTATCTACCAGTCAACCTTTGGGAGCAAATTTGTATAGGTGCCGGTAAAATGAAGGAAAAAAGTTGAGAAAAATCAATAAACTAAATGAAATATGGATAATACAATGTAAATTGATAACATAAATTATTATATAAGTAAAATACATGTGTACCTATTATAATATTAATATACATTATAAAAACAATATTTTACAATAGACTATACAATATTCATATAACAAATAATAAGAATATATTCTTTGGTAGAGACCCAATCGTTTTGACAATAATCATGGTCACGGATAGTAATTACTAATTATGGTGACTGTTGTGAATTCTGTGTGGTTTCATTTTGCACGTCATGAATTAGTTTATTTCGAGCTTTGTTTAAGGGTATCACATATAACGAAGATACTGTAATATTTTATGTTAAGATGAAATATCGATTGCTATATAGTTTGAACTATCACAGACGGCTAAGATACCTACCTACTTACTATAATATTTTTATTATATATTTCATGTAACGTACTTTATTATGAAATATATACAGGCATCCTAATAGTATATTATACGTGGATAACACTGAAAATATTTAGAACTAGCTGATTTAGAAACTTCGTTTGCTAACGAAACGAAAACTGATGAAAACGGAACCCAATTTTTTTAAACGGAACCCTAAAATAACAGGAGCCCATGTTAGACCTTATAACATCAGCTATCTGCTAGTGAAAGTCCCGTGAAAATCGGTCCAGCCGTTTCAGAGATTAGCCGGAACAAACAGACAGATAGACAGACTGACAGACAGACAAAAATAAAATAAAAAAGTATTTAATTGTAAGTACCGAATATACTTTCAGATGCATTATGTGAAAAGCTGTTAATTTGAAGTTACAAACAGACACTTCAATTTTATTTATCTGTATAGATGTATAGATGTATAGACTGGCCAGTTAGAAACATTGCTAATGAAAACTTTTTTGAATTTCAATATTAGAACTCTTTGGTTACTTAATGTAGTATATTGCATTCATTTGTCATTTGTTTTTATGAATTAGCGGCAAATCTAAAACTCTTGTTACACGTGAAAATGAAACTAACGCGAGACAATTTTCGGTCAATGATTTATTATGACTCTCGTTGTGGGCTTACTCAACAACAAAGCTATGATAGGCTGCGATTAGCATTTTTTAATGAAGCCACATCTCGTGCCACTACTTACAGTTTAAGTTTATTTTTAGTTAGTTAAGTTAAATAACGAGTTTAAGCGTGGACGTAGCAATCTCGATGATGATCCGCGTGAGGGACGTCCTTTAACAGCGACTACTGAAGATAATATCAGTGCTGTGCGACGCATGAAAGAGGAAGATGAGACCTATCAGCAGATACGGGCAAGCCTAGGCGTTGGTATGAGTCAAGTTCAAAAAATATTACAGAACGTTTAGGCGTCAGGAAGCTTTGTACCTGATGGATTCCCCATACTTTAACCGACGACATTAGAAACACCTTCGCATGGACTGGTGTCGCCAAATGTTAGATAAGTTCAACGGCGGTAACTCAAATGCTGTATTTGACATCGTCACAGGTGATGAAAACTGGATATATTGCTACGAACCCGAAACCAAAAACAATCAGCTCAGTGGGTGTTTTCTTTCGAGGATCGGCCAACTAAGGTAAAGAAACGAAGAAGTCAAGGAAAAAAGATGATTGCCTCATTCTTTGGTCGGAAAGGTAATTTCGCGACAGTTGTGCTAGAAGATGGAAGGGCAGTTTCTGCAGACTGGTATGTCAATCGCTGTTTGCCTGTTGTCTTGGATAAAATTCGACATTAGCAGGATCCTCCTTCACCACGACAATGCTTCAGCGCACTCCGCAAAACGGACTGTTGAATATTTGACTATGGCAGGAGTCGAGATAATGAGTCATCCGCCATACAGTCCTGACCTGGCGCCCTGTGACTTAGATTTATTCCCAAGAACTAAAGATAAAATTCCAGGTATTCGCTTTACGAGCCCTGAAGATGCGGTGAAAGCGTACGAAAATGCCATAGAAGAGACTCCTAAGGAAGAATGGGCCCACTGCTTTTCTCAGTGGTTCCATCGAATGCGACGATATGTAGAGAGGAATCGAGATTACTTCGAAAACAATAAAAGTATTGGCAACTTTCTAAATTAAGCCGTTTTTCATTTTCTAAACATTTTCAGTGTTACCTAGGTATTATGGTATCTTCACCATCTGTGACACCTTATATACTTTAATTGGACACTTTTAGTATTTTTTTTTTCATCTATTATAAAAGTTACTTACGTCATACACAACAGAATTGGTTCTGGCGTAAACAAATCCATCGCAGGCCATTGTTTCTGTTACATTGAACATACTGGCTGAACATGACTCCAGTGTACCCGGAGCATTTGCAGTGCTTGGAATGTATCTCTCACACATTGCTAACTCATTATCAATATACGGTATGGCATTTGTTATCCATTCCGGATCGTATGGATGTGTTTTCAAAGTTTCTCCACATTCAGGAATTCGACACCTAAAAAGGTCAAGATTTATACTCGTAAACATAGAATTCTTACAATAATGTTTGTGAGCATTGAATTTGAATATAATGAATTTATTTTTAAATTCAATGCTAACAGATGATTAAAAATTAATACTTGCTCTAAGATCAAATAGTAAAAAAAATCTTTATTATAATACCTACGCGTCTATACAATGACACTCTTAAATTTGACCTGAAACTTGAAAATCTTAAAATATTTTACCTGTAAGGAACAGAGGCAGCAGAGAAAATGTATTCTGTGACGAAAGCGGACGATACAGTTGCAAAGGCAGCTATCAAGATATTTCTTATTTGGTACCATCCTAGCTGCCCTAGCTCATTTACCAGTATGTCATCCAAATCTACGTCTTTGTCGAATACGCTTGGCTTGCGCGTGCTACTCGTCTTGCTGTGTCTCTTTTGAAAGTCCCCCAAACTGATTATCTTCTGAATGTCTCCCATACTATTTCGCTTTTCGATTTCCCCCATTTTAATTTCTTATTTCTTGACCTCCTACACTAACAAATTCTTTTACATGAATGTCTTCAATTTTATTTCGAGCGTTCATTTTCAGATCCTAATAAATATACTAGCGATCATGTTTCAGTTAAATATAAACTGAAACTATAATAAAGTCTTTATTTACAATTAGTATTCCTTAATAATTTTGATACTAATTTCGGTAATATTAAAATATATGTGTATGAAGTCTATAATAGTAAATTTTGTAGCTAATCGACATCGACTAAAATCATCTTCTAGACATTAAGGGGTATTTACACGGATTCCAGCCGCACGACGAAAATTGAAACTATGTATTTCTGACACGTAGGTACGCCTTTCATAATCACGCCTTTATCCAGGGGTGGACAGAGACCACTTCTTTCCACTTGCTACGATCCTTACATACTTGTTTCGCTTCGTTCACTTTCATTCTTACCATCCATTCTTCCTCTTACATTCAACGTAGCTCTCCATGATCCGCTTCTCGCCTCCGCGAGAAACGAGACGTGATGAGTGACGCACCACATCTCCACCATTTTGAATGATTAAATTATTTTTATGATTATCCATTGCGTTCCCACAGATTGGCGGAGAGAGTAAAAATAAGGCAAGGAAGGACAGGTGGTGTGGAAGGGAATTGGTAAGTTAGAGTGGGAAAAAGGAAATGTCGAATATTACCGCCCAGTAGGGCAAGGGATAAGATAGTAATAGCTAGGGAAGCCGGGGTCGTATACCCGTATACTACACCACAACTACCAGACAGGTAAGTTGGGATGAGTAGATATGAGCGCCGATGGGTATGGGTAGGTCGGCGACGGCGCGCCGCTTTTTGGGGTCGGCGGCGTGACCTTCAAAGGGTTTTTATGAAGTTTGTATTTGGTAGTAAAATAAAAGTGTAGTAAATAGATTGGGTTAGATAAAATTAAAATGCAATACAATTTATGGCACTTTTTGTAGCGATGAAAAAGACAACGTAATTATACAATTCCAAAGCGGTTCCAGCCGTAACAGCTACGCTTTGAGTCCAGAGAGCATAATCACTGTACTAATATTTTTCTGTTTTAGTTTTATAAACGTCCATATTTTCAGGAACTGGCGTCGAAGCCATTTGTATAACTTAGTAGTGATGGGACTCGAATCACATTTGGTTCAAATGATTCGAATGATAACGGTGAAAACTTGATTCGAATAAGATTAAATTTTGATTCGAATTGTGGAGCTGATTCGAACCATGTTTACAATTCGAATCAGATTGATAATTCTAATTAATATTTATAATTCGAATCTTGCGCGGTAAGCTTACCTTATAGATGAGACGCTTAAAATTCGTTCCATCATATCCCCAATCCTATTCTTTCTACCCTTTCCTTCCTATCCTACCTATCCTATCCGTCATATTCTATCCAACTTTCCTACTTCCTTCCTATCCTCTTATCCTAACTTACTAATATTATAAACGTGAAAGTTTGTAAGAATGTACGTTTGTTACTCTTTCACGCAAAACTACTGAATAGATGTGGCATAAATTTTAAACATAGGTAGATAGATTATAACTAAGATTAACACATAGGATAGGTATTTTATATCCCACCAAAAACATTCTGTAAAAAACTAGCCAAGTCTCGATGGAGCTGCTTGTTTATCTCTAAAAAGTAATGAAATCTAGACAAAGCCGTGCCAAGTCTAAGGTTCCTTACTGCGATTTCTTTATTATTATAGTTAATGTTGTGTGACTTGGCCGTTGAACATTATTTATACGTTAGTGGCTACAAGTCAATTTTGTTTACACGTAATGTTATACCTGTTGTAACTACATATGTCTGTTAAGCGAGATAGCCTATACTGGTATCGGTAATTGGGCGCTAGTGTCTCATTTTAGGCTGTTGTTGATTATACAACACATGTATTGGAGCAATGGTGTCATGGAGCCCCTTTTGTACCCACGTGTACCCTTCAACGGCCAAGTCACAAAACATTAACTATAATAATAAAAAAATCGCAGTAAGGAACCTTAGACTTGGCACGGCTTTGTCTAGATTTCATTACTTTTTAGAGATAAACAAGCAGCTCCATCGAGACTTGGCTAGTTTTTTACAGAATGTTTTTGGTGGGATTTCACTTCTTTTTGTAGAAATGTGGGCATATTGATTTATTTTACTAGATTTTAGTGTAATTTGTTTATTTAATTTGTCTAATGTTCGAGTAGAATAAAGTTAATTGTTCGACTATTTTTTCTTGTAAACTTGTAAGTATAAGTATCTGTATATACTAATTTAAGTATACTAATAGTTTGGTTGGGCTCTTGTGTTTTCTAATCAGGGTCACCAGGTACTACTTACACCAGTATCCTAGTTTTTATAGTTTTCCCTTTATGTGGCCATTAAACCCTAACTCTGTACCAAATTTCAGCTCTCTGAATTTATGGGAAGTACTAGTTCTATTCTGATGATCAATGAGTAAGTGACTAAGTGAGTGAGTGAGTGTCATAAATGCGAAACTTTGCTTTCGCTTAACTTCAGAACTAAATGACCTACAGACTGAAATTTTTGGATTTTAAGTATGTGATCATAGCTTACTGGATAACGAAAATTTCTGCGTTCTGGTCTTATCCAAAGGTTCTCAAATAGGGGCTTGAAAATGCGGCGAAATGGTTCCAGTAAAGAATGGTACGGCAGTGTTTGCTTCGCGCTCGACTTGGCGGGGGCATTGCCGTGCCCCCAGATCGACGTTCTGGTCTTATCCAGAGGTTCTCAAATAGAGGCCTGAAAATACGGCGAAATATTTCCAGTAAAGAATGGTACGGCAGTGTTTGCTTCGCGCTCGACTTGGCGGGGGCACTGCCGTGCCCCCAGATCGATTATCCTAGTTTTTATAGTTTTCCCTTTATGTGGCCATTAAACTCTAACTCTGTACCAAATTTCAGCTCTCTGAGTTTATGGGAAGTACTAGTTCTATTTTGATGATCATGAGTGAGTGAGTGAGTGAGTGAGTGAGTGAGTGAGTGTCATAAATGCGAAACTTTGCTTTCGCTTAACTTTGGAACTAAATGACCTACAGACTTGAAATTTTGGATTTTATGTATGTGATTATAGCTTACTGGACGAGGAAAATTTCTGCATTCTGGTCTTATCCAGAGGTTCTCAAATAGGGGCCTGAAAATGCGGCGAAATGGTTCCAGTAAAGGATGGTACGGCAGTGTTTGCTTCGCGCTCGACTTGGCGGGGGCACTGCCGTGCCCCCAGATTGCGGTATTCCCATGGGAATGGCATTTACGCAGGTGAAACCGCGGGGCACAGCAATCGTTAAGTGTTCGAAAACGTATCTAAGTATATTATACTATAATTGTTATTTATTAAGAAATAATAAAGTATATTTTTATCTATTAAACGATTTTATTGATTCGAATGTATCAATCAATTTGAATCATGGTTCGAATTTTCGCCGGGTTATTAGAATTGATTCGAATATTCATTTTCGATTCGAGTATCTCTAGTGAACAACCAATAATAGAAGATCTCAGCCTTAAACATGGTGCAAATTCTCCCAAACAAGCATATCTGCCTGTAGGTGGCATGCCCCTGTTGTCCAGCGCCAGCCCGGTTGTATTTCCTGGATTTGTCCGTAAACCATATTATGTCATAAGGGTGAACATTAATTGGGACCCATCCTTTCCAGAAGCTATGAAAACCGGGAATAGCTTTTAGAATCTATGCACCTTGATCATGGCATCAGATGGCATGCGCATGACAGGTTTCTCAAGAAGAGACTGTTGCAGTTGTCTAAGTGAGGTGGAGGTCCGTTTCATTCCTGCCGTCATGGCCCTGAGAACAACCTTCTTAGGCTCCACATGAACAAGCAGAAAAAGTGGAGTTAGGTGATTCAGGGCTTCAAGTGAAGCGGTGGATATCGAAGAGAGCGCACCCGTTATTATAGGACAGGACAGCCTCTATACACTATATAATGTTTTAATGAAGTTGACCTTTTGATGAAGTTGAGCTTTTTGGCTGCGTAGTGTGGCATACCATACTTCGCATATGTGACAATCGACCTCACTATAGCAGTATATAACCATACGTAGCATTGCCTTCGACCGAAGGCATTATTTAGATCTGACAAATCTCTGGCATAACCCCAGAGCACATCTTGCTTTTTTCAAAATTTCCTCGATGTACTTATTCCAAGTGAGTCCCTTATTAAGATACTTGATTTCGCTTGCAAACGTGTTAGTACTCTCGAAGAGTGTTGGGGATTTTAGTCCCTCCAACTTCCTTTTTTTGGTGTTAGGTATCAAGACTGCTCTATGCTAACTGTCTTATTAGCGTTATTAGCTTGACCTTTTTGCACTAATTTGCGACGATTTTTTGCAGTGCTGATTGCATTAGCCCAATGACTACTGATGCGCATTTAATGCTCACCACTAGTATCGCTAGGTTGTCAGCTTCCATGGTCCAGTGGCTTAAAGCGTGGCTCTCGACTTGAAGGTCGTGGGTTCGATTCCCGCATTGAAACAACGAAAAAAATGTTATTTTCGAGTTTGGTTAGGACAGTGCA